>JAPVLO010000894.1:0-339656 GCA_027257055.1 Cephalopachus bancanus
GCACTTTTGATCTTCCAAACAGGCACGAACCAGTCTCCAAAGGGGCTGGACCCCGCCTGCCACCTCTCCTAGCTCTCGAGCGCGGTCAATATCCTGCCCCACTTTGTCCCAACTACCCACTGTGAGATTCCCCGAAACGGCAAACCACGGTGCAATCTCGTCTACCTGTGTGATAAAATCAGTCAAGGTTTTATCCCTTAATTTTAGTCCTTTTGTTCTTAGGAGAGTTTTAAGAGCCTGAAAAAGCGGGTGAGAGGAAGTAGTGCCCATGTTAGCAAAAAGGGGATCACCTCTACACGAGGACCCTTTTAGATCGCCTCTTTACCGAGGACCTTCCCAAATCGCCTCTTTACCAAGGACCTTCCCAAATCGCCTCTTTGCCGAGGACCTTCCCAAATCGCCTCTTTGCCGAGGACCTTCCCAAATCGCCTCTTTGCCGAGGACCTTCCCAAATCGCCTCTTTACCGAGGACCTTCCCAAATCGCCTCTTTTACCGAGGACCTTCCCAAATCGCCTCTTTGCCGAGGACCTTCCCAAATCGCCTCTTTGCCGAGGACCTTCCCAAATCGCCTCTTTGCCGAGGACCTTCCCAAATCGCCTCTTTGCCGAGGACCTTCCCAAATCGCCTCTTTGCCGAGGACCTTCCCAAATCGCCTCTTTGCCGAGGACCTTCCCAAATCGCCTCTTTGCCGAGGACCTTCCCAAATCGCCTCTTTGCCGAGGACCTTCTTAAATCGCCTCTTTACCGAGGACCTTCCCAAATCGCCTCTTTGCCGAGGACCTTCCCAAATCGCCTCTTTGCCGAGGACCTTCCCAAATCGCCTCTTTGCCGAGGACCTTCCCAAATCGCCTCTTTGCCGAGGACCTTCTTAAATCGCCTCTTTACCGAGGACCTTCTTAAATCGCCTCTTTACCGAGGACCTTTCTAGTTTTTTCCCTTCCTTGTGGGATCTACATACCAGTCGACTGCCCTGAGCAGCTGCAGTTCTGAATCCAAGGATTTCGGCTTCTTCGAGGCCCCCGTACGGGCCACCACTTGTCGCTTTCAATAACGACTCTCACACGATTCTTCTGCAAGCTGCTTTAATCCCAGGTTACTACATCGTTCTTCTTTCTCTTTCTCCTATTCGTGACCTTAAATCTAGTATCTCTGCCAATCAATTAAGGTAACGTGGCACGCACCGATAGGCCCGTAAGAGAGAATTGTATGCTGACATCCTTTAGTTGCCTTATTAGGGCTTGTTTTGTCTTGTGGTCTGGCTGCTTCGGGCACCATGTTAGGGCGGAGGCGCTCCACAAGTGAGATAGTGGGCTTTTCCAAAAATAGATTTTTTTTTCTTTTTTGAGTTGGAGTCTCACTCCGTCGCCCAGACTGGAGTGCAGTGGCCGCTCCCGGCCACCGCAGCCTCGACCTACTGGGCTCCGGTAATCCTTCCGCCTCAGCCTTCCGAGTAGCTGGAACTACAGGCGTATGCTACCACGCCCGGCTAATTTTTTTTTGATTTATTGTAGAGATGAGGTCTCGCCAAGTTGCCCAGGCGGGTCTCGAACCCGCAGGCTCAGGCAATCCACTCACCTCAGCCTCCCAAGGCGCGGGATTACAGGCTGAGCCACCGAGCCCGGGTATAGATTTTATTTTAGAGCAGTTTTGCATTTATAGAGGGTTGAGCAGACAGTACAGAGTTCCCCCATCACCCCTGCACCCTGTTTTCCCTGTTTTTAACATCTGAAATCTTTCTGAATGTGGTACGTTTTTTCAGTGTTCTTGCCAATATCGACATGCTGTGATGGGCTGAGGCCTGTGGTTCATCCTGATTCCCTTAGTTATTCTCTGATGTCCTTCTTTTCAGATCCCTTCCGGGATGTCACATTATACCTTGTCGTCATGTCTCTTCTGGCTCCTTGTGTCCGTTCAGTGTTGAGGACTTTCCTTGCTTTCCATGACCTTGGCCGTCTGGAGGAGAGCTGGCAGGTGTTTCGTGGCTGCCCTCTCCTGGAATGCGTCTGGCATTTTTCTCGTGGTTAGATGGGGCCATGGGTTGTAGGAGGAAGAGCCCAGAGGCGAGGTGCCACTTTCACCCCCCCACAGCCAGCGTGCATCCTGCCAACACGACTTGCCCCTGTGGTGGGACTTGGGTCACCGGCTGAGTGGCCAATGCCAGGTTTCTCCACAGGAGTTAGTCTCCCCTCCTTTCCTTCTGGACGCTCTTGGGGGGCGTCACTGTGCACGGCCCTCACTTAAGGAGTGGGGAGTTGTGCTCGCCCCAGGCTCTCCCCAGCCCCTGACAAAGCTCTGAGCAGACCAGCCGGATGGCGCGGGAAGGGACCACTGTGGTGGCGGCGACTGTCCAGGCCATCACAAGTATTGTTTTTCTAATCCATACTGTTTTCACTATCATCGATCTCATTATCTGGGAGGATTAAGTGCTTAGGATGAGTAAGGAGATAAGACGGGGACTGGGCCTGGCTCTGCTGCAGTTGAGGGATTACTGGAGATAAGCATGCAAGATGCTGGCACGGGGCCTGGTGGCTATAAGTGCTCAATAAATATCGAGTTTAAAAAGGCCGCAGCTGACATCTTTACCCAGGGGAGATGAGGGCACATGTCTACGCACAGGCTGGGACATGAGTGCTCACTGCAGCTTGACTCAGAGCATCTCCATCAGCCAGCAGCAGCCAGGTGGATAAATTGCGCCAGGCCCATCCGGACGGCGGGCACTGCTCGGCAGTACAGAGGATGAGCCCTGATGCCCACGACCACCCGGGTGACTCCAGGCCCTCACACGAGGGGCAGGAGCCGGGCCTCAGAGCACTTCCCATAGGGATCGCTCGTGTGAAGTTCTGGGATAGGCAAAACCGTCTATGGGGACAGGAAGGTCCACGGCTGCATGAGCGGATTGGGAGACGGAGGCGGGGCTGGACACATCCGGAGTCAACCTGCTGTGGCCTGAGGACCGGAAATCTTTGTGAGCAAAGCATCATGGGCGCGCCGCCACCCCCGCCTGTTGTTGACCAATGACGTGTTGTCATGGCCTGAAGAGCCCAGTGTTTCCCAACGGCCCTTGGCAGAGGGTCTGTCTGCCCATCTGTCTGTGTCAGCAGAGCCTGTATTGTGACTGGGGGATGGTCAGGCAGGTGTGTCCCTCCGTCGCAAGGCTGGGAGCCATGTGAGGCCCGTGTCCCTTGCTGCTGTGGGTCGTGGCCTACTAGGACACCAAGTGAGCCGAGGTCAGGGAACAGGAAGGGGCTCGTCTCAGTCTACCAGGAGCCCAGAACTCGGGGGCAAGGAACCTGGATCTGCCTCTGGCAAGGCCACACTCCTGTGGTGTCCAGTTGCTTCTTGACATTGGCTGTTTCTCAGGAAGCAGCATTTGGAGGTGTCATCAGTCAGAGCTGCCGGACAGCTGCTGGAGATACCTCACTGACCTCATTATGCAAGCGCAGAGACTGAGGCCCAGAGGGGACGAGGGGCTTGCCCAGGGTCACACAGCAGGTGGGTGGCAGGAAGTGAGGCCCCTGGCACTTGCCCTAGCTCTGCCACAGCTCGGGGCCACGGGGCCTCCTGTCCCTTCCGGTAGACAGAGGCAGGGTGTCCACTGCGTCTGCAGTATGCAATAGGCGCTCGAGCCCTGCGCAGGCCACTGCAGGGACGTGAAAGGTGCCGGCCCTGGAGGCAGAGCCACAGGCCTCCTCCCATCCTGCGGCTGCCACTTCCAAGCCGCTCAGTGGCGCTGGGTCGGCTTCTCTAAGCTGCTTTCTTCGTCCAGGAAGTGGGGACGGTGTTGTGAAAGAAAGACAAACCAGGAGATGGGACTGAGAGCACTGCAGAGCACTGCCGGGAAGATAGCTTCAGCTGGGGAGCCCAGGAGGGGCCCACCATGGGAGTGGGGAGGCCCATGGAGGGGGGCTGGGCAGAGGCTTCCGCTCCCCTCCCCACCCCACCCCACCCTGCTGGTGGCCTGGGTCCACCCTGCCCTCGTTACCACCACTGAGGTCGCTGAGGAGCAGGGACTTCCACATGCCGGGAGGGACAGCTGCTATCTGCCCCCGCCCATACCCCAGGGATTTGCAGGTGTCATCCCCGCCACCCCCTCCCAGGCTGGCATCTGTGTGACCGACGCCATGGGCCTCTGGAAACTCTGTTCGGCAGCTGCCACGTCACGGGGCCCAGCATCAGAACTGCGTGTCTGTGTGACCTGCACGCACACTCTTGTCCCCTCCAACAGGAGTGCCCCTTTTCAGGGTGGCGTCCAGGGGCTGCAGCCTCCACAGCACCCCCAGGCCTCTGTCCTCTGTCACCAAGGGCTCTAGGCCCCGGCAAAACTCAAAACGTGGGTCTTGAACCACCCGTTCACACAGAGAAACTGAGTCTGGGAGGGGCAGGCCTGAAGCCACGGGAGTTTGTCCCCCGTGGGTTTTATAGCACCACCCCCCCACTGCCTCCTCACAGACAGGAAGCTCCATGTCAGTGTCTGACACGTCTTGGGCCTACAGCTTGACACACAGTAGGTCCTCACGGGTGGCGCTTGGTTGGCCGAGTGACTGAATGGCAGCAGCAGTAATAGACGCCGAAGGCTCGCTGTGTGCCAGGCTCTGTACTTTGTGCTCTCCTGAGCTCTTCATGGGTGCCAGGAGCCAGGACACCACCACAGATGGGAGAGATGAAAGTTCCAGCCCCGGCGGAGCTGACATCCCTGTGGGCAGGACAGTAAACCCCCCCAGCTGGGCGGTCAGAAGTGCTGAGTGTTTGGAGAAAAAGACAGAGCACACCGAACGGCGAGGGGCTACGTCTTAGCTCAGGCGTCCAGGGAGAACATTGGAATAAAGACCTGAAGGAGGTAGGGGACGGAGCAGTGTTGCATCTTGAGAAGAAACGTTCCAGGCAGAGGGAAAGCAAGTGCAAAGACCCTGAGGTGTGTGCGGGTGTGCAGGGGACAGAACGAGCCAGCAATGCAGTGCCTGAGGGGAGGGGGCTGGTGTCGTGGGCAGGTTGCTGGCCACGCAGCCTCAGTTTTCCCATGCGTACAATGGTGGCACATCCTGCAGTGTTCAAGTCAGACCACAAGGCAAGTGAGCTCTACCATGCCACTTGCCATGTGAGACCTCAGTCCTGTTACTTCTGCTCTCCAAGCCTTGGTTTCCACCTCTGTAAAATGGGAATCAAAATGCTACTGATTTCTACCAGATGGTGAGAATTCACTGAACTCTAGTTTGTAAGCACTTGGCCTGGCGTTGAGAGGTGCTCAGTAAGTGCTAGGTGCTGTGTTCCTTTTAGACATCATCATTTCCGTCTTACAAGAGGAAATGGCACAGAGAGGTTCAGGAGCACGTGCGCTGTCACACAGCTAGTGAGTGACAGCTGGGATCTGAGTGGCCATCTAAAAGCCCTCAACCTCTGTGTCAGGCTGAGCCCTCAAGTAAGTGAAGGGTGTCGGAGTCTCTGAGGAAACTCCACTCCTGTTCAGGCTGCCGGACACCAAATGGTCGCACTTATTGCTGATGCAAGGTGGGGAGGGGAGCGTGATGGCTGCTGTCTGCAGGTGAGGTGCTTTCTGGCACCAAGCCCAGAAGGACACAGGCCACTGCCCAGTCCCAGGCAGCACCGGGGAGAGCAAGCTTCCCTGTGTGGGCTGACTGTGCGTAGAAAGAGCAGCAGCCAGCTCCTGGTAGGGAGAGGCTTGGTGCCCTGCGCATGCCCACTTATGCTCTCCAGGCTCCAAGTGGGAGTCCCGGCATCTCCCCGGGGGCAGAGCAGGTAATGGGGCACCTCCAACCGGGGGTGTTATTTCTAAGGCTCCGTCCTCAGGGAGGAAACCTCCCAAGCTGAGGCAGGACGCCTTCCACCAAAGAGTGAGTGTGTGAGCTGTGAGCCTGCGAATCAGCGAGGGGCTGCGGTGGTGGGTGGCAGGGATGTCTCTTCGCACTCCACTACCGTTGGGCCACCCACTTGTTTCCACAGTTGCAGGGGCTCTCGTTGTCGACTTCCTGTCCGGCCTGGTGCACTGGGGTGCTGACACGTGGGGCTCTGTGGAGCTGCCCATCGTGGGGAAGGTGCGTATGTTGACCTGGCCTGTCTCCCCCAGAAGGAGGCTGGCTGTGGCCTGGGCAAGACCCTTTCTTCTCTAAGCCTCAGTTTCTCTCTGAAAGATGGGACCCATTGTTTCAGCCTGTCCCTTACACCTGTCCTCCAAGACTAGAACAGAAATCCCTTGGGATTTTGTGGAAGCAAAAGCATCTGACTTGGGGTGGTCAGAAAGCTTGGCTGGCCGCACGCCTCAGTTTCCCCCGGTGCACAGTGGTGATACCTCCTGCTGGGTTCGTGTCAAACCTTGAGGCAAGTAAAGAGCCCAGTTGTGCCCCTGCCCCGGTCACTTCTCTGCGGACCCCCTGAGCTTGGGAGCCACACTACACCTTGTTTCTCCTTTGCTTCCCATGTTGTGCCTCGGTTTTTTGTGTTTTGGTTTTTGAGTTGGAGTCTTACTCTGTCTCCCAGGCTGGAGTGCAGTGGCCTGATCACGGCTACTGCAGCCTCAGCCTGCGGGGCTCAGGCGATCCTTCCACCTCAGCCTTCCAAGTAGCTGGAACCACAGGCATGCGCCACCACGCCCAGCTAATTTTTTGGCTTACTGTAGAGACGAGGTCTCGCCATGTTGCTCAGGCTGGTCTCGAACCCCTGGACTCAGGCAGTCCTCTCACCTCCACCTCCCACAGTGCTGGGATTATAGGCATGAGCCACTGTGCCTGGCCTGTGCCTCAGACCTGTTGGATTTTATTCCATACTAGTCAGACGTTTTAGGTTGTGGCTGAAAATCTAACCTAGATTGGATGAAGCCAGCAAGGAGGCTGACTCATGTAACTGGGAAGTTTGGGGTTAGAGCTACCTTAAGGTGTGGCTGGATCAGCAGGACATCAGACCTCCTTCTTCAGACTGTCTCTGTCCATCTCCGCCTCTGCTTTCCCCTTCTGAGGTGGCCAAAGTGCCTTCTAGCTGCCTGGACATCCACCCTCCCAGCTCTGAGGAAATGAGCAAAGTTGTGTCCCTCTCCTCCCAGGATAAATTTCTCCTTTCCCGTAGTTACAGCCCAAGTCCCATGGCCCACTCCTATTGGCCCAGCTTGGGTCACATGCCTGTCCCTCAGCCAATCACTGGGCTGGAGGGAAGGCACGCTCCCATTGGCTAGGCCTGGGTCACATGTTCCTTCTGAGTCCTATTAGAACAGCCTGAGCCGTGCTCAGCGGCTCAGCCTGTACTCCCGCGCCTTTGGGAGACTGAGGTGAGTGGATTGCCTGATCCCGCGGGTTCGAGACCCACCTGGGCAACTTGGCGAGACCTCATCTCTACAATAAATCAAACAAAATTAGGGGCGTGGTAGCGCGCGCCTGTAGTTCCAGCTACTCGGAAGGCTGAGACGGAAGGGTCGCCGGAGCCCAGCAGGCCGAGGCTTGCAGTGGCGGGGAGCGGCCACTGCACTCCAGTCTGGGTGACAGCGTGAGACTCCAACTCAAAAAAAAAAAAGAACAGCCTGTCCTAAGAGGAGAAGGTGTGGCTGTTCCCAGAAGGAGGGGCTCAGGTGCAGGGGGCCAGAGGGTCCCACCTGGGCTTTGAGGTTGTCTGTGAACCCCCACAGGTGAGGAGACAGGCCCAGAGGGGACAGTACCAGCTCCAGGTCCCTGCCAAGGTCGTTTCAACCCTTCTTCCACTATAGCTGCTCGACCTGCCCTGCAGGCTGTTGGGGTCCGCGTCAGTGGCCTGGTGGGAGAGTTTGGGCGTCCCGGGCGGAAGGGACGAGCAAAGGCTGGGCAGCAAGCCCCAGCCCGTGAGTTCCAGGGTTATGGGAGCGGCTGGCAGCTGGACTCTTCCCCACCTCAGGCTTTCATCCGCCCGTTCCGGGAGCACCACATCGACCCGACGGCTATCACGCGGCACGACTTCATTGAGACCAACGGGGACAACTGCCTGGTGACGCTGCTGCCGCTACTAAACATGGCCTACAAGTTCTGCACTCAGAGCCCCGGTGAGGCAGTGGGCCGGGAGGGGCTGTTGGGGACAGACTCGCCCCCACGACCCTCCTGGGGCATGTATATGTGTGTGTGTGTCCTCTCACGGTGTTAAGATATTTTAGGGCCAGGCTCAGTGGCTCAGCCTGTAATCCCAGCACTTAGGGAGGCTGAGGTGAGTGGATTGCCTAAGCCCGTGGGCTCAAGACCAGCCCAGGCAGCTTGGCGAGACTTTGTCTCTACCGTAAAATTTTTAAAAATTAGCCAGACGTGGTGGTGTATGTAGTTCCGGCTACTTGTAAGGCTGAGGCGGAAGGATCACCAGAGTCCAGCAGGTCGACGCTGGGGTGGCTGTGAGCGTGCGGCTGCACTCCAGCCTGGGCGATGGAGTGAGACTCCAAATCAAAAAAAAAGATATTTTTGGTTGTCCTTATGTGAAACTGGGTTATTTGACGAGATCTGGGCCTCCAGCTTCTTGTGAGCAGTCTGGTCTAGTCTGGCCACTCAGGGCCACCCGGCGCAGGAGCTGACTGCAGGACACGTCTCTCGGCTGAGCACAGTCCCCACCACTTGCTGCCCCACGAACACCGTGTTCACCTCATGGTCGGCCCCACCTCAGGGCTTTGGGTTGCACCCTTGCCTAGTGGGAGGGCTGCTGGCTGTGAACTCGGTCCTGCCCGTCTTGGAGGCACTTGGCCCAAGGCAAGCCATGTCACCGCACTGAGCCTGTTACCTCATCTGTTGGGTGGAGGTGAGGCAGGCCAGCTCCTGTTCTGACAGCCTGACCCCATGGGTTCTCGGAGCAGCGCCCATGGGTAGAGTGAGGGGTGTCTGCAGCGCCGAGAGCACTGTGGCATCTGCCAGTCCGCTGCCCCAGGGTGTGCTCAACCCTGGCAGCTGCTGGCTGCTCCCTCCAGACTTGCTGGGGAGGGCCCACCTTTCTCCTCGTGTTCCGCCTGAGGCCATGACTGAAAAGCCTACAGCAGACCGGTCCCTCGCCTCTGAGTGGGGCCAACTGTGTGGCGCCACGAATGCCCCAGGGCTCCCCGGGGTCAGACTGAGACGAGGCCTGCCCGGGGCCCCTTGCTCCCTCAGGGTCTCCTGAAGAGACTCCCTCAGGAAGTCACGCACACAGGAACCAGGACGGAGGCCTGACTCCCCTTGAGAAGGAGGACATTGAGACTGAAAGAGGCAGAGTCACTGACCCACACTCACACAGCGGAGGGCTGTCGGAGCCAGGACCTGAGCCGACCCTGGGGGGCGCAGCCCCCACTCGGAGCCGCCATCTGCTCCCTGGGCAGGAGAAAGAAGGCCTGAGGCCCTGAGGGGGCTGTGCGCATGGGAGACGGGGTGGCTTGGGAAGGAGTCCCGGGTGCTGGCCGGGGCAAGAGCCGCCCAGGCGGTGGTGAGGGCCAGGCTGGCGGCCCACCCCGCGTGACGCCTGTGCCCCCGCCCCCCGCGTGACGCCTGTGCCTGCCCTGCAGAGGCCCTGGCGCAGCAGTACCCCTGGGAGTGCTTCGTCTTCTGCCTGATCATCTTCAGCACCTTCACCAACCAGATCCACAAGTGGTCGCACACGTACTTCGGGCTGCCGCGCTGGGTCACCTTCCTGCAGGACTGGCACGTCATCCTGCCACGCAAGCACCACCGCATCCACCACGTCTCGCCCCACGAGACCTACTTCTGCATCACCACAGGTGCGGCACCCGCCCGCTGCGGGCCATCTTCGGGGTCAGGAGGGCAGAGGTCACAACGGGAGGGCATGCAGTTCCTGCCTCCCCGAACAGCCGCTCAGAGCGTGCCTTTATTGAGTACCTCCTGCGTGCCGGGCACTCTTCTGGGTGCTCAAGACACAACAGTAAATAAGACAGGGCCCTCCCCCACCCGTGGTGTCATCCAGCCGGTGTATACGAGCATCTGCCAGGGCCGGGCACTGCTCTGGGCCTAGGACACAGCAGTGAGCAAAACAGGCACAGACCTCTGCCCTTGTGGCACTCAGCTTTTAGGAGGGGACACAGTACACAGATCCAGGATGTTGCGTGTCTGATGGTGCCAGCTGCCATGGAGGAAAAAAGGCAGGGGTAGGGGAAGGAAGTGGGGCTTCGCCTTTTAAATAGGGCAGTCAGGGGAGCCCTTGCTGAGCGGGGAACATTCGGACAAAGACCTGAAGGAGTGGAGGCAGAAGTCCAGGCAGACCTGGAGGAAGAACACCCCAGCCGCAGGAATAGTGGGTGCAAAGGCCCTGAGGCTGACAAACTTGGTTTGAGGAGCAGCAAGGGGGCTCCTGACAAGTGGGGGGGACACGGGGCAGAGCGAAGGGAGTGAGGGCAGAGGTAGGGGCCTGCGGGTAAGCAGGGACAGACCACAGCAAGGGGCCAGCATGTTCAAGGGCTGCAGGCAGGCGCGTGCCGGTGCCCAGTGAGCAGTGAGGAAGGAGGCCCACACTTCTGCGCGGCTGGGCCTGTGCGAAGGGGGCAGCACTTGTCTGGGGCCAGCAGGCTTCTTTCCAGGCCGGCGCCTCAGGCTTCGCTCTAGCTCCTCCAGATGTGTCTCCAGGAGACTCATGAGCCCGGGTATCACTTTCCGCACCTGTGAATGGGCTGCCACCCCCCCACCCCGTGGCGCCTTCCCAGGGCTGTGGGGGGAGGGTGGGCAGCGGCACTCACAGTGCCCGGCTCGCGGGCCCCTCTACAGTCCAGCCACTGGGGTTTCCTTACAGAAAGAAGCAGAATCTTCTGGAAGCAGAATCAAGGGCCACCGAACATACTTTCTGCCACATCCTAAACACAGGCTCCTTGGCGGGCAGGTGAAGGGATTCCAGTGTAGACTGTTTGGGAGATGAGTTCACCACCTCGGCGGGCCTGGGTTCAGAGCCTGCGGGACTCCTCTCCAAGCCTCTGTCTTCTCGTGTGGCAAATGGGGCTCACCGTGTCTGCCCCATGGTGGGTGGGAGGCTGCAACTTGGAGGACTGAGGTGGGAGCCATGGGTATTGAGCACCTACTGTGTGCCAGCCTCTTGTCTAGGCTCTGAGGATCAACAGTGAAAGCACAGTGTCCTGGAGTTCAGAGCTGACATTCTAGTTGAGGTTGGGAAAAAACAGAAAGTGGGGAACTAACGAAGATGGTTACAGGTTTTCAAAAAATAAAGGATAAGTGGGCGATCAGGGAAGGCTTCCTGACAGGTGGCATTTGAGCCAAGTGATAAGAAGGTCGCCACTGTGCCTAGCATATATATAGTAAGTGCTAGTAAGCCGGGAATGGTGGCTCATGCCTGTCATCCCAGGACTTTGGGAAGTGGAGGCAAGAGGATTGCCTGAGCCCAGGGGTTCGAGACCAACCTGGGCAACTTGGTGAGGCCTCGTCTCTACAGTAAATCAAAAAATTAGCCAGGCGTGGTGGTGCACGCCTGTAGTTTCAGCTACTTGGAAGGCTGAGGCAGAGGGATCCCCTGATCCCAGGTCGAGGTTGCGGTGGCCATGAGCGTGCCACTGCACTCCAACCTGGGTGAGAGAGTGTAACTCCAACTCAAAGAAAAAAAGTGCTCAGTAAGCTGGGCTTGGTGGCTCAGCCTGTAATCCCGCGCCTTTGGGAGGCGGAGGTGAGTGGTTTGCCTGAGCCCACGGGTTCGAGACCCGCCTAGGCAGGCGAGACCTCATCTCTACAATAAAATAAAAAAATCAGCCGTAGCGCATGCCTGTAATTCCGGCTACTCGGAAGGCTGAGGCGGAAGGATCGCCGGAGCCCGGCAGGTCGAGGCTGCGGTGGCCGGGAGCAGCCACTGCACTCCAGTCTGGGCCACGGAGTGAGACTCCAACTCAAAAAAAAAAAAAAGAAAGAAAATGGATGGGGCAACCCCTTCAGGTCTCCTCCAACTGTGGGAGCGTTTCTGTCCTCTCAATAAATCCTGCTTTAAAAAAAGAAAATGGATGACTGAGGGGCCGGAGACCCATCAGAATGGGCCCTAAGCCCATTGCTAGGAGGTCCCCATCCCTGATTCTGGTCAGTCCCTGTGCCCTGTAGCCTCACTCTCCACTGGGCTCCACCCTGTCAAAGCCAGGTCTCCTGGCCTTCCACTCACTCTGTCATTCCCCTGCAGGCTGGCTGAACTACCCCCTGGAGAGGATAGGCTTCTGGCGGCGCCTGGAGGGCCTGATCCAGGGCCTGACCGGGGAGAAACCGCGAGCGGACGACATGAAGTGGGCCCAGAAGGTCAAGTAGCTCCCGCGGCCTGCACCCGGCTGCCAACCTGCCCTGCCCCACCCCAAAGCCATCTGCCAAATGCAGCCTCGCGGTGAGGAAGTCTCCTGGGCTGGGCCCAGGCACCCGCTCACCCCGCGTGACACAAAATACTTGAGCCACTGATTTCTCTCCCTCCTTTCGTTTTCTTCCCTCGGCCCCTCCTCGGCCACCTGAGCTGCTCTGCCTGCCAAGCCTGACTGCAGAAAAGGGAGTCCCGCCCCACTGGCCGTGCTCGGTCGAGGGGCTCACCCCCTCCCTGCACACCTGCCGCCCCCGTCCCGCCCCACCCCGCCGGACAGCACTTCGGCGTGGCTGGTGTTGGGGCCACCGAATTGCCTCTGTCTGTCCCTCGTCTGGCCCCAGGGGTCCAGGGAGTGTCTCCAGAGCACTGTCCTGCCAGGACCCTGCAGACTGACCCCAGAAGGCTTCCAGGGGAGGGCAGGCCCAGCCGCCACCTTCGGTCCAGCCTCGCTGCCCAGGGATGGCCAGGCTCAGCAGCGGTCTTGGGCAGCCAGCCGGGAGAGGCTGGAACCTCCTGCCCAGGCCTGGACCTCCTCCTCTGCTGCCCCAACCTCATGCCCCCATGTGATTTGCCAGAGCTGATGTCTCCAGTGCCTGGATGTCTTCGCGGGACACACCCCTGCGAAGGGTTTTGGTCATCTGGAAGAGGCACAGTGTCCCCTCTGGCAAGGGTGTGTCAGAGAAGGAAGAGGGGGCTTTTTTGGTCTCGTTTTTTTTTAAAGGTGCTTGCTTGTTTAATGTAAATAATAGAAGGCCTTAATATCTTTTCTGTAACACGGAGTAATATTTTAATGTCATGTTTTGGATGTACATAATATATTTATAACAAAGCAGCAAGTCTACCTAACCTTGGCTGCCTTGTGGTGTTTCCTGGTTGGCTGGGGTGGGAATGGGGGGCGTAGGAGCCTAGGGGTGAGGCCCATCCCCACCCATTCCCAGCTCCCCCCAGCCGTGGCCTCAGGATAGGGCTTTGTCACCCGAGACCGTGAACTCATGTCTCACATGCTCAAGAGACTTGGAATGGTGAGGCGTGGCCCTTCCTGTCGGTCCTGGTAAAGAAGTCGTGACGGCTGATCCCCACTTGTGAATTCCGTCAGCACGTGTTTATTGGCACTGCATGTTCCGGACACTGTCCTGGACATGGGTACCACAGTGAACGGACCAATGGGGACCTGCCCTGGTGGAGCTGACCTGGGAAAGAAACAATAAACATAAACAAACACACAGAAATCCAGGTGGTGATTTGTGAAGAACATCAAATGGGCTGGAACCACATCGGAAAGTGAGCTGGGGGCTGTTTTGACAGGGTGGTCAGTGCTTCTGGGGAGGTGCCATTGAGCTGAGACCTGGAGGAGATGGATGACTGAGGGAAGAGGCCTCTTGACAGCCGGGCAAGTGCAAAGGCCCTGGGGCAAGAGCGAGCTTGAGGCTTCAAGAGACAGGATGGCAGCCAGCGTGGCTGGGCTACAGTGAGCCGGGGAGTGTGGGAGGCGAGGTGAAAAAGCAGGGCTTGCACAACCCCTCAGGCTGATGGGAGGGGGGCACAACTTGTCTGCTTATTCCTTGAACAAGTAATTATAAGGTACCTCCGAGGTGCAGGGCACTGGGATTCCACAGTGAACGCTACAGACGTTGTAGTCCATATCTAGACTAGGCAGGCAGCTTCTACGATATTAACCAGAGAAAGAAGCCTCTTGGGGACGGAAAAAAGCTGAAGAACTCCAGAGTGGTCACAGATATGGTATATTTTTTAAAAGTGACCCATAACTTCACCTTCCTTAAAGTTTTCCCACCACTAGACTTTTGATTTGTGACTCTGAGGGATCACAGAAGGAAGGATATTAGAATGTGTCAACTCATAAGTGACAGAAAACTAAAGCAAAAGTCACAGCTAAAATAACTGTATCCGCTTATAAGCTAAAATAACTGTATCCGCTTATAAGACTGAAGAGTCCACAGGTGGTTCCAGCGTAAGGCTTGGCAAGATGTGGGGGCTTGCGGGATTCATCAGACCTCAGGCTCTGGTCTTAGCAGTTTCTCAGTTGAGACTCACTGGGCCAGCTCAGCAATCTCTTGGAAAGAGGCTTCCCAGTGGCTGCAGTGAAAGCCCCAGGGCAGGCTCTCGTTGGCCTGGGTTGGGTCATGTGCCTACCCCAGAGCCAATCACCTTGGTGGGGTTGGGGGTGAAATGTGCTGCTTGGAGTTGCAGGGTGGGATCAATCCTTCCCAAGCCTCTGGAGGAAGGGAGTTCCCAGAAGAAAATGAACCAGCTACTTGGAAGGCTGAGGCGGAAGGATCGCCTGAGCCCAGCAGGTTGAGGCTGCGGTGGCCAGGAGTGCCCAGTGCACTCCAGTCTGGGCGACCGAGTGAGACTCAATGGCTGGTGGGTGGGGCAGCAGCCAAACTCCAGAGAGGTCTGATGAGCAGCCTCCAGGATGCAGAGGTTGGGTCCAAGAAAAAAACCAACGACAAAAACTCAGCTGAGTCCAGAGTTAAAATGACTCCCCCAAGATTCCACAGCTAGTCATGGCAGAGCCAGGACTCAAAGTCAGACCATCTCGCTTCTCCTGAAGCCCCCCAGGAACTGGAAAAAAATTATTTTCAACACCAGAAGGGCCAAGCGTGGTGGCTCATGCCTGTAATCCCAGCACTTTGGAAGGCTGAAGCGGGAGGACTGCTTGAGCCCAGGAGTTCCAAGCCAGCTTGGGAAACATAGCAAGACTTCGTCTCTACAAAAAAATTTTAAAATTAACCAGTCCGGCTACCTGGAAGGCTGGGGCAGAAGGATCACCTGAGCCCGGCAAGTCGAGGCTGCGGTGGCTGTGAGTGTACCACTGCACTCCAGCCTGGGCGACAGGGAGACTCCAACTCAACAACAAAAATTAACCAGGCATGGTGGCACATGCCTGTAGTCTCAGCTACTCAGGAGGCTGAGGCAGGAGGATCACTTGAGCCCAGGAGTTGGAGGCTGCAGTGAGCTATGAACACACTACTGGACTCCAGCCTGGGTGAAGAGACCCTGACTCAAAAACAGAAGGTGGTAAGCCTTGGATCCAAGTGTCAGGTCCCTTGTGAGATCAGGGGCTAGCAGACAAGTGCCCTTGAGGGCCAGATAGGTGAAAGTGCTGCTTGGCGCTCACGGGGCACTCACCTCATGGCCGATTGTGCAGGGGGCTCTGGCACGGACCCCATCAAGTGGTCCCTGCAGCACTGAGGAATGTGCCTAGCACCACTGGCCGATGGGGAAACGGAGGCACGACTATCGTGTAGCGTGCCCAAGGCCACACCACACAGCAGGTAGCTGGTCGCCAGGGTCTGTCTCACCCCGAGCCCTCGTGCTTTAACACCTCCGTGGGAGGGAGGAGGCAAGCAGGTGGCAGGACACCCATCCCCGAGGAGAAGAGTGCACACGTGTGAGAAACGGGCTGCGGCAAGGGACTGGGGCAGCGCAGGGACATCAGAGCCCAGGGGGCAGCTGCGAATCACGTCGGCCGATTAAAGAGGAGATTGTGTTGGTTTGGAGCTGAAGTGTCACTCTGCCGCCCAGGCTGGAGGGCAGTGGCCGCTCCCGGCCACCGCAGTCTCGACCCGCTGGGCTCCGGCGATCCTTCCGCCCAGCCTTCCAAGTAGCTGGAACTACAGGCACGCGCCGCCACGCCCAGCTAATTTTTTGGTTTATTGCAGAGACAAGGTCTAGTCAAGTTGCCCGGGCTGGTCTCGCACCCCTGGGCTCAAGCAATCCACTCGCCTCGGCCTCCCAAAGTGCTGGGATGGCAGGCGGGAGCCCCTGCACCTAGCAGAAATCCAGGCTTTAAAATGCTGGTTCCAAGTTTAAAACACCATGGGCAAAACACAGCAGGTGCCGTTAGTGGGGCTGCTGGTTTCGGCAGGCACGTGCTGCTCCCTGGTGGTGGCGCCAGGTAGGCAGCACGTGGGCAAAGGCAGATTTCCAGCTCTGCCTGGGATGTCACGCATCCCCTGTGCTCACCTCCATTTCTAGAGACAGGGTCTGCCGCCCAGGCTGGAGGTGAGTGGCACAGCCACAGCTCCCTGCAGCGCTGGACCCCTGGGCTCCAGGATGATCCTCCTGCCTCCGCCTCTCAAGTCGCTGGGACTACAGGCATGCGCCAGCACCCCCGGCTCATCTTTTAATTTTTCATAGCCACAGGGTCTCACCACGTTGCCCAGGGCGGTCTCAAACTCGTGGGCTCAAGGGATCCTCCCGTCTCAGCATTCCCAAGTGCTGGATGACAGGCATGAGCTACTGCACCAGGCTCTCGCATCTCTTCAGGAGGGGCCTGGGCACATGCCTCCAACTTTAACTCCACACCTTTTGATCACCAAAAATGTCCGTGCTACCCTTTTATTTTTTAATCGAAGTCTCACTCTGTCGCCCAGGATAGAGTGCAGTGGCACGCTCATGGCCATCACAGCCTCAACCTGCTGGGTTCAGAAAATCCTTCCACTTCAGCCTTCCAAGTAGCTGGAAGTACAGCCGTGCACCACTACACCTAGCTAATTTTTTGATTTATTGTAGAGGTAAGGTCTCCTCGAGTTGCCCGGGCTGGTCTCGAACCCCTGAGCTCAGGCAATCCTCTCACCTTGGCCTCCTAAAGTGCTGGGAGGACAGGCATGAGCCACTACACCCGGCTTGCTACCCTTTTCAATTTTGTTTTCTGACATGTACTGCCTGCATAAGGTAGAGAACAAGAAACAAGGCCATGCACCAGGGTTCACGCCTGTTATCCCAGTATTTTGGGAGGCCAAGGGAGGAGGATCACTTGAGCTCAGGAGTTTGAGACCAGCCCGGGCAGCACAGTGAGACCACTTCTCTACAAAAAATTTTAAAAAATTAACTGGGCATGGTAGCACACACCTGTGGTTCCAGCTACTCAGAAGGCTGAGGCAGAAGGAATGCCTGAGCCCAGGAGTCGAGGCTGCGGTGAGCCACTCCACTCCAGTCTGGGCGATAGAGTGAGACCCCAACTCAGAAAACAAACACATAAGAAACTAAGAATCAAACAATATAAAAAGGCTAGAGCAGGGTCAGCTGACTCCAGCCAAATCCAATCCACCTGGTTCTCTACAGCTCACAAGCACTTTTTTTTTTTTGAGTTGGAGTCTCACTCTGTCGCTCAGACTGGAGTGCAGTGGCCGCTCCCGGCCGCCTCAGCCTCGACCTGCTGGGCTCCGGCGATCCTTCCGCCTCAGCCTTCCGAGTAGCCGGAACTACAGGCGTGCACTACCATGCCCGGCTGATTTTTTGATTTATTGTAGAGATGAGGTCTCACTGCCCAGGCGGGTCTCGAACCCACGGGCTCAGGCAATCCACTCACCTCAGCCTCCCAAAGGCGCGGGATTACAGGCTGAGCCACCGAGCCTGGCTACAAGCACTTTTTTTAAAAGGTTGGGGAGGGGGATAATATTTCCCAGCACAGGAAGTTCGCGTTTCAGTGTTGTCTACAAAGCTTAACTGACCCACACCCGTGCCAGTGTATTTGCAGATAGTCCCAAGCCACTTTCACGCTGCAGCAGAGTTGAATGGCTGCGTCAAGGACCAAACCTTCCTTGACAGCAACAAGTGGCCAGCCCTACCCTGGCAAAGTGTAAGGAGTAAGTTGCTCCCTGACTCATGCTCCCAAAAGTCCCGTTTCCCTCCTTAGAGGCCATCACTCCAAGACTCCTGCAGTCCCTGATGCAGGCACAGAGGTGTGTCTGCCCCACCCCCTTCTCAACAGGTAGGACACGACAGATCTGTACCTTCCCTTTCTCACATAACATACTTTTTGTTTTTTTGAGTTGCAGTCTCACTCTGTCTCCCAGACTGGAGTGCAGTGGCCGCTCCTGGCCACCGCAGCCTCGACCTGCTGGGCTCCGGCGATCCTTCTGCCTCAGCCTTCCGAGTAGCCGGAATTACAGGCGCGCGCCACCACGCCCGGCTGATTTTTTGATTTATTGTAGAGATGAGGTCTCACCAAGTTGCCCAGGCTGGTCCGGAATCCCTGGGCTCCAGCAATCCTTGCGCCTCCACCTTCTGAAGTGCTGGAATTACAGGTATGAGCCACTGCTCCAGCTTTTCACTTAACACACTTTGGAGATCATGTTATCATCAACACTTGGAAAGCTTCCTTACTGCTCTTGACAGCTGCCACAGCATTCCAACATTCCGACTTCAGGATGGACCCCACCTTCTTTTTTTCTTTTTTCTTTTTTGTTGAAGAGACAGGGTCTGACTCTATTGCCCAGGCTGGAGGATGGTGGGACAATCATAGCTAACAGCAGCCTTGACCCCCTGGACTCAAGTGATCCCTCTGCCTCAGCGGCTACAGACATGCACTACCATGCCTGGCTAATTAATCTTGTTATTTGTAGAAATGGGGTTTTGCTGTGTTGCCCAGAATGGTCTTGAACTCCTGGCCTCAAGTAATCCTTCCACTTCAGCTTCCCACAGGCGTGAGCCAGTGCTTGGCCAACCTTTTTTTTCCCTCCACCTCGGCCGATGGGGCGGTTTTCAGTCCTGGGTATTACAAACGGCCGTTATGTGCAACAGAGAATTGAAGTCCTTGGTCACAAGGACCAGCAGGTCTGAAGGGCCATTTCTAGAAACTGAATGGCCAGGTCAAAGGGTGCCTGTGTTTTGAATCTCGACGGGGCACACCGTTTTTTTCCTCGGAACCTTGCTCACTTAAACTCTCACAACTTTTGAGAGGCCCTTTTCCCACACCCTTGCCAACAGAGTGTGTTATCAAATGTTTTGTTCTTTGCCAATCTGATAGGTGGTTTTAATTTGCATTTCTCTTACTGTATTTCACTGAATCTAAGATGTCATTGATTCTAAGATGCATCCTGATTTCAGAGCTGTTTACGTGTAAAAATCTGCATCTCAGAGACACTGACATACAATAAATATGCTGAGTGAGACGGGGCATCTTATTGTGCATTTAAAAGCATTTGCATTTCCTTGGCTGTTCAGGTCCGTTTTCTATTTTTCTTGGGAGGCAGGTAGTCACATTCAAGGTAGTCGCGTTTAAGGGTGTGTTCAAATCCCAGTTCTCACAAGCCTGTGATTTTGGGCAAGTTGCTTGACTTTTCTGCATCTCGGTTTCCTCATCTGCAGAATGGGGATAATCATGTCCCTACATCATAGGGTCAATGGGAAGATTAAAGACATGTCTAAAGCAAAACACTGCATTCAGGAATACAGTAAGTGCCCAATAAATGTCTGCTATGATGATCATCTTTCTTTTGACTTACTTTTGGTTTTTTTTGAGTCAGTGTCTCGCTCTATTGAGTGCGGTGGCACGATCACAGCTCACCGCAGCCTTGACTTCCTGGGCTCAGGCGATCCTTCTGCCTCAGCCTCCCAAGTAGCTGGGACCACAGGCGCGTGCCACCACACCTGGCTAATTTTTCAAAATTTTTGTAGAGAGGAGGTCATGCTATGTTGCATACATTGGTCTCAAATCCCTGGGCTCAAGCAATCCTGCCTCAGCCTCCCAAAGTGCTAGGATTACAGGCATGAGCCATTGTGTCCGGCCCATTAAAAAAATTTTTTTTGAGTTTCACTCTGTTGTCCAAGCTGGAGGACAGTGGCACACTCACGGCCACCACAGCCTCAATCTTATGGGTTCAAGTGGTCCTTCCGCCTCAGCCTTCCGAAGAGGTGGAACTGCAGTCACATTCGGCTAGTTTTTTGATTTATTGTAGAGACGAGGTCTCACCAAGTTGCCCAGGCTGGTCTCGAACCCCTGGGCTCTGGCAATCCTCTCGCCTCCACCTCCCTTAGTGTGGGATTACAGGTGTGAGTCACTGCGCCTGGCTTTTTTTTTTTTTTTAATGAGTAGCAAGGCCTCTTTATACGTTAGGGAAACTCACTCTTTTTGTCATCCCCCACCTCACTCCAGACCCAGACCTCTGCTTTTCGTTCCTTTTTCCTGATCACAAAAATAACATATGATACAAAATTCACACATTACAGAAACAAATTATAAAGGGAAAAATCGATAAAAACCACCCAGATATCCATCAAGAGAAAAAGGAGTTAAAGAGTGTACCGAGACCTCCCCCACCCACCCCTTTAGGCTGTATTTTTTTTCCTTTTTTTGAGTCAGAGTCTTACTCTGTCACCCAGGCAGGAGTGCAGTGGCACAATCACGGCTCACCACAGCCTGGACTTCCTGGGCTCAGGCAATCCTTCTGCCTCAGCCTCCCAAGCAGCTGGAACTACAGGCACCCACCACCACATCTAGCTAATTTTTACAGGTTTTTTGTAGAGATGGGGGTCTCGCTGTGTTGCCCAGGCTAGTCTCGAACTTCTGGACTCCTTTAAGCGATCCTCCTGCCTCAGCCTCCCAAAGTGCTGGGATTACAGGTGTGAACCCCTGAGCCCAGTCTGGCTGCGTATTTTAGAAACTTCATCACACACTGAATAAAATCAATGCTCTGCTCAGTCACACCTCGGGGGACATGACTCCACACATCTGCCATGGAACTCCACTAGCAGAGGAATTCCACACCCTGTCAACCGCAGATCCCTTCCGGGGATTCCACTGTCTCCGGAGGCTCCATGATCCTTCCTGTCAGCAGCTCATCAGCCTTACTTTCTAGGCCGTAATGAGGGTGGGGGTTTCTTATCTATAAAGGTTGTGGATGACATGGAATTTTCTGGCTTTTACGTTTGGAAAATACTTTTTTAAACTACTCATGCCCTCTACATCCGAGATCCCAAGCCAGCCCCAGGGTTTTCCCACTTGTTGAGATCAGTCTACTGAAGCACTGCAGCAGCTTCCTGCGTGTATTAGGCAAGCTTTTTGGCTGCGGGTAACAAAAGCCTGCCTTTAAGATCAGCTTATGCAACAGACATTCGTTATCTCATGTCTCAAGACATCTGTAGGTGGCAGTCCCGGGATTCCTTCAACTGCTCAACCGCATCCTTCAGGACTTGCCTCCTGCCACCCTTCCGTGCAGACGTGTTCCATGCGTCAGCTTTTTGACCTTACGCTTGTGCCTCATGGTCTCAATGTGGCCGCCGCAGCTCCAACCGTCACAGCCGCATATTGTAGGAAGGAGAAAAGACTTTCTCTCTAGTTTCTATCAGCAGAGAGAAATGTTCCAAACTCTCCCCACCACGTGGGGACATGGTGACGGACTGGCAGTAAACTGTCCAACACACTCGCTCTCTGGACGCCCTGCCTCCGACACTGCTGCTGCGCACGGGGGTCTCCTCGAGGCAGCCAGGACGCACTTCGTGAAAACGCACACCTGCCCACACTTTGCTTAGAACCTCCCAGTCGCCACTCCCTCATCACGGGGAACCGGCAGGTGCCCAGGACTAAGCGAACTGGACTCCGGCGCGGATCTCGCGCCTTTCTCGCTGCGCCCCCGGAGAGCCACCCCTGCTCCCAGCCTCGGACTCCTCGTCTGACAGACGGGGAGGCAAGAGCTACTTTCAAGGGTCACCGAGGACTACTTAGCAACAGCAGCAGCGAATGCTGGCGGAGCACTCAGCGCCAAGCCCTCTTCTAAATTCCCCAGCTCTGTCAACCACGGCAATCCGCCCAGCACTCCGCCGCCGCCGCCGCCGCCGCCGGCCCCCGGCCCCCGGCCCCCGGCCCCCGGCCGAGCGACCGGCTCACGCGCCCAAGCGGGCAGAAGGCGCAGGCGCCGCGGGTCCCGCCCTGGGCCCGGCCGTGACGTCCGGGAAGGGGCGGGGCCTCTCCGGGCGTGCGGGCGCGGGCCGCACTACGACTCCCAGCGGGCTCCGCGACACGCTGGCCTACAACAACCAGCATGCCCCGCGCCGTCCCGCTTAACTTCCTCCCGCGTCACGCTCTGCACGGGAATTCCCTTAATGTCAGACTTGCTTGCAAGAACTTCCTACGTGAGTCAAGGAATCGATGCGAGTACACATTTATGAGCATAATGGATAAGAGGCTTGTGTTTCAGTCCTCATTCCTCCACCTGTTAGCCCTGAGTCTGAGTTTCTCGTCTCCAAAACGGGGATATTCCTAGGAGTTGCTAGGAATAAACGCTGGAAATAACAGCTTGATCAGTATCAGCTCTTCGCCTGGCGCGGTGCCTCACGCCTGTCACCCCAGCACTCTGGGGGCGGAGAAGAGAGGGCTGCTTGAGCCCCGGGGTTCGAGACCAGCCTGGGCAACTTGGCGAGACCTCGTCTCTACAATAAATCAAAAAATTAGCCGGGCGTGGTGGCGTGTGCCTGTGGTTCCAGCTACTTGGAAGGCTAAGGCAGAAGGATCGCCTGAGGCCAGCAGGTGGAGGCCGTGGTGGCCGTGAGCGTGCCACTACGCTCCAGCCTGGGCGACACAGTGAGTCTCCAACTCAAAAAAAAAAAAAAATTCAGTTCTAGTGTCCCATCCAAGAATTTTATTAAAGCATTTTGTCTCCATAGCAACCCTCTGAAGGCGACACTAAGCAATCCCCCTTTTTGAGGGGAAAACTGGTACCAGGAGAGGTTCAAGTCTCTTACCTGAAGTCACAAAGCCAAGTGAGCAATGAAAAGACTTGAACCCAGAAAACCTCACTTCAGAGGTGCGTCCACCTTAGAAGCCCAAACTCTTCCACTCACTACTGACACTTTACAGTGACCCCAAATCTGAGGTCAATATTTTCTGTGCTCCCCAAAGTAAACATGTATCCTGGGATACACGAAATAATGTCAAGTGTTTCCCATGTGGTCAGTGCTGGAAGGAGGAACATCTGGCACTTTGAGAGCCAAGGATAGCCGAATTTGACCAGGCTGGGGAAATCGGGGAAGGCTTCCCTGACAGGGTGATGCTGGATCTGACCACTGAAGAGCAGGAACGCAGGCAAAGGCCCTGAGGAGAGGGAGGGCGTGTTGTGTTCCAGGGCCTTGAAAAGGACCAGTGTAGCAGCAGAGGTTCAGCAAGTGTCCCAGGTGCAAATGCAGAGTTGGGGCCTGAGTAAAAGCCTCCTTGAACTTGATGCCCCGACACCTCACTGGCCCCATCCTAGTCCCAGCCCCGGGTGCAGGGCCTTGTGCGTAGCGTGCCCATCCATCCTGGTGTGCCCTGGACAGCCCCGGCTTCCACTTGCTGTCCTGATGAGGTCCCCTTTTAAACTGACGAGTGGGCTCATTGAGTGATAATCCACGGTCACTCAACTTGTAGAGTTCATATTTTATCCAGAGGGAATGATCCACTGAGGGCTTTGGCTGGAGGTTGTTTTGAGCAGAGTCTGGCTGCCGTATGGAGAATGGAAATGGGGGCTGCTGGCGTCCTTCAGATGGAAGACAAGGGCACCTGGCCCTGAGTAGCGCCCTGAAGAGGTGCAGAGTAGACACAGCTGTTAGACAAATGTGATGAACTGGATGCCCTAGGTGACAACTTCGGGCTTCCCGGTCCCCTTCTGTTGAGTCCCAGTCCTTCTGCCAGTATTTTGCTGTGTCACCTTAAGCCAGTCCTTCACCTCTCTCAGCCTCAGTTTCCACATATAGCGGCTTCTCAGACCAACTATGGCAAAGGAGGACCCGTTTCTTGGAGGTATGGCTTACCTGCAAGTTTATTTCCCCGGGCCGTTGCACAGGCCGTTCCCTCTACTCCCTCCTCGTTAGGGTCTCCGTGGAAACAGGATCACCTTAGGAGGCCCTTCCAGGCCCCCCCTGCGCCCTTTCCCAGGTTTATTCTCTACCTTATCGTAGTCAGAGTTTCCTGTCCAGCTGTCTACTTGACTTTGGTCTGTTTCCGGCCAGAACGCAAGTCCGAGAGCAGGGCCTTGCGCCTTCGGGAGGGACCCTCCGTCCCTAGCGCCCGGCCCAATGCCCGCACACACCGGGTGCTCGACAGACGTGTGTGCGGATGAACGAACGCTTCCCCTGCCCCACGTCGCTTGGCTGCCCCACCGCAGCTCCTCTGGCCGGGCACCCTCCGCCGGGGCTCCGTTCTGACTCAGCCGCGCGAACCTGGCTCGGCGTCGCGGCTCACGCCGGGCCAGACCGGGCGGGGACGCGGAGCGCGCCCCGACGGGAGCCAGGCCGGAAGCGGCGCCCTGGGCTTCGGGGCTGCCCCCGCGCTCCCCTCTCCCCGCCGCGCCCTCCCGGCCCCGCCGCTGTCCTGCTCACCCGGCACCCCGGGGCCTCCGCCGCACCCGAGCCGCGAGGGACGACGCCGCCGGGACCCCCGCGCGGCGGCGGGCGGCGGGGCGGGGCCTCGCGGCCGCGGCGGCGCATCCGGCGTCTGCGCGCGCGCGCGCCTGCGCACCGGGGCCCGGGCCCGGCGGGGGGTGAAGAAGGGGCCGGCCTTCGAGCGACAGCGACGCAAGATGGCAGCCACCACGGGCTCGGGTGAGCGGGGGCGCCGGGCCCGCCCGGCTGAGGGGGCGCGGGCCGGGGCCGGGACCTGGGACCCCGGGGCCCCGCGGCGGGGCCGGGCCCCCGCGCCGCCTCCGTCCGCTGGGCTCCGCGGCGGTCCCCGGCGCGGCCCGACGGGGGAGGAGGAGCAGGCGGCGGCCGGAAGCACGGGCGGGGGCCCGAGGGGCCGGTGGGCGGCGCGGCCTGCGGCTCCCCCGGGAGGCGTGAGGGCCCCGCGGCGCCGGCGGGAGGGGCGAGGGCCCGGCCCGCGGCGCTCCGGGGGAGACGGGCCGGCGGCTCTCTGGGGGAGGTCGAGGGTCCCCGGAGGAAGAGGAGGCGCCCCGAGGCGGGCGGAAGGCCCTTGCCGGGGTCCGGGTGAGGCCGGGGGGCTGGGGATGCCTGTCGGGAGGGGACCGCGGAGAAGCTCCTCTGGCCAGGCGGGAGGAGGAGGCGGGATCCCGAGGGGTGACCGAGTGGCTCCCCGCTGGCCAAGTCGGCTCCGGCTGTAGCTGTGGGGATGGGGTTAGCCGAGGAAATGGCTGTGCTGGTCAGGAAGGAGGAGCCTTCGGGGGTTCCCTTTGGGGGGAATGAAGGGGACCTCCGCTGGGGGAGCGAGGGGGAAGGGTCAGGTGCCAGAGGGACGAGTGGGGCGGCGTGGGGTGACCCCATCGCTGCAGGCCCCTGATCGAGGAGGTGGACGAGGCCTCCACGTGAGGCTTCAGGAGGCCAGGGCCTCCGGTATCTGAGAGGAACGAGGTGAATCGGGAGTCCTGGGGGGCTCAACTGAGGGGAGCCCAGAAACGGGTGAGAGTGGGGAAAGGTCGGATTTGAGAGGTGTTTTCTTTTGAAGGAGAGTCTAGTGTTGGACGAGGGAGCAAACCCCAGATTGGCTCTTGTATAGACTGTTACTTCCATTCAAGACTGGGATCCTTGGGACAGATACGTGGGTTCAGCTCGGAAGTTCCCGTTGGCTGGATGGGAGTGGGCACTCTTGGGTGAGGCTGCCCCTTTGGGTGCCTGGCAGTGAAGTCAGCCAAGAAGGTTCTCACAGGCGGGGTGAGGACAGGTTGCCTCCCATGGAGGAAGCAGACGGGGGGTCGTGTTCCCCACTGTGTGCCTGCGGGAACTCCTGCGTGGGCACTACATTTGCTCCGATTGTTAAGGCTATAGCAACAGCAGTGCTGGGAGAGGCTGGCGGTCTAGGGAAAATCTGAGGGCACCCGTCTTCTGGGGTGCTGCTCCTCTGGCATCCAGAGAGCTTGCCTGCTCGCTAGGGTGGGGGTAAAGGAATGGGTCGGGGCTCTGATGGGAGGTCTCCACTCAAGTGGTGTCTTTTCTGGGAGCCTAGAGGGGCCATGCATCCTTGGACGAGGCTTTGGTGTCAGCAGGAACTGTGCTGAGTCAGTTGTTTGCCAAGACACTGCCACAGGCACTCGCAGAAGGGAGAGGCCTAGGCAGACTGCTAGGGACGCTTCTACCCAGACACACCCCTGCCAGGTGGCCACGAACTGGGGGTGCAGTGTGGCTGCATGGGTAGTCTTCCAGCTCACCCTGCTTGCGGGCACTTGAGATTGACTCCTACAATCCGTTCTAACAGCTACTTGATTCTACGTCCTTGAGATCCTGCCAGTGGAAGAGTGCTCCGCAAGTGCCCCAGGGGTCAGATAAGACTCACCAGCTGTGGGCTAGTGGAGCACAGAGCACTCGCACGTCTTAGATGATGCAGAACAGGCGTTGGGTTGCCCTAAAATGGGCTTCCCCAAGCTCTTCTTTTATTCAGCACATGTTACTGAAGACCAGCGGTTCCCATTGTGAACAGCGAGCAAGATGGACGTGGCCTCTGGCCTTGGGGAGCTTCCATTCAAGTCGGGGAGAAGGCCGTTGTAGGAGCAGATAGCTAAGATGCTTCTGGGTGGCAGTAGGTGCTCCTAAGGAAGTTGTGTGGTGTGACTGAGTGTCAGAGAAGCAGGAGAGAGGGTCAGACTGAGTGCAAAGGCCCTGTGGTCTGCTCGAGCTTGGCGTGTTGAAAGAATTAAATAACAAGCCTGTGTGCAAGGGAGCTTGTGAAGGAGGTGAGCTGAGGGCTGGGGAAGCCATCGAACAGGTATCTGGTATGAGGTAGGCATTCAGTGAACGTTGCTGAATGAATTAATGTCTTAAAAGGGGGGGAGGGTGACAAGACCTCCCCTGTGTCCCTAGGCAGTGGAAGGAGTGCACGTGGCAGTAAGAAGACCTTAAGTGGGGTAAAGCCAGCGGACACGCTCCAGCTTTCTGACCCAGAGGAGGCTCAAGTGTGGCAAGAGGCCCTGAGACCTTCTTCAGGCAGGTCTAGCAAGAGCTCTGGGTTAACCTGTGCCTCCAGTTGCTGGGAAACAGCTGTGCAGCCTCTGGGTTCGTGTAAGTCCTGAGCGGAGTTCTTTATGGTCACTGCCTTCAGCATTTGGCCACAGCACTTTCCCACCTCCCAAGGTTCTACAGTGAGAAGCTCCCCACAGTCCCTCGGGATGCCCATGCTATGACAGGTGACTTCCTCCTGCGTTGGACAGGATCGTAGGACATCAGACAGTGGCCCTTGGCTGCCGGGTCCTTCCTCTCACCCAGCACCCCACAGGCTTCCGTGACAGCTAACCAGCAACCAGGTGCCATAGGGGTGCGCCCTGGCTGGGCATGAGTTTAGATTTGCTCACACCAGAGTGGCCTCAGCATATGGAAGTGTAACCCCATGGGCAGTGAGGTTGAGGAATCTTCCAGACATGGGGGTGTTCGCAGAGACAGCTGTAGACAGGGATGAGCGCCCCAGACCATAGTTGACTTCGGTTCCCTCGTCTCCCTGGTGGGCATCTTGTGCCACCATAGTTAGGTGCCTTTTGTACAACATGGGCCCTGCACTCTAGCGATGAACTTCAGGTTGTCCCACCAGAAGAGCTGTCACCCTGCTCCCGGGCCAGAGGGGCGAGGGGCATGCTGGGCCGGCACACTGTTACTCTCTCTCACAGGGTTACCCCCTCCACATTCCTTTAAAACCACTCTGCTCCTCCATCGCATTCTCTTCTCTCCATGTCTTTCTCTGTTTCCCCCCCCACCTGAATTTATAGCTCCACAGTAACTTGAGAAAAAGTGGAATCCAAAATAGCTAGTCAGGAGTCCCCTTTAATCCTCAAGGGCTGCAGTGAAGACCAGAGCAGCGGTTTGCTGGAGGAAGTATTCGAGTGCTCTGATTTTTATATTATGTGTAGAGCTCTAGAGTCAAGTCACATGCCTTGACTTACCTGTTACACCATCTCCTCTAACATTCCACAGCCCAGCGAACTAACCGGGTCCCGGGCCAGCCCATGGTGCTGCTGAGGGAATGGGTAAGGCTCAGGGGCCCCAGGAGTTTGACCCCAGCTCCCTCCCACCTGCTCCTGTGTCTTGGGTAGGAGATGAGAGAGGCTCGGGTCTTGGTGGATGCCCTTCCCATGCCTCAGAGGGTCGAATCATGGTGAGCAGGGGACTCTCATGAGCAGTGTCTGCTGCCGCCAAGTCGGGAGCCCTTACAGCCTCTCTGGCCACTGCTCGTCTCCTCCAGAGTAACCGCTATCCTGCGAGAGTGAGGGTCACCCGCAGACATTCTTGCCTGCACCATGTCCTGATTGACTCACACTCCGGGGCTCAAAGCCCCTCATGGCCCGCACAGAGCAGGTCCTTGCCTCCACGCCAGCCCCAGGGTTCTGCTGAGGCGGCATGTCCAGGGTCTGCTGTGTGCTGTATGCTGTGTGACTGCAGTAGGCATTCCTTGTGGCAGCCCTTGGTGGAGGGGACGGGACAGCCTAGAGGAGTGACAAGCCTGGGGCAGAATCAGGACAGTGCTCTTGGCCATGTTGTCAGCCTCAGCCCCACTGCCTGCTCTGAGCCGGGCGTCCGAAGCACCTCTGGCCATCAACATGTCTGTGGACATTTCTGCCTCGGCTGCCTAGTTCGCTCAGAGGTATATAGCAGTGACTTTCAAGTGGGAGTCTTCCCTCATCCTCACACCCACCCTGTCACAAATCCACTAGGTGTAACCCCCCACGTAAATGCCACATCCTCTCCTCTGTCTCCACTGTTGGCATCCTAGTCTAACCAGAACTGTCTTTCTCTTGCTTGGAAGACTGAAAAAGTCTCTTGCCTACTGTCTTTTTTCCTTTTCGAGTCCATCAGACCATCTTCCTTTTTTTTTTTTTTTTTTTTTAAGTTGGAGTCTCACTCTTATTTTTTTTTTTTTTGAGTTGGAGTCTCACTCTGTCGCCCAGACTGGAGTGCAGTGGCTGCTCCCGGCCACCGCAGCCTCAACCTGCTGGACTCCGGTGGTCCTTCCGCCTCAGCCTTCCAAGTAGCCAGAATTACAGGCATGCGCTACCATGCCTGGATGATTTTTTTGATTTGTTGTAGAGATGAGGTCTCGCTGCCCAGGCGGGTCTCGAACCCACGGGCACAGGCAATCCACTCACTTCAGCCTCCCAAAGGCACAGGTGGAGTCTCACTCTTTGTCATCCAGGCTAGAGTGCAGAGGCACGCTTATGGCCACCATAGCCTCTAACTACTGGGCTCAGGCGATCCTTCTGCCTCAGCCTTCCAAGGATCTGGAACTAGAGATGCATGTCACCACACCCAGCTAGTTTTTGTGATTTATTGTTGCCCAGACTGGTCTCGAACCCCCGGGCTCAGGCAGTCCTCTCGCCTCAGCTTCCCAAAGTGGTGGGATTACAGGTTGAGCCACCGCACTTGATTGCCATCTTCTCTTTGAGTCAGGGTCTCACTCTGTCACCCAGGCTGGAGTGCAGTGGCACAGTCACTGCTTACCACAGCCTGAACCTCCTGAGCTCAGGCAATCCTTCTGCCTCAGCCTCCTGAATAGCTGGGATTACAGATGCGCACCACCATGTCCAGCTAATTTTTAAATTTTTTTGTAGAGACGAGGTCTCGCTATGTTGCTCAGGCTGGTCTTGAACTCCTAGGCTCCAGCGATCCTCCTGCCTCGGCCTCCCAAAGTACTGGGATTACAGGCAGGAACCACCACACCTGGTCCATTTTCTATACAGGAGAAAGAATGATCTTTTATAGACAGAATAGAAACTGCACTCCCCTTCAGAAATCCTTTTCCACTTCTCTTAGAATAAAATTCATCTCTCTCCTGTGGCCCCCAAGGCCGTGCACCCCCGTCATCATGAGGTACAAGCATACACCTATTCTTGCTCAGTCCCCAGATCTTCCTGGACCTGCCTGCTTCTTGTTCTTCAGGTCACAGCTACCCAGAAAAGCCACTCCAGTCAACAGAATGTCAGTCACTGTCACAGCTTCCTGTTTTGTTCTCTTCCAAAGCATTCACCCTTACCTGGAGTTTTCTTAAACATGTTTTCTGTGCTTTTTCACCAGTGCAGGATTCTGACTTGTTCTCTGCTATGTATGTCCCTAGCACCCAGCGCAGTCCCTGACTTAGTAGGCACTCAGTAAATACTTGGTAAAGGTTGCAACACAATTAATCCAGGATCTCACTTTGATGTAGCAAGAGATACATATCTGATGTATATGAAGTAGCAACATATCTGATAGGGCAGAAGAGCAGCTGTCCAGCCTTTCCTATAAGGCCGCTGTTGTCCTTATTAGTCGATACTTACAGAGGGACTTGGTCATAGAATCAACGGTGTCCTTCCTCCCCCGGCTGCACTGACTTGACGCACCCTTGGCCTTGTCCACTGACCCTAACAACCCAGAACACAGGGTCTAGCATTCTGTCACCAGTTGAAATGACAGTTGCCTCTATTTCTTCCCCTAGAGAAGTGGGTCTCGGAAGAATCAACCTCAGAATCACCAGGAGGGCTTGCCTGATTGCTGGGCCCACCCTGGGAGTTTCAGTTTTAGGAGTTCTGGGGTGGGGCCTGAGAATTTCCATTTCTGGCAGGCTCCCAGTTGAGGTCTGGATGGCAGGTCTGGGGCTGCACTGGGAGAACCATGAGAGAACAGCTCTGCTCCTGGGCAGGCTAACTAGGCAGCCAGGCCACACTTGGCTGGTAGCTCAAGAATTCAAGTTACCTGCCCGTGACTTTGTCAGGGACATGGAATCCCAGTGCATCACCGTCCAGGCCTCTGGCTTCCTTCCTCAGTTCTCAGTCTCCCTGCACGGGCAGCACACCAGCTTTGGCAGCAGCATTCTTTTCAGAAAAAACCTGTGAAGCACTTCCATTTCAAATCAAGACCCAGGCCTGGGCTTTCCAAGAGTCTCGGGCTATGATAGCTGCTGCTTTGTGGCCCTGATTTCCCCCAAAGATCTTAGAGGACTTCAAATTCCCTTTAATAAGCCGGGCTCGGTGGCTCAACCTGTAATCCCGCACCTTGGGAGGCTGAGGTGAGCGGATTGCCTGAGCCCCCGGGTTCCAGACCTGCCTGGGCAACTTGGCGAGACCTCATCTCTACAATAAATCAAAAACGAGCCAGGTGTGGTAGCGCGCACCTGTAGTTCCAGCTACTCGGAAGGCTGAGGTGGAAGGATCACCGGAGACCAGCAGGTCAAGGCTGCGGTGGCCGGGAGCGGTCACTGCACTCCAGTCTGGGCAACAGAGTGAGACTCCAACTCAAAAAATAAAAATAAAAATCCCTTTAATAGTTGAATATCTTTTGTGTTTTAGATTACTGTGTTAAATGTTTTACTGTGATGTGGTATCAGACCATCAAATACTCATGCTTTTCCACCTGGTTGTCATATCTTCTTTGTAATGCCCTGCAGCTGCTGACTTTTCAGTTTAAATTTAGCCTGGAGAATAACTGACTCTTGACACTGACACAGATCCAGGAAAAATCCTTCTGGAAAGAATAATCCTAAAGTACCAGGAACAAATATTTTCTTTTAAAAAGTCTTGGATTACTGTGATATTTTAGCACCTGGTGAAGTTATCTAAACATTTTCACAGTTCACTTTTCCATAGTTGCAGTCAGTTAAATCACACTTATCAGTAGCTGCAGATTTTCCTAGTGTACTCTCTAGCTGCTGTAAGCTTGCAGCTCCCTTGGCTTGGTAAGATTACAAGAGTCCGGTTTTTATATCCTCCATATTGTCACTTGATGTTACTTCTCCAGTGGCCTTTCAAGTGTCAGTTTCACAAAGAAATATTGGGAAACCTAAAACCTGCATTGATGCAATTGATTAAAGTGCCATAGGAATGAAACAAATGTTAAAGTATTCTTGGCTTTTCTGCTCTGTTATGCTTCTGTTCTTTGGCATATGTGGATTTAATTTTTTAATCACTTACATGTTTTGTTTAAATTAACATGTCATGGTTTTAAACTTATGCGGTCCATTTGGTAGGATGAGGTCCTAACTTGTGGACTGGTCAGTCCATAAGTCTGCCGGATCTCTGAATTCCAACAATACTTGGATTTATGTCCCTGGAGCAGCCGTGAAGTGCCAGACTGGGATCTGGCTAGACCATTTGGAATCAAATGTTCTTTTGCATTGTAGAAAATGTTGTGTTAACTTTGTAAATGGTTTGGAACATTAGTAACATGTTTTCATACACATTGTATAAAGCAAAGTTCATTTGATTGTGAAGAGTCCTTTCATTTGTGTAGTTTGGGTAAGAAACCAGTTTTTCCTTATTCAGAAAAAGTGTAAGTTTCCTTAAGATCCTCAATCATTAAAAATAAAACTAGTCAGCCGGGCTCGGTAGCGCAGCCTGTAATCCCGTGCCTTTGGGAGGCTGAGGTGAGTGGATTGCCTGAGTGGATTGCCTGAGCCCGCGGGTTCGAGACCCACCTGGGCAACTTGGCGAGACCTCATCTCTACAATAAATCAAAAAATAAACCGGGCATGGTAGCACATGCCTGTAGTTCCAGCTACTTGGAAGGCTGAGGTGGAAGGATTGCTGGAGCCCAGCAGGTCGAGGCTGTGGTGGCCGGGAGCGGCCACTGCACTCCAGTATGAGCGACAGAGTGAGACTCCAACTCAAAAAATAAAAATAAATAAAAAAATAAAACTAGTCACCAAATTTCACTTATCTCAAACCAGAAAACCTTAGGCATGTCAATTATATGGTATCCATGTCCAGTATTGTAATCTCAGGAGACACCGTTGGAGCTTACAATAGGAGAGGAAGGAGCCAGGGCTGGTTCTTCAACCAGGAAGCATTGCTGAGTGCCATTATGCCAGCCAGCACACCAGGGCCTGGGGGGCAGGGCTGAGTGAGTCACAGTTCTGACTTGAGGGACTCCGAGAGTGAGTCAGACAACAGATAGCCCGGACCTGTGTGGAGGTGAAGGTGCCTGTGCGGGAGGGGCTCTGGGACTGCCCGGCCTCCCATCAAGATGGCTCGTTTTTAAGATCTTTAAAATCCACATAAGCCCCTTTGATGATCCTTATAATATTCTACTCCCTCTTAGTAGTGCTGTTTCCCTTTTGTATTTTCTGAAATAAACCACCAGAGTTTTGTGTTATTGTTGTGATATTGAGGTTGGTCCATTCTGAGACCCTCTCCCTGGCTGGCACAGGCCGCCCTGGGCGCTGGAGACCCAGCAGTACCCCCAGCAGGCCAGACTTTTCCCGTGGAGCCTGTGTTCAGAGGGGAGACGGGCAACAGACAGCCCGGGAAGTGGGAAGGGACAGATGCAAATGTCGTGTGGCCGCGGGCGCGTTGTGAAGAGAAAGCAGATGTAGGACACCAGGCAGACCTTCACAGCTCTGGGGCAGAGAACTCAGGGAGAGGGAACTGACAGTGCAAAGGCAGGAAGGAGGGTCCCCATGGGAGACTCCAAGAAGGACTGCTGTGGCTGAAGAGGGCCGGGAGCGTGGCCGGAAGTGATATTGGCGGGACCAGGGTTCCCTGTGGGCGGGGGAGGAGTTCATATTCTAGTGGTGGAAGGCTAAGGTGGACTTCTAGTGAGGGAGTGATGGCACCTAGTTTACATTTGTTTTATTTTTAGAAACAAGGTCTCAGGTCGGGCATTGTGGCTCAAGTCTGTAATCCCAGCACTTTGGGAGGCCGAGGCAAGAGGATTTCCTGAGCCCAGGGGTTCAAGAGCAGCCTGGACAACTTGGTGAGACTGCGTCTCTACAATAAATCAAAAAATTAGCCGGACGTGGTAGTGCATGCCTGTAGTTCCAGTTACTTGGAAGGCTGAGGTGGGAGGATCGCCTGAGCCCAGCAGGTGGAGGCTGCAGTGACTGTGAGTGTGCCACTGCGCTCCAGCTTGGCGGACAGAGTGAGACTCCGACTCAAAAAACAAAACAAAACAAGGTCTCACTCTGTCTCCCAGGCTAGAGCACAGTGTTCCCAACTTACTGTAACATTGACCTCCTGTGCTCAGGCAAGCCTCCCACCTTAGCCTCCTGAGTAGTTAGGACTGTAGACTCACACTGCCACACCTGGATAATTTTTTATTTTTTGGTAGAGATGAGGTCTCTCTGTGTAGCCAGGCTATTCTTGAACTCCTGGCCTCAAAGGGATCCTCCTGCCTCAGCCTTCAAAAGTGCTGGAACTATAGGTGTGGACCACTGCACCTGTCCTTACTTAGTTTACCTTTAAATGGATCATTGTATGGCTGGGCACTGTGGCTCACACCTGTAATCCCAGCACTTGGGGAGACTGAGGCAAGAGGTTTGCCAGAGCCTGCATGTTCGAGACCAGCCTGGGCAACATGGCGAGACTTTGTCTCTACTAAATCAAAAAATTAGCTGGGTGTGGTGGCACACCCCTATAGATCCAGCTACTTGGAAGGCTGAGGCGGAAGGATTGCCTGAGCCCAGCAGGTCGAGGCTGAAGTAGCCGAGAGCAGCGTGCCACTACCCTACAGCCTAGGCTACAGAGTGAGACTGACTAAAAAAATTAATTAATTAGTTAACTAGATAGATTAGATAGATAGGATCATTGTGGAACCATGAGGATGAAGAAGCCAATCAGGAAGCTAAGATGGCATGGATGACAGTGATCACAGTGGAGACGACCAGATTTCGGGTAGATTTGGAAGTGGGCTGGACATGGGGTGTAAGGGAAAGATTTCTTACCATGACTCCAAAATTTTTTACCAGAGCTATATTCGAGCTTGCACCAAGCTTGAGGAGTGGGGAAGTTCTGTTTTTTGAGGAGGATGCGAAGGAGTGCTGTTGTGGATGTGGTGTAAGTGGGAGAGGCCAGCTAGGCATCTACATGCAAATGTCTAGAAGGCAGTTAACTGGAAATGTAATTAGAGAGTCTCAGCTCACTGGGAACCTGGGTCCAGGTCAGTCATGTGGGCGACTGGAGCAGACAGAAGACCTTGAAGGCGACTGTGCTGAGGCCTGCAGCCAGGATAAAGGTGCCGGTGGGAGACTGAGTGGGAGGGGAAGAGAGCCTGAGGCTAAGGGAAGCAAGAGTTAAAGAAAGGAGCGGCCAGGTGCTGCCCAGTGACTCCGGTGGGGCTGGGGGCGACTGGGGTTTGGCCGTGGGATTTGCAGGGTACTGCTCGGCACCCCTGACACAGGGAGTCAGGGCGAACGAGGTGAAGTCACAGGCAAGGAGTCTAGAGCACTTCGGGGTCTTTGTTGTTAAGGAACCAAAGACATGGGGCAGCTGCTGGCAGGGTCTGTGGGTTGAGTGAGGCCGGCTTCTGTCTTTGCGATGACTGGTGCCATGTACTGGCAGAGTGACAGGGTGGTGGCCCGTGATATGCCAGGTGTGCTTCGAGGGCCTAGCCTGTTTCTTCTCCCTTGCCCCCTGGGGAGGCAGGAGTTATGGCAGCTCTGCTCTGCTCGTGCTCACGGCTGGATTCTAGAAAGACAAGGAGCCAGGGCCAGGGAGTCCACTCTGATACTGGTTTGTGAGAAGTGACGTAGCCTCCCGTCTGACCTGCCTCTAAAATAACGGTAGACGCACTGCAGGCTCTTTGGTGGGAGTGTGCACATGCTGGGGTATGTAGGTCAACTGGTGCTTTTTTTTTTCTTAATAAAAGGAGTTTGCAGGCTTTTTTGTCCTTTTCTGCTCAATTTTTGATTTTTCAACAAATGTTTATATGAAGCTTACAGTGTACAGGGCAGTTTTTTGGTTTTTTTCCCGAAACCACCACCCACAGTCATGCAAGTGCCTGTGTGCTACTGTGTCAATTACAGTTTCTCTTCCATTCTTTCTATGCCCATTGCCCAGTCTTTAGGAAGTTGGACAGGAGCTCTGTCAGAATGTTTGCTCCTAGCAGGTGCTTCTGACCTGAACCACTGACAGGAGCCCCCTCACTGGCCTTGTCCCCTGCCCTGTCTTCTGTAGTTCCTGGTTCCCTTGCAGGTGCAGTCTAGTCATCCTGGTGCCATGGCCCCTGTCACCCCGTTACCAGTGGATTTCAGAAGGGAGTAGAGTCTGTGAGTCCTCAGAGGTTAGGAAACACTGTCCTTGGGAAGGTTCTTCATCTCCGTGTTTTGAGCCTGTTCTGTGTTATCAGCCTCATATGTGTAGGTCTTCCACACTGAGACAAGACTCTGTCGGGGCCTGTTTTTATTTTGTTTACAGTCTCTAGATGATCCAGTGAAGTGTTGGGTGCATGTTGGATAAGTACTACATTAAAGGAAGGTGTGTGTACGTGTGTGTTGCTGATAATTTATATATAGGGCATTTGGACAAGCAGCTCAAAAGCCTAGCAAGCTCTTTTTCACTGTAATCCTGAAGCGATTTATAAGATTGTTTCCTTATAAATGTGAAGTGAGTTCAGTTGTACACACATTGAACATGCTGAGCTCCAGGATGGTACCTTACCGAGAACAGCAGAGCTCGGTATGCCAGCTAGCCAGCCAGGTGCCAGTCAGCCACTTCTGCTTAAATATTAGGAAAGACTAAGTGGACCATTCCATAACTTTAAAAGATTTTAAATTCCTGAACTGGTCTCGAACCCCTGGACTCAAGCAATCCTCCCGCCTCAGCCTCACAAAGTACTGGGATTATAGGCATGAGCCATCCACATCTGGGATTCAAACTTTGCTTTTAATCAATGTTAGAGTGAAAATTAAAGTTTATGGCTTAGAAAAATGAATTTAAAATTAACAGTTTACTTCAGGAGCTTTCTGTAGTATGTGGACTGAAATTCTTCAAGATTTATAGTACTTAACTGCTTGATGCCAGATTAACCCGGCATCTGCCAGCCTTTACTCACCCTTTGACAAAGCGTTTAAATGCAGAATGCTCCTCGAGCTCTGTGGCCCCTGAGCAGAATCTGGCCCACAGACGTTTGGCCAGAGCAAAGGAGTGACTGCCTTCTTTGCTATAGGACATGTGTTCTCCAAGTCACGTCCCTTCTTCACACGCCCTGTTGGTTTAAGCCAGATATTAAAGGAATATGCAGAGCTATGCCACCTTCTGATTAATTTTCTTTTGTTATTTGGAAAACATTATTTCATGAGATATATATCTATTGTCCTTAATACGTAATGGTGTGTTGTAGTTGGTGGTGTCTCACACCTGTAATCCCAGCACTTTGGGAGGCCAAGGTAGGAGGATTGTTTGAGTCCAGGAGTCTGAGTTCCAACTCACAAAAAAAAAAAAAATGAAATGAATTAGCAAATATTTTTAAATTTTTAAGTTTTAATTTTTTTTTTTTGAGTTGGGATCTCACTCTGTCACCCAGACTGGAGTGCAGTGGCAGGTTCACAGCTTATGGCAGCCTCGACCTCCTGGGCTCAAGTGATCTCCCTCAGCCTCCTGAGTAGCTAGGACTACAGGCACGTACTACCTCATCTGGCTAACTTTTTGATCCTTTTGTAGAGATGAGGTCTTGTTGCTCAGGCTGGTCTCAAACTCCTTGGCTCAAGCCGCCCTCCTGCCTCGGCCTCCCAAAGTGCTGGGATTACAGGCATGAGCCACCTTACCCGGCTTAGTTTTCATTTCTAACTTGGCAAATATGAAAAGCCATAGCAAGGCTCTTTGAGGTCTTCAATAATTTTTAAGAGCACAAAGGGGTCTTCAGACCAAAAAAGTTTGAAGACTTCTGTTTAAATGGGAGAAATGCATAGTTTTTTAAATGTTTATAGTTATTCTGGTAGTTATATGTATATTATTCCTAGACTGCCTGATAGATATTGGCCAATCCAAAATTTTTTATGTATTAAACTGTTTCTGATGCTAACTTCACAACTTGAATCAAAATTGAACTGTGGGTAATGCCAATATTGCAGTAACAGCAAAAAGCTGCTTTGCCCTCCGCCTGAGATAACTGGAATGGACCTTATTTTTTTGGTTCAGTTGTACGTGTGAGCCTTACATGCTTTGTTTTTAAGTAACTGAATATCTAGTTCAATAGCAATATCTGTTGGAAGTATAGAATTAATTACGAATATATCTTGCCTCACTTTCTCAAGTAAAAATTAAACTTGAGAAAAATATAACTTGAATTCACCATCTGTCTTTGAAACTTACAGCAACAAGCTTATGATATCTGGATGTTAGAATTTCCTAATCAGATCAGATTGTTAGGTGGAAGGGTAACATTTCAGCCATAAGGATGTTCCTTGCTACAGTTTACACAAGGAGTCTTACTAGAAATAATCCAGCTGGCATTTAAGTGCCTAGCACAGGAAAGTAACTTACATTTTATCTTGCCATAAAGAGCAACTCAAAACTGAGGGCCCATGTACGATTTCCATTCAGTAAGGCAGGGCTTAACCATGGAAGCTGTTGTGCTTTGGCATTGTTTGACTAACTGATCAAGTTTTAGTAACAGTGAAAACATAAACCACGTAGTCACTAAGGGAATACTGTTAAGTGAGATCCACACCCAGAGAATCCTTGATTCTTGTGGAGTTGAGATGTTATATACCCGAAGCCCTAAAGAAGATGAGGCAGCATGACTTATGGATATCAGGGGAAACAGGAAGCACAAAGGCCCTGAGGTGGGCCCTTGTCTTGAGTGCAGTTGAAGTAGTTCCCAATTATTTTGTTTTGTTCTTTTGTGCAAATAACATGGGGTTGTGGTAAAAGAAATTATGAAATATGGGGGGGATCACCTCCAATTCTTATACCCAGAGATAACAGCTGTTAGCATCTTGGTCTGTCTCCTTACCAACCTTGTTAAGCTTCTTAAGATGTCACTTAGCATCCCTATGAGTTTGCTAGAGGCTGCCATAACCAAACACCAGTAGACTGGGGGGCTGAAACAACAGAAGTGTGTTCCTCACAGCCCTGGGGCTGTAAGTTCAAGATCAAGGTATCATCTGTTTCTTTCTTTCCGAGCTCCCCTCAACTGGCAGATGGTCACCTCCTTGTGTGTCCTCGCGTAGTCTCACTTCTGCACACATGTGTCCCTGGGGTGTGTGTACAGGTTTCCTCCTCTTTAAGAAAACTAGCCAGGTTGGCTTAGGGCTGACCCCAAAAAGCTTCACTTTAACTTAATTACCTTTTTAAAGACTATGTGCAGTCGCATTCTGAGGTGCTGGGGGTTAGAACTTCACCATATGAAGTTGGGGTAGAACATTCAGCCCGTGACACCGTCTGTGAACAGGTACCTCCGTGTTCATCAGCCTTCCTGTCAGTATGAATCTGTGCCCTTAGTAGTCGCTTTATTTATTTGTCTGTCTGTCTATCTATCTATCTATCTATCTGAATTGGAGTCTCACTCTGCCGTCCAGGCTGGAGTGCAGTGGCACGCTCCCGGCCACCGCAACCTCGACCTGCTGGGCTCCGGCGATCCTTCCGCCTCAGCATTCCAAGTAGCTGGAACTATAGGCGCGCGCTACCACGCCCGGCTAATTTTCTGATTTATTGTAGAGACGCGGTCTTACCAAGTTGCCCAGGCTGGTCTCGAACTCCTGAGCTCAGGCAATCCTCTTGCCTTGGTCCCCCAAAGTGCTTAGATTATAGGCTTGAGCCACCATGCCCAGCCTGGTAGTTACATTATTAATGCAAGCTTTTAAATTAACCAGTGGTAAGCCGGGCTCGGTGGCTCAGCCTGTAATCTCGCACCTTTGGGAGGCTGAGGTGAGTGGATTGCCTGAGCCCACGGGTTCGAGGCCTGCCTGGGCAGGCGAGACCTCATCTCTACAATAAAAAAAAAAAAATTAGCTGGGCGTGGTAGCACGCATCTGTAGTTCCAGCTACTCGGAAGGCTGAGGTGGAAGGATCGCCAGAGCCCAGCAGGTCGAGGCTGCGGTGGCTGGGAGCAGTCACTGCACTCCAATCTGGGCAACAGAGTGAGACTCCAACGCAAAAAAATAATTAATTAATTAATTAATTAACCAGTCGTAATGCCCAGGGACTTTTTTTTCCTAGCCAGATTAGGATTATTAGAGATTGAGATTGAACTCTTTCTTAACAAGAATAATCACGTTACCTGGCTTTCTGCCTCTCAGTTTTATGTTTGCTAGAGGAGACTTAATCCAGTATAGTTGAGTAATCCACTTGGCTGTCCTATGGATGAATGATGCCAGTGTTTTCCAAGCAAGCAAGTCAAGTATGCTTACAGGATTTTGCTGTTTCCTTTCAAGTACTATCTGGCTATTTTCCTGTAGTCAACTGACTTTTTTTTTTTTGAGTCGGAGTCTCACTCTGTCGCCCAGACTGGAGTGCAATGACACGCTCCCGGCCACTGCAGCCTCGACTGCTGGGCTCTGGCAGTCCTTCTGTCTCAACCTTCCAAGTAGCTGGAACTACAGGCGTGTGCTACCACGCCCAGCTAATTTTTGATTTATTGTAGAGATGAGGTCTCGCCAAGTTGCCCAGGCGGGTCTTGAACCTGCGGGCTCAGGCAATTCACTCACCTGGGCCTCCCAAAGCGCGGGATTATAGGCTGAGCCACCGAGCCCAGATGTCAGCTGAGACTCTTTTGCTTGCATTTATTTATTTTAGATTATGAAATATAATTTATTTAAAAAGTAAATTAGAAGCCGGGCTCAGTTGCTCAGCCTTTTATCTCATGCTTTGAGAGGCTGAGGTGAGTGGATTGCCTGAGCCCACAGGTTCGAGACCCGCCTGGGCAACTTGGCGAGTCCTCATCTCTACAATAAATCAAAAAATTAGCCGGGTGTGGTAGCGCGCGCCTGTAGTTCCAGCTACTTGGAAGGCTGAGGCGGAAGGATCGCCGGAGTCCACGGGTCGAGGCTGCAGTGGCCGGGAGCAGCCACTGCACTCCACTCTGGGCGACAGTGTGAGACTCAAACTCAAAAAAAAACAAAAAGTAAATTAGAGAGAAAGAAAGAGAAGATTAACCTCCCCAAGGTAGGGAAGGGAGCCAGAGCCAAGAAACATGGTGATAGCCATAGCTCAAAGAGCACAGGGCCACACCCAAGTCTAATAAGGAAATGGCTGTGGCAATGGCCTAGCAATGGCCACATTTATTTTAAAAGGAAACTTCTGCCATTAATTGTAAATGGGAAATTAATATATTACTTGCCCTAATAAGTAAATTATTCTTTTTTTTTTTTTAAGAGTCAGAGTCTCCCTCTGTCGCCTAGGCTGGAGTGCAGTGGCATGATCACAGCTCACTGCAACCTCAACCTCCTGGCCTCAGTCTGTCCTTCCACCTCAGCCTCCCGAGTAGCTGAGACTGCAGATGCACACCACCACATCCAGCTCATTTTTTGATTTTTTTGGAGAGACAAGATCTCACTACATTGCCCAGCCTAGGCTCAAACAATCCTCTTACCTTGGCCTCCCAGAGTGCTGGGATTACAGGCATAAGCCACTAACACCTCGCCTCTTAGTAAATCATTCTTACAGGTAAATGAATGACTGTGAAGTGTTCAGCCAGCAGCCACCTAAAACCATCTCATGTACTTAACAGCTCTGTCCTTCCAGCTGCTCGAACCCACAACTGGGGCTGGAGCTGACATCTCTTCCTCCCCCACCTCATAGGCAACTGACAGCAAATCTTAATGACTCAGATTTCTAAAGCACCTAGAAGTATGCCACTCCTCACCCCTTGGCAGCCGCACCCTGGTCCAGGCCAGCATTATCTCTTGCTAGGTTGTTGCATACGCACTTGCTGTCTTCACTCTGTTCCTCACACGGCAGTCAGAGGGATCCTGTTAAAAGCAAGCCGGGGGCCGTTGCCTTGCTGAGCTATAGTCTAGCCAAGTGCTCTTTGAGCTATGGCCAGGCTATGTTTTCCTAAGTCTTGGCCCCTTCCTCTACCTTGGGGAGGTGAATCTCCCCTCTCGCTCTTATTTACTTTTCAAATAAACTATATTTTCCAATCTAGAAAAAAATAAAAATAAAAGCAAGTCTGGGCCGGGCACGGTAGCTTATGTCTGCAGTCCTAACACTTTGGGAGACCAAGGCAGGAAGTTTGCTTGAAGTAAGGAATTTGGCACCTGGGTAACACCTCTACACAAAAAATTAGCCGGGCATGATGGTGTGAGCCTATAGTCCCAGCTGCTTGGGAGGCTGAAGCAGGAGGATCCTTTCCGGAGTTCAAGGCTACAGTGAGCTATGATTGCTCCACTGTACTCCAGCCTGGACAACAGAGCAGACTGTCTTAAAAAAAAGTTCGATCTCGTCACTCAGTGACAGCTCTCGTCCTTGCCCTCTCATCTTCCTCGCTTGGTTTGCGCTAGATTGGCATCCTGGCTGTCCTTGGACACCAAACACAGCCCTACTTCAAGGCCTCTGCACTTGCTCTTCCCACTGCCTCGGAGCCCTCCCCTCAGCTTCTGCAGGTCGGGGTCAGGACACCTCTTCGCAGTCAGGCTCTCCTTGATCTCGCTGTTTAAAATTGTAGCCCACCCAGCACAATGGCTCACGCCTGACATCCCAGCACTTTGGGAGGCTGAGGCAGGAAAATGGCTTGAGCCCAGGAGTTCAAGACCAGCCTGGGCAACATATCGAGACCTCGTCCCAACCAAAAATAGAAAAATGAGCTGGACGTGGTGTTGGCGCCTATAATCCCAGCTACCTGGGAGGCAAGTGGATCACTTGAGCCCAGAAGTTTGAGACTGCAATGAGCTATGATTGCACCACAGCATTTCAGCCTGGGCAACAGAGTAAGACCCTGTCTCTAATGTGTATACATATATATGTGTGTGTATATATATATATATATTTTTTTTTTTTTTTTTTTTTTTTTTTTTTGAGTTGGAGTCTCACTCTGTGGCCCAGACGGGAGTGCAGTGGCCGCTCCCAGCCACCGCAGCGTCGACCTTCTGGGCTCTGGCGATCCTTCCGCCTCAGCCTTCCAAGTAGCTGGAACTACAGGTGCACACTACCACGCCCGGCTAATTTTTTATTTATTGTAGAGATGAGGTCTCGCCAAGTTGCCCAGGCGGGTCTCGAACCTGCAGGCTCAGGCAATCCACTCACCTCAGCCTCCCAAAGTGCTGGGATTACAGGCTGAGCCACCGAACCCGGCTCATATGTTTTTATATATATATAATATGCATAATATATAAATATATGTGATAAAGCACCATGATTTGTCATACCATGTAATTTACACATTTTTTGTCCTGTGCCCCGTGCTAGAGTGTAGGCTCATGGGGACAGGCATTTTTGTTTTGTTGACTGCTGGTTCTTCAGTCCCTAGAAAAGTTCCTGATATATAATAGGTGCTGAGATATGTAACCCAACTGATTTGATAATGGCACACATCCTGTGCTTTAGGAGATACTGCCGTATACTCAGAACACCTCCCACAGTCTCAGTGGTAAGTCTTATTGCCTCTGAGAGTCTGGCTAGTTGGGGGCTCAGCATTTAAGGCAAAGAGAGCTTGAGACTTGGCTGGGTCCTGAGTTTTTTCTGAAGAAGATAGTGCAAGCACCAGGGACGTGGGAGAGGGAGGAGAGGCAGGCAGGACTGATGGGGAGAGCAACCGGAGAGGAGAGGGCTGTGCCCAAGCACAGAAGGAGAGTGGTCTCCCTGCCCTCCCACAGCCCTGGCAGGCTCTGTCCTGGAGGATACCTAGAAACGGCGCTGGCTTCCACCTGAACTCCGGTACCCGGTTGCACACCTGTGTGATGTGCTCCTGTGTAGCTTTCACAAGCTGCCCGCCAGGCTTGGGGATTTAGGGAACAGAGAACCAGCTGTCCTCTTTCAACTTCTTCAGAGGTTAAGAGGGAAACCTGGCTTAGATAGTTGAAAACCATATCCTTGGAGCTTCAGCTGACTTTTAGCTGGTTAAGAGAACACCATTTGTGTTGGCTGTCACGTGTGACTGTCCCTCCGAGGGTTGTCTGAGAATCGTCCCCGTGAATAAGCACACGCTTAGCCGCCTCTCTTCCAGCGCCCTGCTAGGACTTAACATTGATGGTTTTCATCTCACACTGGTCCACCCCAGCCCATCTACATTTAGACATGTGAGTCTTGTATGAGGTTTGCCAAGGGGAGGGGTGGGAGTCTTTCTGAGTTTGGTCATCTAGCCCTGGTCCCTTCCCCTGTGCTCCTTCCCCCGATGTGCAGGTTGATACTGATAGCTTTGTAAGTGTCAAGTCTGAGGAGTGACAATGTCTCGTGATTCTTTGCATGCGGCATCTTATTCCCAGGGAGTGATAACGAGCAGTGTGCTCTAGGCTTGCAAGTTCCCCTGGAGTTGCTAGTATCTTGAATTTCTTTCCATTTATTTTAGGAGTAAAAGTCCCTCGCAATTTCCGACTGTTGGAAGAACTCGAAGAAGGCCAGAAAGGAGTAGGAGATGGCACAGTTAGCTGGGGTCTAGAAGATGACGAAGACATGACACTTACAAGATGGACAGGGATGATAATTGGGCCTCCAAGAGTAAGCGTCGAGCTACGGCTATAAATGTCAATGTCTGAAATTCACTGTGCCTCCTTTTATAAAATATTAGCCTTATCATGGAAAAAGCACACCAATGGTATATTTTCTGAAATGTGGCTATTCTTTTTTGACCAGTTTCAGTTTATATATTTGAACCTCCTCTGATGCTGTTTAATACCTCCACATGTAAGCAAAAACCTGTTTAGACTCAGTGTGTAAATATGCGTGGCGATGTAGACAGGTGTGAGGTCGGTATACCCTCAGGTGTTGCTTAGCGCAAACGCTGGGCTCCTCCGATGATGACCAGGCTCCAGGTAGAGTGGTGTTCCTGAAGCCAGTCTCCGAGTGCACTTCGGAATCCTTCGGAACCACGGCTGTGGTTCCTTCACTGTCTCCTGGCTCTGCCACACTCCTGGGTCCTAATCCATTGGGCCGTTTGGAGGAGTTCCTGGCCAGCCTGTCAGCTCTGCTTTGTTCCACACACTGTTAGACCCTCAAGCTCTGAAAGGAAGGCCAAAGCAGTGAGGAGGGGAAGTGACCCCTTAGCGCTTCACCACTGGGGAGAGTTCTCAGTCTTTCTAACACCAGCCAGCCTTCTTGAGGACACACAGTAATCCCTCAGGAATGTCACTTAGTTCTCGCGAGCTCCTGTAGTTGGGTGCTCCTCCCATGTAATGCATTCCATTTACAGATGAAGAGACAGATTCAGGGGAGTGGGGTTGCTTGCACAAAGTCCCCCAGCTGATGACTCCCAAGCCAGGTCTGTCTGACCCCAGAGCCTGGGCTCTCAACCACTGGGCCGCCCCGTCTCCCTCTGTCTCCCTCAAAGCTAGTTTTCATTTGTCACCCTTTCAGAATGACCCAAAGTGTCAAGTAGTGTCTGGATGGGGGAGTCAAGAAATGGACTCCCATCACATGACACACTCGCCGCCGACCAGCAGAGGGGCCTTGGCCCCCGGGGGCAGAACCTCTCTGTGTCTGCTTGTGCTTAGGGTGGCGGGTGGCGTTCATTGATTCTGACCACACGTGCCACATGATTCTGCACTAGCACTGTGGGGGGAGAAAAACGCATCAGCGTGGCCTGGCTGGACCGGGGACCAGGGCATGCTCGCCACTGTTAGGACTCCGTCCAACGTTCATCTCAGATGGTCATCAGCACTCAGGAATGGCTGACTTTGCCATTTAATGCGCTCCTTGAGTCATTTTGTGACCCTGAAGTTTTGTGGTTTGGGTTTTTTCTAATGTACGCATTTGATGTGTTTTTATCCATTTCTTTATCTTTTTGTCCTATGAAAACCAGAAATTTCACTGTCAAATACTAGGGAAAACCTAATCTAGAAATCCCGTCTCTCCGTGGAGGTCATTTGCTTTGCTGCCTCTGAAAGTCCAGCACAAGCTGATGTCCCCCTCACTGCACAACTTCTCTCCTTGAGCATGGTTTAGGGTTCCTGAAGATGAGAGCTCTTCTTCCCTCCTCTTCATCCCCAGGTTACCTGGAGATGACTCTGCCCAAGGCAGTTGTGCAGTAGATTTGTTCACCAGCTTGTTATTCACAGGTTCTGACATATTGAGAGTCGAACCAGTGTGAAAAATGGTGACTGCAGCAAATTCCATTGACTCATACACCTTAAAAAGACACAAAACAATTGTTTAATAAGTCTGTTGAAAATATTCTATTCCAGCGGGGTACAGTGGCTCACACATGTAATCCCAGCACTTTGGGAGACAGAGGCGAGAGGATTGCCTGAGCCCAGGGGTTTGAGACCAGCCTGGGCAATTTGACAAGACCTTGTCTCTACAATAAATCAAAAAAATTAGTTGGGCGTGGTGGCACACACCTGTGGTTCCAGCTACTTGGCTGAGATGGAAGGATCGTCTGAGCCCAGCAGGTCGAGGCTGCAGTGGCTATGAGCGTGCCACTGCACTCCAGCCTGGGCGACAGAGTGACACTCTGACTCAAAAAACAGAACAAAAAATTCTATTCCACCTAAAATATCTTGGGTTACCCTGAATTTCAGTTTATCTCTTTCCAAAGGGGACTAAGTTTTTGTTGTTGTTTTTGTAGAAACAGGATCTTGCTATGTTGCCTGAGTTGGTGTTGAACTCCTGAGCTCAAGCAATCCCCCTGTCTCGGCCTCCCAAAGTGTTTATAGGCATGAGCCACCATACCCAGCCTTGAAGAGAGCTAAGTTTTAATGAGTAGCTACAGGATACCAGGTGTTTTCCATACATTTGTTTTTAGTAACAGCCTTATTGAGGTAGAATTCACTCTTTCCAAGTGTACAGTTCAGTGGTTTTTATCGTATTAAGAGTTGTGCAACCATCATTCATTTCAGCACGTGTTTATCACCCAATAAGAAATCCCATGCCCATTGGTGGTCACTCGTCATTTGGCCTCCACCTCTGCCCCCATCCTTGACAACCACTAATCTACTCTAGCTCAGTGGACTTGCCTCTTGTGGGCACTCATAAATGGAGTCATGCAGTGTGTGGTCTTTTGTGACAGTCTTCCTGTATGTAGCATAACTCTTGGGTTCATCCGTGTTATAGCATCTATCTGTATTTTATTTTTTATGGCTGAATAATATTTCATTGTATGGCTGTGCCACATTTTGTTTATCCATTCGTTGACTGACAGACCTCTGGGTTTGTTTCTATCTTTTGGCTACTATGAATAATGCTGCTAGCAACATCTGTATCAAGGCATGTATGTGGCCATCTGTTTTCAGTGCCTTTGGGTGTGTGCCCAAGAGTGGGACTGCTGGGGCGTACAGGACCTCTGTGCTGAACAGCTGAGCAATTGCCAGACTGCTTTCCAGAGTGATTGCTCCATCTTGCACTCCCACTCACAGTGCATGAGGGTTCTGCTGTCTCCACGTCCTTACCGGCACTTGTTATTGTCTGTCTTTCCTCCTGTAGTTGTGATTATACTGGTTCCTCAAGGTTCAAAACTAACTCATAAAAGGAACTCTAGGGCTGAGCACAGTGGCTCATGCCTATAATCCTAGCACTTTGGGAGGCTGAGATGAGAGGATTGCCTGAGCCCATGGGTTCAAGACCAGCCTGGACAACGTGGCAAGACCTCATGTCTACAGTAAATTTTTTTTTTTTTTTAATTAGCCGGGCATGGTGGCGTGCGCCTGCCGTAGTTCCAGCTACTTGGAAGGCTGATGCAGAAGGATCACCTGAGCCCAGCAGGTTGAGGCTGCCGTGGCTGTAAGCCACTGCCTTCCAGCCTGGGCAAAAGAGTAAGACTCCAACTCAAAAATAAAAAATAAAGGAACTCTGCTTCCTGTGCTTCTGTGCCCAGTCATTTATGCTTAGCTTACAAGATCCATGTTATACACTGGAATAGCCACAGAATGACTGGAGCATCTCAGCAGAGCACTTGAGTAATAGAATCTCCCTGCTAGACTTTTGTTACTGTTTTACTCCAAAGAAAATCTTCCATCAAAATGTAAAAGACATGTACCTTGTGATCCAGCAGTTCTGCTAGGAATTCATCCTCCGGTTTTTCTTGAAGTTATTGCCCGAAGGTAGTAGTAGCAAAGCATTGGAAACAACCTCATCATCTCTCAGTAGACCAGGCTATGCACTGTTGAGCTGTTGGAAAAGAGGAGGCAGGTTCACATTTGCTGAGATGCAGTGATCTCCATGATGCTTATGTGAGAGAGGAACTCACAGAGCAGCACACAGAGCTGCTGCCTGTGGGGCAGGGGGTCGGAGAGAGGATGGGGTCAGACATGTGCCTTACTTCCTGAGCTCAGAGCACTTCTGGGTGACAGTGGTACCTTCTTCCCAAGAGAGCTGCCAGCTAGGGCTAGGGGAAGAAAGCTTAGTATTCACCAACACCTCTCTGTACTCTTGGAGTGTGTTTTTCATCAGGTGTGTGTGTGCGAGCTGTTTGAATGCCCCTCTTCTTTGTCTTAAAGCAAAGCAAGTCCTCTAAACCTAAAAACAAAGCTTCCTACCAGGTGCTTCTTGCACGATTCTGGCAAATGTCCAACCGTCTGCAGCCCTAGATGTGGAGTATTTCTGCTTTGGTTACAGACATGCCCACAGCAGTCAGGACATAGAGGAGGGCTACTAACTGACATGTTGGGCTGCGTCTTTCCTTTGTCCTGAGGCATTGTAGGATTACACAGCATCCCTGCCACTACTCACTAGGTGCCAGCAGCCCCTGCCTCCACTGTGTCAACCACAGATGTCTCCAGACCAGCATGATGCCCCTATCCCCGGCAGAGGGCGACCACCACGTCGGTGAGAAGCCCTGCTGTGCCCTGGGCTTCTCCAGGACAGTGTCTGTGTAGGTCAGGGCCTGGTGTGTGGATGCACATCCCCACCTGCCCTGCTTCACAGGAGCCAAACGTGGTTGCCAGTATATGGAGTGGGAGGAGCACGGTCCTTTCCCAAGTTGGCATGTGCTCCCACCACGTGAACATTGGCTAGCTGGTGTGTGGTGTGTTTCTACCCACTTTTGATGGGGGCACACAAATATGAATGTACTTCTTTTTTTTTTTTTTTTGAGTTGGAGTCTCACTCTGTCACCCAGACTGGAGTGCAGTGGCCGCTCCCGGCCACTGCAGCCCTGACCTGCTGGGCTCCAGCGATTCTTCCGCCTCAGCCTTCCAATAGCTGGAACTACAGGCGTGCGCTACCAGGCCCAGGTGATTTTTTATTTATTATGGAGATGAGGTCTCGCCAAGTTGCCCAGGCGGGTCTCGAACAAACAGGCTCAGGCAATCCACTCATCTCAGCCTCCCAAAGCATGGGATTACAGGCTGAGCCACCGAGCCCGGCTGAATGTACATGGATACAGAAAGATGGCCACCATCCTAGAAGCAAAAAAATAAACAAAACATAAAACTTGGCCGGGCTCAGTAACTCAGCCTGTAATCCCAGCACTTTGGGAGGCCGAGGCAAGTGTATTACCTGAACCCGCAGGTTTGAGATCAGCCCGGGCAACTTGGCGAGACCTTGTCTCTACAATAAATCAAAAATTAACCGGGCATAGTAGCACACGCCTATAGTTCCGGCTACTTGGAAGGCAAAAGGATCTTCAACTTCGGGCTTTTTTGCTTCTAGGCTGGTGGCCATCTTTCTGTATCCATGCACATTGACCTGTCTCATTAAAAAGCTTCCAGTTATATGACATGACTGACAGTGAATAGATTCTTGTAGAAATGGTCAGCAACATCGCATATGTGGGATGAGATGGTGACTTTGTTCCCATTAGCTCTTTGTGTCAGTCAGGAAAAAAGAAGTCATCCCCCCACTCCCCCAGCTTCACTAAGGGGGGTGTGTGTGAGTGTGTGTGTGTGTTTTGAGACAGGGTCTCACTATATTGCCCAGACTGATCTCAAACTCCTGGGAAATCCTCCAACCTCGGCCCCCCGAGTATCTGAGTACAGGTGCTGGCCACCATGCCCAGCTAATTTAAAACAAATTTTTTTTTTAGATAGTAGTGCTGTGTTGCTCAGGCTGGTCCCAAACTCCTGGCCTCAAGTGATCCTCCTTACCTCAGCCTCCCAAAGCACTGAAATTGCAAGGATGAGCCACCACGCCTAGCAAGGTATAATGGACAAATAAAAATTGCATATATCCAAGATACACAGCATGATGATTTGATACATCTGTACATTATATAAGGATTACCACAATCAAATTAACACCTTCATCACCACACACAGCTACCCTGTGTCTGTCTATTGGGAAGACACTTAAGATCTGCCCTTCTATCTATTTCAAGTCAACAATCTAGTACTGGCCAGGCTCAGTGGCTCAACCTGTAATCCCAGCACTTTGGGAGACTGAGGCGAGTGGATTGCCTGAGCCTGCCAGTTCGAGACCAGCCCGTGCAACTTGGAGAGACCTTATCTCTACAATAAATAAAAAATAGCTGGGCGTGGTAGTGCACATCTATAGTTCCAGCTACTTGGAAGGCTAAGGCCGAAGAATCGCCGGAGCCCAGAAAGTTGACACTGGGATGGCTGTGAGCATGCATGCCACTGCACTCTAGCCTGGGCAAAGGAGTGAGACTCCAACTCAAAAAAAGAAAACAATCCAGTATTCGGAACTGCAGTAACCATGCTGTACGTTAGAGTCCAGAAGGAATTCCCTTTGTAAGCTGAAGGTCTGTACCCTCTTGGCCGCATCTCCCATCCCTACCCTACCTCTACCCCTGACAACTGCTGTTCCACCTTCTGCTTATGTGAGTTCTGCTGTTAGATTTCACATGTTGAGATCATACAGTTTTGCCTGTCTGCATCTGGCTTGTGTCACTTAGCATAATGTCCTCCGGGCACATCCATGTTGTCTTGAATGGCGAGGTTCCCTTCTTATTTATGGCTGACTCACATTCTGTGGTGTCTGTCTGTCTGTACCATCTTTTCTTTATCTGTCCATCCGGCGACAGACACTCAGGCTGCGTCCTGTCTTGGCTGCTGTGAGCGATACTGCGCGAGCATGGCAGTGCAGACACTGATTTCATCTCCTTTGGGTCTAGACCCAGCACCAAGCAACAGGTGATTTAATATAGGAAGTCGGTCAGGTAGGCGCGGGCTGAGGAAAGGCGCCTGAGAACACAGACCAGCGCCTCAGGAAGCGGGCGCCAGGTTTGGGAGGTGGGAAGAGGCCAGAGCTGGCAGAGCTTGACCCCGGGCCAGCGGGCCCTCTGCCGCTGGTGCCCACAGGACGGGGGCCGGCGCCCAAAGACGCTGGCCCAGAGCCAGCCCTGGGGCCTGTGCGGGGCGGCACTGGCAGGAGTGGCGAGCAAACCGGGGAGCAAGTGCCGCCGGTCGTGGCTGATGTGACGGTCTGTCCCCAGGTTGTAGCGTGTTCGGGTGGCACCAGCACTGAGAGGAACAGAGGGTGAATGCTGCCTGGAGACGGGTCCTGTGCCCATGCGAGGTGCTATGGGGGGGTCTCCGTGACCCGTCCCGGTGCAGAGGGTGCCACAGGGCCTGGTCCAGAGGCTCCCGGTCCCCCTTCTCTGCTCCACTTTGGGGGCTGGGGCTGGGACACTGCCTGGCACTCTTCCCCTGTGTGCTGCCTCCTGCTCAGCCCACCGCCGGGGACCAGGAGAGCCTGTGCAGAAGGGTGAGTGAGAGGCAAGGGACTCGCTCCTCCCAGCGTGCTTGCTGGCCTGCCTGCACCCCTTTGGTCGCAGCCCCAAGCATGAGTTCCAGCCTCCAGGGGTCACCAGCTCCTGCTCGTGCCTTCAGCCCCGGCTGAAGTTGAGGTTGCCTCTAGTTGGCTTAGGGCCCTTTTTGCCCTTCCAGTTGCTAATGCCAGTTCAGCCGGTTCCTTATACTGAATCCTGTGTTGTAGGCTGGATGTGGTGGCTCACGCCTGTCATCCCAGCACTTTGGAAGGGCGAGACAAGAGGACTGCTTGAGGCTGGGAATTCGAGACCAGCCTAGGCAACATGGCACAACCTTGTCTCTACAGATTATAAAATAAAATCTTTTTCATTCCATTATAAAACTTAGCGTGGTGTCTTTTTCCTGACTTGTTCCCCGCCCTCCCCCCACCCCCCAGCATAGCTATGGTCCTTGACTCAGCACGGGCCCACATTGTCGTGTGTAACTTGCATGTGGCTGCCTGAGGCTGGGACTGGGTAGCAGGTGACTCGTAACCCAGTGTTCCCTTTGGATATGTTTAGGTTTTGTCGTATTCTTTGCTTGTGTTTGTACCAATGGCTCAGTCCTTTTCTCATTTCTCATACATTTTTTAAGAGTAAGTGTTATTTGATAATACTTTGAGATGTACAGAAGAGTGACAGAAGTCCTAAAAAAAAGTCCCCATGCCTGGTGTCAGCATCTCATGTTACTGTGATATGTTCATCATGACCAGTGAGTCATTACTAATACTTTATTAACAACTAAAGGCCATACTTGACTCAGACATTCCTACTTTTCTCCTTAGGTCAGTTTTTGTTCCAGAGTCCTGCCTGCCAAGGTCCCACATTCGTTTGGGGTCATATCAGCCTCCTCGCAGCTATGACAGTTTCTCAGGTTTTTCTTGTTTTTCATGCCCTTCACTGTTTTGAGGAGTATTGGTCAGGTAGTTCATAGAAAGCCTATCCGAATTTGTCTGGTGGGGTTTTTTTGCTGTGTTTTTTGTTGTTTTTTTAGTCCAAGTTTAGTCTTACTCTGTTGTCCAGGCTGGAGTGCAATGGCCACAACCTGCTGGGCTCAAGCATTCCTTGCCTCAGCTTCCCATGTAGCTGGGACTATAGGTACACGCCACCACACTCTGCTAATTTTTTCATTTATTATAGAGACGAGGTTTCACCAAGTTGCCCGGGCTGGTCTTGAATCCCAGGGTTCATGTAGTCCTCTCGCCTCTACTTCCCAAAGTTGTTGGGATTACAGGCGTAAACCACCATACCCAGCTTGTCTGGTGTTTTTAATAATTAGCCTGGGGCCAGTTATTGCATATATGTGTGTGTGTTTCGTTTAGTCCCAGGAAGAGTCTAAGCCCTGGGCGTGTGATGCTAGTGGACACCACGGCCTGTGTGTATGTACACAGCTGCACCTGGAGTTGGGAGGTGGATGTCTGCTTTTCCAGGATGTCCATATGCTGTGACTCACTGTCTTTCGCAAGTGCTGTCCTGGTGTCTGTGCGTACTCACATGCTTCAGCCTTTGGAAGGACCACAGGGTATCTGATTACATGAAGAGGCCATGTCTAGTTCCCCCTTGCAGGTGGGAACTGAAAGCGTTTACAGTTAGTTATTCTGTGATTGCAGACAGTGCTTCACATGCTTTCTTTGCTTTCTTTTTTTTTTTTTGATTTATTGAAGAGATTGAGGTCTCGCCAAGTAGCCCAGGCTGGTCTCGAACCCATGGGCTCAGGCAGTCCTCTCACCTCTGCCTCCCAAAGTGCTGGGATTGTAGGCGTGAGCCACCGCGTCCAGGCTGCTTCACGTTCTTATGCTCAAGTACGAGTCTATCTGTGGGCGATTCCTAGAAATGGACTTGCCGATCTGCACACGCCTGTGATCCACTGCCAGATCGCCTCACCAAGCTCAAGCCATATCTACAGAGTGGAAAGTGTGCTTCATGATCAAATAATGACTCTTAGGAGCAGTGTTTCTTATACAGATAGAATGTTCCAGCAGTTCTTCAGGCACATCGCCTTTCTTCACTGAAACCTTTTATTTATTTTTATTTTTTATTTTTTTTGAGTCGGAGTCCCACTCTGTCGCCCAGACTGGAGTGCAGTGGCTGCTCCCGGCCACCACAGCCTCGACCTGCTGGGCTTCGGCAATCCTTCTGCTTCAGCCTTCCAAGTAGCTGGTACTACAGGCATGCGCTACCATGCCTGGCAGATTTTTTGATTTATTGTAGAGATGAGGTCTCGCTGCCCAGGCGGGTCTTGAACCCGTGGGCTCCGGCAGTCTACTCACCTCAGCCTCCCAAAAGCGCAGGATTACAGGCTGAGCCACCAGGCCCGTCTTCACTGAAACCTTTTTAGCAGGCCCCTGGAGCACTCAGGAGCAGAATCAGAAGATAAAACCAGAAACCCTCTTTCTGACAGCCCTTCAGGTGTGTCTGTGATCACTTGACTTGATCTCAAGCCTTCCTTTCGGTGTTCAGTGAAGTTGCCAGTTGAACACCGTGGTCAAAAACTTGATAGTTACTTTTCTTTTTAAGAAACTGGTCATGACCTGCCTGGGCAACTTGGCGAGACCTCATCTCTACAATAAATCGAAAAAATCAGCCAGGCGTGGTAGCGCACACCTGTAGTTCCAGCTACTTGGAAAGCTGAGGCGGAAGGATCGCCGGAGCCCAGCAGGTCAAGGTTGCGGTGGCCAGGGGTGTGCCACTGCACTCCATTATGGGCAATAGAGTGAAACTCCAACTACCAAAAAAAGAAAGAAAAAGAAAGAAACTGGTCATAGCATGGATGTTTTAAAATTTGCCTTCATGGTGTCAATGGTAACATTAAGACTTCATCCATGTAATGGTCAGAATCTCACTACTAGGCCGCCTCCTTCTTAGCCACTTGACACTGTTATCAATAGAATGACCAGTGAGGCCTTGTCAGCCACAAAGCATGCTCAGGCGACCTTGCTGGTGCATCTGAGCTCTAGAATGTGTTACCAGAGATCTTAGAAGACTGTGATTTTGGTGATGACCATGAGCCCGTGCTCCCAGAAGAGACTCTTTCTGGGTAAGAAAATCTGCCTTTGAACTGTACATAAAACCACAGAGCGTGATGCTAGCAGCCTGGCGATGGACTGGGGGCTTATTGGTCAGCAGATGCTTATTGAGTACATAGTGAGTCCCTTGCAGGTGGCACTGAGGATGCTGATGACAGAGCTTACTCGGCATGTTCTGTAAATCTGTATGCAAATCATTCCCTTGTTTGCCTTCTGCTTGTTGCTATTACTGAGGGAATTTTTCTTCTTTGAGGAAACACCTCAATTGCATGGAGGTGTTTGTTTTGTTAAGGTGACAAAAGCAACATTCATCCATTCGACAAACATTTGCATGCCCATTCTGTTGAGAGCCCTGCCTTCCTTGCTCTGTGTGGAGTGAGAGAGTCTGACACAGGGCTGGGCACCAGTCTTTGGGGGGGGAGCAGCTGGTTTAAGAGCCCCCAAGGGGTAGAGAACTCGGCCTGTTTGCGGAGGAGGTTGGGGTTCCGGGCACGGGGGAGAGAGGCAGTCAGGACTGGGGTCTGCACGGTTCGTCTGGGAGCTTGGGCTTCCTTGGGTCACCAGGAGTCATTGAGGGTGAAGCTGGCATGGACAGCCTCTGGTTTCAAAGGTCACCTGCTGTGTGGGAAGCAAGAGAGAACAACTTGGGGCCTTCAGAGAAGGTGACAGTGGAGGGGGGACTGGTGGAAGAGGGACCTCCAGACAATGGGAAGGTGGGCCGGGGGAAGGGGCTGAGGCTGGCTGCTGGTTTTTGCTGGAACCTGCCAGGTGCCATCCACAGAGTGGAAGAGCAGCAGGGGTTGGAGACATCCAGACTGGGGTTCAGGTCTGCAAGGACAAGAAGGGTTCTGTGGGCCCATTATGCATGCTTTCTGAATCTTAAAATATGCTGTAGCTTTGTTTTTGTTTTGGGGTTTTTTTTTTAAGTTGGAATCTCACTCTGCCATCCAGGCTGGAGTGCAGTGCATGCTCACGGCCACCACAACCTGACCTGCTGGGCTCAGGTGATCCTTCCGCCTCGACCTTCCAAGTCGCTGGAACTACAGGTGTGCGCCACCACACCCGGCAAATTTTTTTTATTTTATTGTAGAGATGAGGTCTCAACAAGTTGCCCAGGCTGATCTCAAACCCCTAGGCTCAGGCAATCCTTTCACCTCGGCCTCCCCCAAAGTACTAGGATTATAGGTGTGAGCCACCGCTCCTGACCTTATTATAGCTTTTTATCAGGATTGTTCAGACAATATTTTTCTTTTTTTTTTTTTTTTTTTTTTTTGAGTTGAAGTCTCACTCTGTCGCCCACCTGGAGGGCAGTGGCCACTCCCGGCCTCTGCAGCCTCAACCTGCTGGGCTCCGGCGATCCTTCCATCTCAAGCCTTCTGAATAGCTGGAACTACAGGCACGCACTACCACGCCCGGCTCATTTTTTTATTTATTGTAGAGATGAGGTCTCGCCAAGTTGCCCAGGCAGGTCTCGAACCTGCGGGCTCAGGCAATCCATTCACCTTGGCCTCCCAAAGTTCTGGGATTACAGGCTGAGCCACCCAGCCCAGCCCAGACAATATTTTTCAAGAGTTTAAATCACATCCTCTGACTTATTCTCTCCAAAGGCCACTAGGTGTCACTGTGTACTCTTGTGCCACCCAGACTCCCTGACTGAGGAAGGGGCACTGCCACCTGACATGGGAACTCCCAGGAGGGTGGCCCTGTCCCTGAGGGGCTGCTCTGATGGGAAATAGTGCCCTTCAGTGTGGTCTTCAGACACAGCAGGACAACTTCATGCAGGACAGAAAGTCGGGCTGGGCGGGACTGGAGCTGGGTGTGGCCGCTTGGAGTGGGTGGGGTGGGTCAGGGCTCCAGGCAAGAGGAGCAGCAGAAACAGGCGCAGCCCCTGCTCCTCCAGGGACAGTGCGCGAAAGGGTTGCGGGTTGTGGTGTGCGGTTGAACTTGTCAGATCCCCAGCAAAGACACTGTCAGCCCTCTAAGAGGGACCGCTTTTCTATGCGGACGCGGGATCTGTGGCCCCTGCCTCACCCACTGGAAGACAGGAGCCTCTCAGCACGACAGCCAAACACACGCAGGGTGGGAGGGCATGTGCCAGTCACTGTCCCAGATAGTGCCCAGCCCGGAGCTGTGGGGAGACGAGCAGCCCTGGCTCTGCCCGCCATGACTTCCCCTCAGAGCTCCCACAACGCCTGTCCCGCGCTTGCACGCAGCTGGCTGGTGGTCTTGGTGTGAGTGGACCTACAGTGCAGCTTCCTGGACGGAGAGCGCCTCATTCTCCCCATGCCTCAGAGAGTAGGGCAGGTCTGCAGAGTAGAGAAGGTAACATCACGATGGGTGACAGCCTCAGTGACGCTAGCCCCAAGTGGTATCGCTCTTCCCCCAAGGCCCGACTCTCGTATAAGCAGTCTAGGAGCTAGTCCTGCGGAATTGCCACGTCACGAGCAACTGCAGGAAGCAGAGGCACCGGCTCTGCAGTCAGGAGTAAAACGGGCTTTCACGAGTTCTGCCTTGCTGAATTCTTTGCTTGTAATTGCCTGACATCTCTGTACCCTTTTTTTCCAGACAATTTATGAAAACCGAATATACAGCCTTAAAATAGAATGTGGACCTAAATACCCAGAAGCACCCCCCTTTGTAAGATTTGTAACAAAAATTAATATGAATGGAGTTAATAGTTCTAATGGAGTGGTAAGTTGCCCTTCTGTCCCCGCTTGTTCCTCGGGGTTGGCAGTTGCCTGTGCTTGGCATCGGGGTGTTCCCTGGTCCCTTGCTGACGAGTCCAGTGCACAGGAGCACAGAGGCAGGGCCGCTTCCCGGCTGTGCGCGACTGTGGCTCATGCACGTGGCGCCTGCTCCCCTGATCGTTCAATTCTCGTGACCCACCACGAGGTGGACATGTGGAAACTGAGGCCCAGGGGTGAAAGACCTTGCCCAGGGCATGCCTGTACCTCCTGGGCCTCACCTGGCACATATGCATCCTCCTCTTATGGCCTTGCTTCCTTTTTTTTTTTTTTAAGACTAGACCTTATTTAAGAATTCACATACAGGAAAGGTGGTCCAAGAGCTACTTGATGGCCTTGCTTTCTTGACATGTTTCCACAACTGTTTCACGACCTTATGTGGAGAAGCAGGCCCTGTTGTCATGGAAAGCAGTGATGGCAACAATCAAGATTACAAAACAGAGCAGCATAAATTAATTTTTGCTCCGTATGTTGCTGCCAAGGGCTTTGAGCCTATGGAACTCAGCAAGTGCTGAAGGGATGGAACGCATGCCGACCTCACACCATGCCTCTGTCTCAAAATGTCAGAAGACCTGAAGGAAACAGCAGAGACGAGTTTGTTGGGTGCACTCAGGACGGAGGTCACCTGACGTCCTGAGCCCAGAACTTACCGTGCTTTGGGGGATTGCTTTTGGGGCATGCTGCGAGGGCTGAGGACTCTGGCTCCCTGGAGGCCCCTGTCATTCGTGCAGGGGTCCAAGCTACCCTCTGCCTTGCTGTTCCCACTGTCCTGCAGGGACAGCTCGCCAACCCCACCCAGTCTGGGGTCGGGAGGCTCAGGCCGTTGTTGTAGTGCTAGGCCAGGCTGGTTTGAGTCTCCCCAGGTGTCCGTGTCACTGTTTTCTTCTCCCAAATAACAAGGGTTTGGGACAGGAAAAGGGCCTGGGGGGAGGGGCGTGCGGGGGCACTGGGCACGGCAGGTGTCCTTGCGGCAGGTCCAGCTTGCCAGTGCCCTGACACGCATGCAGCTTCCTTCCAGCCTCGTCTGGAGCCTGGGAGTAACTTGCTGTTTGCCTTCTCGTAGGTGGACCCCAGAGCCATATCAGTGCTAGCAAAGTGGCAGAACTCGTACAGCATCAAGGTTGTCCTGCAGGAGCTGCGGCGCCTCATGCTGTCCAAGGAGAACGTGAAGCTCCCCCAGCCGCCCGAGGGACAGTGTTACAGCAACTAGGCCTGCCAGCCGCGGCGCCCTCCCCACGCCACTGACGCAGTCTTCATTTTCCACAGTAGTAAATTTCTAGATACGTCTTGTAGACCTCAAAGTACTGGAAAGGAAGCTCCCATTCAAAGGCAATTTATCTTAAGATACTGTAAATGATACTAATTTTTTGTCCATTTGAAATATATAAGTTGTGCTATAACAAATCACCCTGTCCAGTGTAACCACTGTCCACGTAGTTGAACTTCTGGGATCAAGAAAGTCTATTTAAATTGATTCCCATCGCCACTGGTGGGGGCACATCTAACTCAACTGTGAAACGACACATCACACAATCACCTTGCTGCTGAGATTACACGGCCTGGGGTCTCTGCCTCCCCCCACCTCCGCCCTCCCCACAACGGCCCGAGCTCAGGGGCCTGTTAGAGCAGATGTGAAGGTTTCCGGTCATAGCCTGTGGGACTACTGCTGGGTGTGGGGTGTTTTGCCTGCGCCCTTGGTTTCCTTCTTCAAGTCTTAAATGACGCCCCTGCCAAGCCATCATCCTGTCCCCACACCCCCCCCGCCCTTGGCCGAAGCATAGATTGTAACCCCGCTGCTCCCCTGAGACTGGCCTTCAGTGAGGAATTCAGGGCTTCCCGCCTCTCTCCCCCACCTTTCGAGGGGTGCTGCTTTCCCCCCTCCTCTGCAAGTCCCTTTCTGCACCGTCACCACCCGACACTTGCCATGACACTTCCTGGCTGTGGCCAGAAGCTATCAGGTAAGGTTGGAACGTCTGATCTCCCTCGTGTAGTCCTGGAACTGCATCTGTTCATGCTCCACCAGCCTGGGAAATGAATTTGGGGCCCCCCAGCCCTGCCACCATCCTCCGCTGTCATCATCAGCTGATGCGTTTCTTAGCTCAGGTTTTGACGGGTGAAAAGAACAGTCACCAGGGTTCCTCAGACCCACCCGCTCCCAGAGTCCTTGGTGGTTAAGACTCGGAGAAAGGCCGCATGGAGAAGACACTTGTAAGCACATACGACCCTCCCGAATTGTTTTCTTTTCCTGTTACTGCTTTTGCTTTTTAAAATGGCAGAAGTTTTCAACAGGGCTCCCACTCGGTCAGCCTTGCCGCCCGCCATGGTCTAGCGTGGAGTCTGACAACTGGAACAGGAGAAGCTTGACTGCGGGGCACGCCCGGGTTTTGGTCTGCTGCTTCTCGCAAGCCTCGGCAGGGAGAAGATGGACGCGTGTGCACAGCAGCCGAGGCTGGGGGCCGACTCCGCACAGCCGTGCTCCCACTTTCTGTTCAGGACCACTCAGTGCTGACGTGTGGATGCATACCGAAATAAAGCAATCCATTGTGTACTCGAGGTTTCTCACGTTAGTATTTGTGTAAAGCCACCTTTCGAAGCAGCAACCATCGAGTCTGAAAGCTGTCGATGTTTCCATTAATCTTTCTGGCGGAAACGTTAGTTCTAAGGATTTAACATCCTGTAAGTCAAGTTGAGCATAACAGTATTCCATGGGCAGCCTTTTTATTGTCAGACCATTGCCTGATTTTAATATAATAAAAAAGTGTGCATTAATATTTCACAGGCTGGGCTCTGCTTCCTCCTGGCATATTAGGAATGAGATTTGATGTTTTAGATGCTTTGAGATTCAGGTTGACTTCCTAAAGCAGGGATCAGCAAACTTTTTCTAGAAAGGGCCTAAATTAGTCAATATTTAGGCTTTGCAAGCCACGAGGCAAAATCAAGGATATCATGTAAGACTTAGATAATGAGGGAACATAGATTTCCACAAGTTTTTGCGTGTTTTTTTTGTTTTTGTAGAACCACAAATGTTTTAATTGGTGAAATCCAGAATAAGAGTAAAGTATTAGCCAGGCATGGTAGCTCACGCCTATACTCCCAGCACTTTGGGAGGCAGAGGTGAGAGGATTGCCTGATCCCAGGAGTTCAAGACCAGTCTGGGCAACTTGGTGAGACCTTGTCTCTACAGGAAATCAAAAAAATCAGCTGGGTGTGGTGGGCGCACACCTGTAGTACCAGCTTCTTGGAAGGCTGAGGCGAAGGATCGCCTGAGCCCAGCAGGTTAAGGCTGTGGTGGCTGTGAGCATGCCACTGCACTCCAGCCTGGGCGATAGAGTGAGACTCCGAATCAAAAAAGTACTTTTCTTCATTCAGGGGATCACCCAGAACCAGGCAGTGGGCGAAACTTGGCCCATGGACCAGAACTGGCCAGCCCCATCCTAATCGGCGATTTTTTTTTTTTTTTTTTTTTTTTTTTTTGAGTTGGAGTCTCACTCTGTCACCCAGACTGGAGTGCAGTGGCCGCTCCCGGCCACCGCAGCCTCGACCTGCTGGGCTCTGGCGATCCTTCCGCCTCAGCCTTCCAAGTAGCTGGAACTACAGGTGTGCGCTACCATGCCCGACTCATTTTGATTTATTGTAGAGGAGGTCTCGCCAAGTTGCCCAGGCGGGTCTTGAACCCATGGGCTCCCAAAGATGCAGGATTACAGGCTGAGCCACCAAGCCCGGCTAAATTCGCGATTTTGAAAGTGCTCTTTTTTAGCTGGGCTCGGTGGCTCAGCCTGTAATCCCAGCGCTTTGGGAGGCTGAGATGAGTGGATTGCCTGAGCCCGCGGGTTCGAGACCCACCTGGGCAACTTGGCAAGACCTCTTCTCTACAATAAATCAAAAAATCAGCCAGGTGTGGTAGCACGCGCCTGTAGTTCCAGCTATTTGGAAGACTGAGGCGGAAGGATCGCCAGAGCCCAGCAGGTCGAGTCTGTGATGGCCGGAAGCGGCCACTGCTCTCCAGTCTGGGTGACAGAGTGAGACTCCAACTCAAAAAAAAAAAAGAGCTCTTTCTGCTGTTGGTAGCTTCATGAAACTAGATACAGTGTCCAAGGATTCACTGGCAGGGACTTGGTAGTCTTGGGAAAATGAAATTATCATGGGATTTTCACATCTATTTCTAATGTGTAAAACAATGCTTTTGGTCTGGGGGGTGACGAGGTGTCTGTCATCTGCTGTGAGGAGTGGGGACCCAGGCCTTGAGCTGCCTCTGTGGTCCTGGCTGCTGCCAGCGTGGCCGTGGGGTCCCATGGCAAGACAGCCACGTGGTCCCCACAGCCCTCTGCAGTTAAGGCTGCTTTTCTGTTCTCCCAAACATGGCCCGGACCGGGGACATGTGGGTTCTTCACCCTGGGTCACCTCTCCAAGGAGAGAGGACCCAGGAGGCTGAGATCATCTCACAGTGTGGCTGGAAGATCTCAAGGCAAACTCGGGCTGAATCGAAAGGTGCGGCGCCTCGTGCTGAGGGCCCCAGAGGGAGACGGGTCCTGTCCCAGACCCCAGCGTGTGCCTCCTGCCCCCCACCCCAGAGGGCTCAGTGGGACTCAAGAGTCCTCTGTGACAGCTGCTTGCCCCGACCCCATGGCCCTGGGGCTGTGTGATTTGCCCTTCGATGGGGGTGGGTTTATAGGACTCTTAAGATTTGGGGGTTTTGTCTTTGTTTTTGTCTTGAGTTGGAGTCTCACTCTGTTGCCCAGGCTGGAGTGCAGTGACACAGTCACAGCCACTGCAGCCTCAACCTGCTGGACTCAGGCGATCCTTCCTCCTCAGCCTTCCAAGTAGCTGGAATTACAAGCACGCACCACCATGCCAGGCTAACTTTTTGATTTATTGTAGAGACGAGGTCTCACCAAGTTGCCCGGGCTAGTCTCGACCCCCTGGGCTCAGGCAGTCCTCTGGCTTCGGCCTCCCAAAGTGCTGGGATTACAGGCTGAGCCACCATGCCCCAGCAACAGTGCTCTTAGGTTTAAGGACCGAGGACAGGCCTAAATTTGTGGCACTCATCTGAGGTTCAGAGGGCATCACTCCTGCCAGGTGGCCTTCCCGGGTCACACTTCCGACCCCAACCCCTGCCGACCTTCCTGCGCCAGAGCGATGCGGGCACTCTTCCTTTTCCCTGAGTGGGGGTCTCCCTGGTGACCTTAGAGTCGGGGAGGCGGCGGGTCTCTGCTGCCCGTGACCTTTTGGGGCGAGGGCAGGTCCCTTGAGCCGCATCTCTGCCGGAGAAGGTCCCTGGGCCCTAAATGGGAGCGCTGGTGTCATGCTGCGCCTGAGGCTGTGACGCAGGCCATGTGGGTGGTGCCACGTGGCTGCAGCGGGTCCCTGTGGCTCTTCCCTCAGGGGGCCCCGGGCGCATGAGCACACAGGTGTGCTCCTCTTGGCCTGTTCCTGCTCCGCGTCACTTGTCACGGAACCCACGGGACACATCAGGGTTTCCTCTCTCAGGGCAGGGCCCGCGAGCCCACTCCACCCTTCCCGCTCAGAGACACGGCTGCGGGTGACCCAGTGTGTGCAGCCCCGAGCCAGGATGGCGAGGCCTCAGGGATGTTCTCATGGGGCTTGCATAAGGCCGCCTGCTGCACGCTGCCAGCTGCCACGCCAGGTGGAGGCAACGCAGTTGGGGGGTGGGGGAGGCCATATCAGGGCTGCCCAGTGGCCGCTGGTTCTTTCACCGTGGATGGGCTCCACGCGTGATGCTTCGCGGGTGGGTGGGGACAGGGAATGAAGATGTTGCTCAGTGCTGGGCCCGCGGGCTCAACGGAGGCTGGAAGCTGTGGACACAGGTCCACGTGACATCTCCCAGCATGTATATGGCCAATCGGTTCTCATGCCCCGGGTAGACAGAGCGAACTCCCGTGGGCCATGCACAGTGCAGACCACAGGCCTCTGTGCACATGGCTGTCACCAGCTGCCCTCGTCCTCCCAGCATTGTCCATGTGTCCCTGTGACCCCCAGGAGACCTGTGGTCCTGGCAGCTCCGCCCAGGGATGTACCTGGGGTTACAGGATCCATGGGAAGCAGGCCCAGGTCACTGAATCGGTCGCACAAGGCCACATGGGTTCATGTGCCCTCAAGGGGGACTGCTGCCCATCACCAGCGTGAGACACTGCTTGGCACAAGAAATGCCTCTGGCCGGGCACTGTGGCTCATGCCTGTAATTCCAGCACCTTGGGAGGCCAAGGCGAGAGGATTGCTAGAGCCAAGGAATTCGAGACCAGCCTGGGCAACAGAGCGAGACCCTGTCTCTATTAACAAGTTTTGGCTGGGCTCAGTGGCTCAGCCTATAATCCCAGCAGTTTGGGAGGCCGAGACGAGTAGATTGCCTGAGGCCACGGATTCGAGACCAGCCTGGGCAACTTGGCGTGACCTCGTCTCTACAACAAATCAAAAATTTGCCGGGTGTGATAGCACACACCTGTAGTTCTGGCTACTTGGAAGGCTGAGGCAGAAGGAACACCTGAGCCCAGCGGGTTGAGGCTGTGGTGGCCATGAGCATGTTGCTGACTCAAAACAAAAACAAAAGCAAGAAATTAACCGGGCATGGTGGCGTGCACCTGTAGTCCCAGCTACTTAGGAGGCTTGAGGTAGGATGATTGCCTGAGCCCAGGAGGTCAAGGCTGCGGTGAGCCATGATCATGCAACTGCCAGCCTGGGCAACAGTGAGACCCAGAATCAAAAGAAAATAAAAAGATGGATCTGCCCCTTATGCGGCCAGGGAGACCTGAGCTGGGGCCTCATCTTTATCTTCACATTCTGAATGGAGGCCAAGTAGGCCTGGAAAGGACTTCACACAGCAGAGGGGCTGGGGTGCAGGGTACGGACACCCTGGAGGTGGCACCCACGTGTGGGAGCACCCACAGGCAGCCACACCTACAGCCAGCACCCATCTGCCCCGCCCTCCCTGCCCCCTGCACGCTTCCCGTGGTGGCATGAGAGGAGAAACCCTCCTCCCAGCATGCTCCCGGGTCCTGGGACCCGTGTGTGCATACATTTGTGGAATGAGGGCCTCGACGTCGGTTTCTCCATCAAGGACATGGGCATTTTGTTTTATTTATTTTATGTTATGGCCAGGGTCTCACTCTGTCACCCAGGCTGGAGTGTAGTGGCACAATCACGGGTCCCGCAACCTTGACCTCTGCGGCTCAAGCAATCCTGCCTCAGCCTTCCGCGTGACCGGAACGACAGGCGCGTGCCACCACGCCCGGCTAAATTTTTTTTAATTTGTGTGTGCAGACAGGGTCTCACCGTGCTGCCCAGGCTGGTCTCCAGCTCCTGGGCTCAAGCGACCCGCCCGGCTCGGCCTCCCAAAGCGCCGGGACGGCAGGCGCGAGCCACCGCGCCCGCCGTGACGCGGGGTCTTCGCGGAGGGGCCGCTCACAGTCCTCGGAACGCGGCACCCCCCCCCAACTTCGCGGGCCTTGCTCGCGCCCGGCTTCGCGGAGGAGGGGCCGAGGCGCCCGCTCCCCCGCCGCCGGCTCCCGGCGCCCTTCCGGGCCCCCGCGGCCGCCGTCGGCCAGCAGGGGGCGCCCGCGCGCTGCGGGGCGGCTCGGCCCCGGGCCCCGCGGCAGTCCCCCGGGGGCCCCAGGCTTGGGGCGGGGGCGGGGGGGGGGGGGCGGGGCGGGCGGGGGCCCAGGGGGGCCCGGCCCCGGGGGGGGCCGCCAGAGACCCCCCGGGGGGCGCGCGCGTCCCCCCGCCCGCGCTGCCCACCCGCTCTCTGCGCGGACCCGCCGGGCGCGGAAAGGGCCCCGGGGTCGCCCGCTCCGAGCCCCGGGCCTCCCCTCTGCCCCGGAGCGCCGCCCCGACGGCCCCGTCCCCACCTCTTCGTTTCCCGGAGAGCAGACGCCGGGGCTTCGTGCAGCGTCTCGGGTTTACGGTGGCCACGGACGGAGGCTTTTTAATGCATTACTGTGGTTTTCGGAGTCAGGGTCTCGCTGTCGCCCAGGCTGGAGTGCAGGGCCAGCGCAGCTCTCGCTGCAGCCTCCAACGCCTGGCCTCCAGCGATCCTCCCGCCTCGGCCTCCCAAAGCGCTGGAATTACCGGACACCCAGCCGGCTTTTTTTTATGAGTCAGCAGTGGCCGCCTCTGAGCCACCTCTCGGCCCTCCCTTAGGGGAAGGTGTGTTGAAACAAAACCCGCTTCCTGGTGTCCCGCCGGCCTGCCCTCTGCCCCAGCCTTGACCTCCGCCCGCCCACCTCCTCCATCTGGGTTAAGGGCGGTCCTCCGTCAGCTTCCCCAGGAGAGCTTCATTCATTTGTTCATTCGTTCGTTCATCCAGCAAGCATTTATTGAGTGCCTGCTGTATACCAAGCCCTGTGCTGGGGACACAGCCGCGAACAAGAGATAAGACGCTGCCTTCGTGGAGCTGACGTCAGTCTGACAGGGTAGATGCGCAACAGGCAAGGCGGCGTACACACTGTCCTCCTGGGGAATTCAGCCCCCACCCAACCGGCGAGAGGGTGGCCCCCCCCCCGGGGGGGGGCACCCTAGGGAGGGGGAGTTGCCAGCCCAGCTCCAGAGGAAGGGAAGTGACAGAGCACGGGTGGGAGACACACAGGGCCCCGTCACATCAAGTCAGTGCATTGCAGGCACTCTGTGGCCGACGGGCGCGTGGACACGTGGATGGGCCTGTGGCCACGCAGCCTCTCCCTGGGGTGGCGTGACACCAGGCAGGGGCCAGGCCGGCTCCGGCGCTCCCTGAGCTGCACCAGCCCTGAGCGGGGGCCGCAGGAACTATGGCCTGGCTGTCACCATCTGGGGACACCTCCCCGCCCGGTTCGAATCCCAGCCCTCCTGGGTCACCCCGACCTCGTGCACTGACCACTCTGACCTCAGGTGCGGCCCCCTCCGCCTGTCCGGGCCGCCCGTCCTGCCCCCTGGCTCTGGGCCCTCACCAGCCAAGGGTTCCTTGGAATGTAATTATTTTTCCTCAGATAATTCAGGCCAGAAGGTGGGGTTAGCCACTTCCGGCCACACCGGCCCCGCTGTCCCCTGACCCGTGCTTCACAAACTCAACACGGCCAGGCCCGGGAGCTCCCGGCTCGCCCTCCCTCCTGGGCCCGGGACCAGCACCTGCCCCGGGATTCTGGCTGTGGACCCCAGGCCCCGCGGCTGCCCCGTCCCACAAGCCCCCTCCGAGGACGCACTGACCCCGCGTGGCAGCCCACGGACACGGCACTCCACCCTTGCGGGGCGACTCCCAACCGTGGCGCCCTCCTGCTCAAGACACGTCTGTGGCCACGCGCCCCAGTGGCCCATTCCACACGCTGCAAAGCAGCAGCAACCGTGCCCCAGGCCCGGAGGACACAGCAGGGCTCGAGACAGGCAGGAACGCTGCCCTCCTGAGGCTGGCATTCTGGGGATGGTGACGGCCAGGGGAGAGGGAACAAACAAGAAAGTCAGTTACATAGATGATCAGACGGTGGCAGATATCCCAGAGGAGGCCGGGGGTGGAGGCTCACGCCTGTCATCCCAGCACTTTGGGAGGCTGACGAGGGAGGACTGCTTGAGTCCGCGAGTTTGAGACCAGCCCGAGCCACTTGGCAAGACCCCGTCTCCACAGAAAAAGTCAAATGAAGTAGCTGGGCGTGGTGGTGCATGCCTGTAGTCCCAGCTATCCCAGCTTCTTGGGAGGCTGAGGAGGGAGGATCACCTAAGCCCAGGAAGTAGAGGCTTTGGTGAGCTGTGATCATGCCACTGCACTCCAGTTGGGGTGACAGAGTGAGACACCAACTCAATTTTATTTTATTTTATTTTATTTATTTATTTACTTATTTTTAGTTGGAGTCTCACTCTGTCGCCCAGCCTGGAGTGCAGCGGCCGCTCCCGGCCACCGCAGCCTCGACCCGCTGGGCTCCGGTGATCCTTCCGCCTCAGCCTTCCGAGTAGCCGGAACTACAGGCGCGTGCTACCACACCCAGCTAATTTTTTCATTTATTGCAGAGAAGAGGTCTCGCCAAGTTGCCCAGGCAGGTCTCGAACCCGCGGGCTCAGGCAATCCACTCACCTCAGTCTCCCAAAGTGCTGGGATTGCAGGCTGAGCCACCGAGCCCAGCTCCAACTCAATTTAAAAAAAGAAGAAAGAACGGGGGCACAATGGCTGAGCCTGTAATCCCAGCACTTGCGGAGGCCAAGGCAAGAGGATGGCCTGAGCCCAGGGTTTCAAGACCACCCTGGGCAACATGGTGAGACCTCGTCTCTACAATAAATAAAAAAATTAGGTCAGACTCGGAGGCAAGTGGATTGCCTGAGTCTGTGAGTTGTTCAAGACCCACCTGGGCAACTTGGCGAGACCTCGTCTCTACAATAAATCAAAAATTAGCCAGGCGTTGTAGCGCTCACCTGTAGTTCCATCTCCTCGGAAGGCTGAGGCGGAAGGCTTGCCAGAACCCAGGAGGTCGATGCTGGGGTGGCCATGAGCCTGGGCAATGGAGTGAGACTCCAAAAATAAAAAAATAAAAATAAAAATAAATTAAGCCGGGCTCGGTGGCTCAGCCTGTAATCCCGCGCCTTTGGGAGGCTGAGGTGAGCGGATTGCCTGAGCCCGCGGGTTCGAGACCCGCCTGGGCAGCAAGACCTCATCTCTAAAATAAATCAGAAAATCAGCCGGGCGTGGTAGCGCATGCCTGTAATTCCGGCTACTCGGAAGGCTGAGGCAGAAGGATCGCCGGAGCCCAGCAGGTCGAGGCTGCGGTGGCCGGGAGCATCCACTGCACTCCAGTCTGGGCGACAGAGTGAGACTCCAACTCAAAAAAAAAATAGATGGGCCTGGGGGTATGCACTTGCGGTTCCAGCTACTTGGAAGGCTGGGGCAGAAGACTCACCTGAGACCAGCAGGTTGAGGCTGCGGTGGCTGGGAGCGTGCCACTGCACTCCAGCCTGGGTGACAGAGTGAGACTGTGACTCAAAAAACAAAACAAACAACAACAAAAATGATTCACCGAATCTCCCCCAGCCCTGTGAGGTCGGGACTGTTGAGCAAACCCGGTTTACAGAAGAAGAAACTGAGGCCTAGACGCCTTGCCGGAGGGTCCGCTGGTCCCATAGCTCCAAGCTCCCACTGCCCCTTCCCCGAGGGGCTGGAGGGGTCGGCCAGTGCTGAGTGACCCCAGGCAGGCTGCTGGACCCTGGCCTCTGCCCCCTCTGCCCGACCACAGGCGGTGACCCAGAGAGCCCTGGGTCCCCACGGCCCAAGCATCCAGCCCAGGAGGGGTGCGCCAGCCTTCAGCTCCCCCAGCCGGGCCGCCTCCATCAGGCTGGTGCCCGGGAACTCTTCTGTCCAAGGTCAACCCCTCCTGGGCGGTCACCCCTGACCCAAGGCCAGCAGGGCCCACCAGGCTGCAGAGGTGCCGCCGTGTGTGGTGGTCTCCGCACCCCGCCCCCTGCAGGCAAATCACAGAGCAGGCCCTGCCCACGGACCCCTACGCGGTCCTGGGGAGCGCTGGGCGGCCAGGACCCCATGGCCTCAGAGAGGGACGCCGCGGGCGCAAAGACACACGGCTGGGGAGTGGCAGCCGCCCAGACGGGATCTGAGAGATGGGACTGTCTCAGCTGGGCTGCAAGCCAGAGGCAGCTGCTGCAGGCCCAGCCTTGGAGGGCCCTGGGGACACACTCAGGGGTCCCTGTGTCTGGGGAGCAGCTGCCAGTGCGTGTGCAGGGGTGCGTGTGTGTGTGTGCGCACGCCCACAGCCCTGTGAAATGCTGAGGGGCTCAAAGGGGGCCTCTGGAGCAGACGGAGCCTCAGATCCCAGCCCAACCCACGGCTGTGGGCTTGGCGAGGAGCCTGTGTCCTCATCTGTGACGTGGGCGTCCCGTGTGCCCGACCCCATGGCCCCTGGGCCTCCCTCCGCGCACAGGGGGCGCCTCTCCTGCAGACCGGTGCCGGCGCAGGGCCTCCCCGCCCCCGTCTCTCCCTCTGCCCCTCCATCCCTCTCCCCTCTCTCCAGCCCCTCCCGCCCCCCTTCCCCACCCCCATCCCTCCTGCTTACCATCCCCTGGCGCCTTCGCCCTCTCTGGGGGTCCTGGGCTCTGGGGTCCGGGCGAGGGATGCCCCAAGGAGCGGCGAGGGCCAAGCCCCTGGGTGACACCTGCGCCCGGCTGCGGTTCGGAGGTTCGGCCCTGGAGCTCTGGAGTCCCGCCCGCTCTCTGAAGCCCTGGGGTGGAGACTCTGCGATGGCCAAGAACGGCCTGGAGGGTGGGGCGGGACCGGGGTCCTGCTGCGGAGAAAGGGGCTCTGGGGCCTGGGAGTGACCCGGAGAGACCCGGGGCGCCCTGTGCCGTGAGGGGGCTGGGGGAAGGCCCCCAACCACGCCCCACGTGGCCACGGTGGCCCCTGAGCGAGGCCCCCGAGGGAGGCCACGGACGCCCACAGGCCACTCCCAAGGCTCCCCCGGCCCAGCAGGGAGTCCGTCCTTTGCTGCACCCGGCGCCAGGACAGCGTGGGTGAAAGCCCAGCTCGGGACCGAGACGGACTCGCACGGCCCACCCGCGCCGCCCGGCCGCGGGCCAGAGTCGCCCGCCCGTCGGTGACCCCGCGGCTCTGACTCCCTCCTGGGACGGTGAGTCTGGCGGGTTAAATGTGCGTGTGACACCGCCCAGCTGCGTTCTTATGGGAAAATGCAGGACACCTCACGGAACACCTATTTTTTCTCCATGTTAGAAAATATAAAGCCGGGCTCGGTGGCTCAGCCTGTAATCCCGCGCTTCTGGAGGCCGAGGTGAGTGAATTGCCTGAGCCCGCGGGTTCGAGACCCGCCTGGGCAACTTGGCGAGACCTCATCTCTACAAAAAATCAAAATGAGCCAGGTGTGGTAGCACGCGCTGGAATTCAGATCGTTGCTAAAATAAGAGTTCCAGCTACTTGGAAGGCTGAGGAGAAGGATCGCCAGAGCCCAGCAGGTGAGGCTGCGATGGCCGGGAGCGGCCACTGCACTCCAGTCTGGGCGACGGAGTGAGACTCTGACTCAAAAAAAAAAAAAAAAAAGAAAAGAAAATACATATTTTTGTAGAGACAGGATCTTGCTCTGTTGCTGTGACTGGTCTCGAACTCCTGGCCTCAAGCGATCCTCCCACCTCAGCCTCCTGAATAGCTGGGATTACAGGTGTGAGCCACCACACTCAGCCATGTCTATCTCTTAGTGTGTGTGTGCGTGTGTGTGCGTGCACATGCGCACGTGTATGTGTGTGGTCAGAGAAAAAACCCAGAGTAAAAACAAACATTCCAACATCTCAACCCCAGGACTTCAGCCCAGTTCTCAACGAGGGCCTGCCCTCCCCCAGGAGGCTTAGAGCCGTTCTGGCTGCCACCCTGTGGGGCTGCGCTGGCCGCCATGGGCAGAGGTCCAGGGTGCTGCCAGACACCCCGTGGCGCACAGGACAGCCCCGCGCAGAGAGGGCTTGGGTGCAGGACATGGCCCGCCCTGAGAAGCCCTGCTCCCTCCGTGTGAGCTGGAAGAGATTTAATGTGTGTGCGATGCTGGGGGGGTGGGGGGCTGTTTCTTTCCTCCCCTCCCTCCTCATGCTTCCTGAGAGGGAAGGGACTGAAGTGTGGGCTGAGCCTCTGGGAGGACTGAGGCTGGACCAGACCCTGCCTCTCTCCGACTCTGTGCCCCAGGCCAGTGTCTGCCATCTCTGATCATCGGTGTGGGACGATTCAGCAAAACCATGCTGTGGCAAGCCTGGACCACTGGGAGCCCTCAGTTCAGGAGAAGCAAATGTCCAGCCGGGCACAGCGGCTCAGGCCTGTAATCCCAGCACTTTGGGAGGCCGAGAGGGAAGGATGACTTGAGCCCAGGAGGTCGAAGCTGCAGTGTGCCATGATCGTGCCACTGCACTCCAGCCTGGCCGACAGAGTGAGACCTCGACTCAAAAAACGAAACAAGCCGGGCTCGTGGCTCAGCCTGTCATCCCGCGCCTTTGGGAGGCTGAGGTGAGTGGATTGCCTGAGCCCGCGGGTTCGAGACCCGCCTGGGCAACTTGGCGAGACCTCATCTCTACAATAAATCAAAAACTAGCCGGGCGTGGTAGCGCGCACCTGTAGTTCCGGCTACTTGGAAGGCTGTGGCGGAAGGATCATCTGAGCCCAGCAGGTCGAGGCTGTGGTGGCCACGAGCATGCCACTGCACTCCAATCTGGGCGACAGAGTAAGACTTCAACTCAAAAAAAAAAAGCAAATGTGGATGTTTTCATCAGCAGGAAAAACCACAGTAACGGTGTCAGCGGCCGATGGCCCACATGCCCAGAGCTGGGCCAGCACATCGGTAATATCACTCGGTCACCCTCACCACAAGCCTTGGAGGGAAGGACTGTGATTAGCCCTGCTTGACAGATTAAGAAACCGAGGCACAGAGAGGTGGGGCAACTTGTCCAATGTCACACAGCAGGAGGTGGCAAAGCAGAGAGGAGGACCCTGTCTCCAGGGACCGGGTCCCCACACTCCACCCATGGGGTCCTTCTGTCTCCACCACCAGGCAACGGGGATTCAGGGAGGTTTTCCCATTCGTCTCCTCTACAACCCGGAAATTTTGTCCCCAAAGTCCTCGTTGGGATTCAGATCGTTGCTGAAATAAGAGGGGCCCCTGTACCCCCACCTCCCCTCCTGCCGGGCCTCAGACACCCTGCCAGGGGCCCTGGCTTACGGCGGGGCCCCGAGAGGGCCAGGGCGGCCAGGAATTCCAGGCCCCCTCCTGCCCTAGGCCGATTTCAGCCCCTCGTGTCCAAGCCCCGCCTTGATTCCCGTCGTGTTACGAGCATGAACTCCAAGCCTCCGTCCCTCAAGGGTGCTGAGCTGGGGCAGGGGCGGCTTTGTGGGCCGCCGGAGGGGCCGTGGGGCGGGGGCAGGCCTTCGAAAGGATGGGCCGGGGAAGTCCAGGCCCTCCCTCAGGACTCAGGCCACCCTGGCCGAGGGCACTGCGGACGCGCCTTCCGTGTGCCGGGAGTTCTGCCAGCCCGTGTCGGCCTCTGCTCACAACAGCCTCTGCAAGGCTGGGTGAATTTCCCCAGTTGCGGAGGGGGAAACTGAGGCTCCGTGAGGACCACTTGCTCATTCCAAGCCACTCAGCAGGGCCGGGATTCAGGCTCCTCCCCCTGCAGACTGCTGCCTCTTCACTTCCAGGACCGCAGCAAGAGGGACTACGGGTAGACAGGTGGAGGACTTCCCTCCCAGCGGCCGGGGCTCTGGGCTACGACGAGTCACTTGGGTGGACGTTCTGAGGAGCATCGGGGGCCCGGGGTACGCACTGCCTGTAATTTACCTGAAAGGCACCAGGAGGGGAAGTCCGGAATTCCGGCCCTGGGTGTTCCAAGCTGGGTGTGGATGTGGGCTTCAGGGACGGAGGGTCCCACGGAACCTGACTTCCTGGTCACCCCAGCAAGGTCTGGCCCTCGACAGCTCTCTCCACCCCACACCCACCCCCCTCCCCCAAAGTGCAGCCCCCTTTGTACAGCCCACTACGTACGGTTTGGACGCTGTCATGGCTCCTTTGGCCCCCGGGGTAAGGATGGGCGCCTTGACCCCGCTGTGGCTTCCCGTGGCCCTTAGGGTGAGCACGGGGCCTGGACCCTACTGTGGCTCCCGTGGCGCCCCAGGGTGAGGACTCTGGGCTTCCACCCTGCCGTGGCTCCCCATGGCCCTTGGGTGAGGACAGGGGCTTTGACCCTGCTGTGGCTCCCCCTGGCCCCCTGGGTAAGGATGGGGCCTGGGCCCTGCTATGGCTCCCTGTGGCCCTGGGGCGAGGCCGGTCCTCACCGCATGCGACTGGCCCTGCACCTGCAGGAGGAAGCCCCGGACCGTCCTGGCGCTCACCCGTTCCTCCGTGTATTTTTCCACAGCAAAACCTGCATGGGTTTGGGGCTATGAATGTGGCGGCGTCAAACAAGCGAGACCAGTCCTCACCGGTTCTGGAGCCAGAAGTCTGAAGTCAGGGTGTGGGCCTCTGTCCCCTCAGAGGCTCCCGGCCACCCTCCTCCGCCCCTCCAGCTCCTGGTTCTGCCCGTGTCCCCGGCGCGCCTTGGCCTGTGGCCACATCACTGCATCCCACCTCTGTCTCCGCGCGGGCTTCTCCTCTGCGTCTCTGCGTCCTTTCTTCCTCTTGCAAAGCCCCGTCGTCGGACTCAGGGTCACCCAGCCCCGGCGTGCTCTTACCTGGAGATTCTGAGCCAAGTAATTGCAGAGAGACACTGGACAAAGGACGCCCCTCCAGCCGGGCTGGGACGGGTCACACCTCAGCCCCCCGCCCAGCTGCGTGGCAGCCTCTCAGAGGGTCGGCCTCCACACCGGCCCCTCGCGTGTCCGTCCAGAACTCACCTCCTCCTGGGAGCCTCCGGACTCCGCAGGCCCCCCAAGCTCCCTCCCAGAGTTGGTGGGTGGTAGGGTGGGATGTCTTTCTTTTTTTTTTTTTTTTTTTTTGAGTTGGAGTCTCACTCTGTCGCCCAGACTGGAGTGCAGTGGCCGCTCCCGGCCACCGCAGCCTCGACCTGCTGGGCTCCGGCGATCCTTCCGCCTCAGCCTCCGAGTAGCCAGAATAACAGGCGTGCACTACCACGCCCAGCTAATTTTTTGATTTATTGTAGAGATGAGGTCTCGCCAAGTTGCCCAGGCGGTCTCGAACCCGCGGGCTCAGGCAATCCACTCACCTCAACCTCCCAAAAGCGCAGGATTACAGGCTGAGCCACCGAGCCCGGCTTGGATGTCTTTTTTACTTGAGAAGCCTTCAGGTTTATTTACAAAAATAGGCCGGGCTCGGTGGCTCAGCCTGTAATCCCAGCACCTTGGGAGGCTGAGGCGAGTGAATTGCCTAAACCCAGTTTTGAGACCAGCCCAGGCAACTTGGCAAGACCTTGTCTCTACAATAAATCAAAAATTAGCTGGGCATGGTAGCGCACACATGTAGTTCCGGTTACGCGGAAGGTTGAGGCAGAAGGATCGCTGGCGCCCAGCAGGTCAACACTGGGGTGGCCATGAGTGTGCCACTGCACTCCAGCCTGGGTAACAGAGTGAGAATCCAACTCAAAAAAAAAAATGTTTTCTGAAAAAGCAAACTAAAAGCATTGCCAAAAGAGTGCACTCACTTTGTCCCCTCCCTAGATCCACTGTCCAGAAATCCTCTCAGTAGGTAGATACACTCAGTATAGTCCCTGGTACACAGTAGGCGCTCTATAAATGTTTGAATACATGAGTGGCCGGTGCTGGGTTGGAAACAGAGAGATGAAGCCACCACTTCAGGTCCTCGGGAATTCGCCGGGGTACACTCTTTATGGTGCCTAGTCCAGAGCGGGGTACACAGTTGGTGCTCCATAAACGGTGGTGGTGGCTGTGGAGTTGCCCGTGGGGTCCCCTTCACCTTGACTGCCATCCCCAGCAGGGGAGCTCTTGGTGCAGTCAGGGCTGAACCCAGGCTAGGGTGAGCCCAGAGGCTGGGGTGTGGGTGGAGGGCGGCCGCTGCCAGCTGTGGGAGTCTGCCCCCGGGCCCTGGGACCTGCTGATTCCTCCGGCCCTGGCCCTGGGGCAGCTTTCAGCATCCATGTCTTCTGTCACCAGCTGTCACCCGGACGCCAGGCCCTCTGGGAGGAGCGCTGGTCAAGCCGCCGGCATTTCGAGTTCCCCCATGCCAGGGGCCGCGTACGTGCCAGCATGGGACCGGGAGCGGCCCTGCTTCCTCACAGAGCCTGGGGTCTGCGGGGGAGGCCACCAGACACAAGCCCGTGAGACGGCAGGCCCGAGCACCGAGGAGGCAGGCCAGGGAGGCTCGGGGTGAGCCAGGAAGACCTCCGGGGGAGGTGACGTTGGAGCAGAGCCCTCACGAGGGAGGGATGCCCGAGGGGGAGGCTGCCTTTCAGGTCTCAGGAGGAGACTGGCCACGAAGGAGGGGGGTGAGTGGGAGGGGCGAGGACAGAGGGGCAGGAAGGGGCACACTCCCCGGGGCTCTGTGGCTGAGGTGAGGCCCGGACGGTTCTGAGCACAGGAGGGGCATGGCCGGCGTGGTCTCGTGAGGGTCCGTGGCCTCACGTCGCTGCTGTCGGGCTGGGCGTCCTCTGCCGCAAGCCTGCCCTGGGCATGGCGGGACCTCTGCCGCCTCCCTGGCCTCTACCCGCTGGAGGCCGGCAGCTGCCCCAGGGTGAAAAACAAAGCTCTCCAGGCACTGCCCTGTCCCCCGCTGGGGACCTGCTGGAGGCCGCTGTGAAGCGGCTGCCTGAGGTGAGGCTGGACTCTGACCGCAGCTCCAGGATGGTGGTGATGCCAGATCTCGCTGTGAGGGCAGCCTCAAGGAAATTCCGGATTCAGCGGCACAGGCAGGGGTGGGCCTCCCCGCGGCCTTCCCGTCCGAAGCCTTCTGTGTGGGGCCACCCCACCTCCATGTGGCCTCACCTGAGTCTCACGACGCCTTTCGAGGCCGGCACCCTGGGAAGTCCCGGGTGCAGAGGAGGATGCAGGGGCTCGGGGAGGCTGAGTGACTTGCCCGAGCCCACACAGCCAGTCGGGTGTGGGGAGAGGGAAAGGCTTTCTTTTCTTTTTTTTTTTTTGTTTTTGAGTTGGAGTCTCACTCCGTCGCCCAGACTGGAGTGCAGTGGCCGCTCCCGGCCACCGCAGCCTCGACCTGCTGGGCTCCAGCGATCCTTCCGCTTCAGCCTTCCGAGTAGCCGGAATTACAGGCGCGCACTACCACGCCCAGCTAATTTTTTTTTTTATTTATTGTAGAGATGAGGTCTCACCAATTTGCCCAGGCAGGTCTCGAACCCGCGGGCTCAGGCAATCCACTCGCCTCGGCCTCCCAAAGCGCGGGATTACAGGCTGAGCCACCAAGCCCGGCTTTTTGGCTTTATTTTCTAACTTTGAATTGTCCGCATCTTCTAAAGTTTCCTCGGGGAATGTGTTTCTCTTTTGCCACCAGAAAGAAACGAAAGGGTGTGTTGGCTCGTAGCTTGAAGAGGGATTCTTCGCGAAACTGCTCCCACTCCCTTCTGAACCGCTGACTGTCCCCGTGCCTCAGTTTCCCCTTGGCTGCAGGGCTAGTGGCACGATAGTGGACCCACACTGTGGGGAGGGCCCATCAGCAATGGCTTCAGAAGAAGTGAGGTGCGCACACTGCCATCCTGCTTTAGGCGTGGATCCAGGGCGTCCAGAGGTTCCTACGTGAGTCCTCAAGGACACAGCCCAGGCACCTGTGGTCACTGTGGCCTCAGTCCTGAGCATGGGCTGCGACCCACACATGGATCAGCAGGGGCCTGGAGTCTAGGCCACGGTGCAGCTCATGGTGGAATACTATGCAGTGGTGAAAATGGGTGAGAGGCTGCAGGGAGGGTGGGTAGGCTGTCAGGTGAGGGAATCAAAGCATCCAACGTGTTGGTGCTATTGGCAAAAACAAAAACAAAACGGTCACAAGAATACATGTGACAGCCTGTGGACCCTCAGGCAATGTCTAGAAAGCAGCGGAAGCCATTGTGGTTTAAAAAAATTTTTTTTCTGTAAAGACAGCGTCTTGCTATGTTGCCCAGGCTGGGCTAAAACTCCCGGCCTCACAGTGATCCTCCTGACTCGGGCTCCCAAAACGCTGGGATGACAAGTATGAGCCACTGCACCCATCAGAAGCCTTTTTTTTTTTTTTTGAGTTGAAATCTCATTCTGTCATCCAGGCTGGAGTGCAGTGGCCGCTCCCGGCCACCGCAGCCTCGACCTGCTGGGCTCTGGCGATTCTTCCGCCTCAGCCTTCCGAGTAGCTGGAACTACAGGCGTGCACTACCATGCCTGGCTCATTTTGATTTATTGAAGAGATGAGGTCTCACCAAGTTGCCCAGGAGGGTCACGAATAATTTTTTTATTTTTTATTTTTTTGAGTTGGAGTCTCACTCTGTCCCCCAGGCTGGAGTGCAGTGGCCGCTCCCGGCCGCCGCAGCCTCGCCTGCTGGGCTCCGGCGATCCTTCCGCCTCAGCCTTCCGAGTAGCCGGAACTACAGGTGCGCGCTACCACGCCTGGCTGATTTTTTGATTTATTGTAGAGATGAGGTCTCGCTGCCCAGGCGGGTCTCGAACCCGCGGGCTCAGGCAATCCACTCAACTCAGCCTCCCAAAGGCGGGGGATTACAGGCTGAGCCACCGAGCCCGGCCAGAAGCCATTGTTAAACAGGAGCAGGGCTGAGTTTTGGGGATCAGCTTTTTCCTTCCCAGTTATTACTTATGATTACCAAATAGCTCAGGCCCAGGAAGAAAATATAAAGAATAGCATCTCCCACCCCCAGCCTGAGAAAGAAAAGACTGGAGAGAAAAGAGCCCCCAGGACTCCCCCAACTCCCCACCCAGAGAACTGGCACTCGGAGCCCTCCCCACAAGTGTCTTCTCTTGGACCGCTCACAGAGCATGCCCTGGGTTTTATTGGGGTTTCAATTCTTTCGCTTTATTTTATTTTAGAGACAGGACCTCCCTCTGTCACCCAGGCTGGTCCTGAACTCCTGGCCTCAAGGCATCCTCCCGCCCGGGCCTCCCAAAGCGCTGGATGGCAGGCTGAGCCCAGCCAGCCACGTGGGGTTCTGCCTTCCCTTCTGTGGTTCCCCTTCCCGCAGGGAGGCAGCCCGGCCACGCTCACGGCCGCTCCTGCTGGGGACCCCGGGAGGGGAGAGGAGCCCGGCCGCGGCCGCCCGCTTCGAGGCCGGGCCCAGAGCCAGCAGGCTGGAGCCAGGCGGCCGCCCGGCTCTCACAGCCGCTTTTGATAAAGCCCCTCTGTGCGCGGGGCGGGGGCCGGCCGGCTGGAGCCAGCTCGCATATGGAGGCCAGCACAGGCCCGGGGCGGCCGGCGCAGCCGACAGCGGCGCCACCCGGAGCCACACGCGGCCCTGGGTAAACACGCCGGCGCCCACCCAGCGCTCGCCTTCCGCCCACAAGGCTGCCTTTCTTCTCGGACCCGGGCTGGGGCCCCACCAGCATTCCTCCCGGGAACCGGGCAGAAAGGCTGTGACCTCCAGGCCGGGCGGTGCGGGAGGGGGCTTGGGAAAGCACCCACTACGTGCTGGCCCCGGCACAGCCTGGCTCACTGCCCAGGGCAGCCGGGACAGAAGGGCGAGGGCGTGGGCCAGCTCCTGCTGTGTGGCCTCAGTCAGTCCCTCACCCTCTCTGAGCCTGTTTCCTCGTTTGTGAAATGGGGATAATAACGGCCCCTCTCTCAGAGGGTTCCATGACGACTAACGTCACTGTAAGGAACTGCTGGGGACAGCGCCTGGCCACAGCACTCCATGGGGTGGCCCCACAAAGCCTCCTGGGGACAGAGCCCGAGGTGGCTGTTCTGTGCTGCTGGAGACCGTGGACAGCGGCTGTGTCTCTGCTCAGTCGAGCAGGAAGGGCCGTCCCCGCCTGGGCTCCCCTCCCTCAGAACCGTCCCCCGCCTGGTTCTGCCTCTGGCTTGCTCGGGCCAGGCTGCTGCCCCCATGACCTCCAGGGTCAGCCCTGCCCAGCCCAGCCCAGGGTGGCCCCCAGCAGGTGTGGGTGCAGGTCAGGGTTCCACACCCCTTTCCTTGGGGGATCAAGACCCAGAGCCAGCCTGGGGGACCGCGGGCCTGCGACCCTCGCCCGTGCCAAGCTGTGGGCTCTGGGGTAGTGGGGGAGAGAGCAGCCAGGTCTCCCGATGCAGCCCCAGGCCCTGTGCAACTTTGTACGCCGGCCACCTCCCTGACCCTGTTTTGTCGCTGCGGAGGGCCAAGAACATCAGTGGCAGTTGTGTCGGGTGACGGGGGCTGTGGGGGAGGACCACAGCATGCAGCGGTCTGAGTAAATCAGGGCGGCTTCTTGGAGGAGGAAGGAGTGTGAGGAAGAAGGGGGCGTGTCCCGTCCCATCACCGAACCTTCCGGCCGTCCCGCCGCTCACTGCTCCTGCCACCCCATTCTGCAGACCAGGAACCGGAGGCCCGGAGGGCGGAAATGTTCAGGCGCTCCGGCAGTCCGAGCGCGAGCCGCATCTGGGCCCGCAGGCAGTGAAGCCCCTGCCGCCCTCCCTCGGGCCCCGCCCGGCCCGCCGCCCGCAGGAGCGCCCCCACCGCGGTCCGCACCCACCCCGGCCGCCCGCGCCTTCCGGCCTCGGCTTCCCCCGCTGAGCCCGGGCCCGCCTCCACCGCGCTCGGGCGGGGGGGCGCGGGGTCTCCACCTGCCGCCCCCGCCCCTCGTGAACCTGCTCGCCAGGCCGGAGCCAGCCGCCATCTGGGGCGACGCGCTGTTTATGGAGCCGGGCGGCGGCCCCGGCCCTGACCCGCCAATCTGGAAGCGATTAGCGGGCGGGAGCGTTTGCAGTTCTCATCAGCGCGCCGGGACCCCCGGCCCCCGCCCGGAGCCGCCCGGAGCCGCCCGGAGCCGGGGCCGCGCTGGGGGTCTCCGAGGAGCCCCGTCTCGCAGGGCACGGCAGCTCGGACCCGCGCCAAGGCCGCGGGCGAGAACCGCGGGGGCGGCGGAGGGGGCCACACGCGGGCCGGCGCGGGGCGGGGGGGGCGCGGGCGGGGCGGGGGAGGTGGGGGCGGGGCGGGGCCACACGCGCGGGCGGGGCGGGGCCACACGCCGGGCGGGCGGGCCACACGCCGGGGGGCGGGGCCACACGCCGGCGGGGCGGGCCACACGCCGGGCGGGGCGGGGCCACACGCCGGCGGGGGCGGGGCCACACCGGGCGGGGCGGGGCTTGTCGCGCCGCCGGGCTGTGAAGGCCCCTAGAATGCCAGGAAAAAAGCACCGCTCCGACGCGACACGCGAGGAGACGGAGGGTCCAGCGTGGACAGTCGCGCCCTCCCCTCCCCGGCCCCGCCGCCCCGCCGGGCAAAGCCACCGTCGCGTCTCTCTGGTCTGCTGAGATGCTGTGAGCATCTGCGCACATATCTGTCAGTCATTCTTTCGACGTGCTTAACTAGTTTTTTTTAATTTTTGTCTCTGTTTTCTTTAAAAATATTGATATATGGCCGGGCTCGGTGGCTCAGCCTGTAATCCCAGCGCTTTGGGAGGCCGAGGTGAGTGGATTGCCTGAGCCCACGAGTTCGAGACCCGCCCTGGCAACTTGGCAAGACCTCATCTCTACAGTAAATCAAAAACTAGCCGGGCGTGGTAGTGCGCGCCTGTAGTTCCAGCTACTTGGCAGGCTGAGGCGGAAGGATCGCGGGGCCCAGCAGATCGAGGCAGCGGTGGCCAGAAGCGTGCCACTGCACTCCAGTTTGGGCAACAGAATGAGACTCCAACACACACAAAAAAAATTAAAATATATATTTTTTTTAATCGGAGTCTCCCTCTGTCACCTAGGCTGGAGGGCAGTGGCACGCTCTCGGCTACCGCAGTCTCGACTTGCTGGGCCCAGGCAATCCCTCTGCCTCAGCCTTCTAAGTAGCTGGAAACCCAGGCACGCACCACCATGCCCGGCTAATTTTTCAGTTTATTGTAGAGATGAGGTCTCACCAAGTTGGCCAGGCTGGTCTCAAACCCCTGGACTCAGGCAATACTTGGCCTCCGCCTCTCAAAGTGCTGGGATTACAGGCATGAGCCACCATGCCCGTCCCCAGTAATTTCTTGATATATTTGTGAATGAGTTGTTAGAGGTGCTGAACTTTCTTTTTTTTCTTTTGGGTCGGGGTTCACTCTGTCACCCAGGTTAGAGTGCAGTGACACGCTCACGGCCACCGCAGCCTCGACCTGCTGGGCTCCGGCAACCCTTCCGCCTCAGCCTTCCAAGTAGCTGGAACCACAGGCATGTGCCACCATGCCCGACTAATTTTTTGATTTATAGTAGAGAAGAGGTCTCGCCAAGTTTCCCAGGCTGGTCTTGAACTCCTGGGCTCAGGCAATGCTCCCGCCTCCACCTCCCAAAGTACTGAGATCACAGGTGTGCACCACCTAGCCTCTGTCTACATTTTTCTACAAGTGTCAGCTCACTTTTTCTTCTACCCCTCCCCTTCCTTTTCTATCCTTGGAATTTTTTTTTTTTTTTTTTTTGAGTTGGGGTCTCACTCCCTCACCCAGACTGGAGTGCAGTGGCCGCTCCCGGCCACCGCAGCCTCGACCTGCTGGGCTCCGGCGATCCTTCTGCCTCAGCCTTCCAAGTAGCTGGAACTACAGGCACGCACTACCACACCCGGCTAATTTTTTTTTGATTTGTTGTAGAGATGAGGTCTCGTCAAGTTGCCCAGGCGGGTCTCGAACCTGCAGGCTCAGGCAATCCACTCACCTTGGCCTCCCAAAGTGCTGGGATTACAGGCTGAGCCACCGAGCCTGGCCTCTCCTTGGGATTAATTCATACTTCTACTACTCCCACTGCTAATAATAATAATAATACGATAACAGTAACAGCCACAGCAAGATTTCTGTCGGGCTTCCTCTGTGCCAGACACAGCTCCGACGATACCGACAATGAACTCGTCCATCACAGATGGAGTGACCTTGTCACAAGGTTCTACTGTTATCCTTGTCCCCATTTTGTAGACAAGGAACCAGGAGCACAGAGAAGCAACACATGTGCCCAGCGCCACACAGCAGTCACGGGCAGAGTGAGGTTTGGGCCCAGCTTGTCGGCCTCCCAGCCTGTGCTCTGAAACTCTGCACCGTCCTGTCTATCCCGAGACTCCAGAACCTTCTGCTGTCCGATGGGTCCTGGTGGGCTGGGGCGCCGCACCCCTGGGCTGTTTCCATCGTGAGCTGGGAGAGCCGTGCCGAGAAGACCCGGGGGGCGTTATCCCAGGGTGGGGTGGGGGTGGTCCACTCCCAGAAGGGGCCGGGCTGGTCAGAGACTGGAGCAGCCCTTGGGCCCAGGGCCATTGCCCAGCTGTCCTCCGTGGGGACGTGCTGCTGACGCCTGACCCTGTCCCCGCGAGGAGGGAGGACGCTTGGCCACCACATCCTGGGCCTGTGTCCAGGGCCTCGGGCTGGGCCCATCCACGTGAGGCCACCTCCCCCTCTGTGTATGGACAGGAGTCGCGTGTCCCCTCTGGTCTCCCCGCATCCAGCTCGTCCTCCCACCCAGTCCACGCCTCTGCTGCAGCTGGCACGAACCTCCTGAGGCTTGATGGGAGCCCCCAGAGCCTGGAGCGGAGCCCTGCGCATGGCGGGTGCGCGGGAGCATTTGTGGAACGCGTGCTTGGGTGAATGCAAGGAGGATGAATGAGAGTCCTGAGCGGCCCCGCCCGGCGGCCTGGAGGGCTCTGTCAGCATCACAGCTGCCCTGAGGACCGCGGAGGCCAGGCCTGGCCCTGGGAGCGGCCAACGGAGAAAGACGCAGAGAAGGGTTCATCAAGCATCCACCTCCCGCAGCCCGTCAGCCCATCACACAGACGGGGAGACCGAGCCCCGGCACTCGCTGCAGTCGGCCGTTGTCGAGTCTCCAGGGCAGGGGTGGGGGGACGGCGGAGAACCAGCCGGGCATGAACTCTGGTTTTTCAGAGCTGATCTGAGACACAAACCTGACGGGGGCTGGAGCAGATGAACCGGAGGGTGCGGCCCAGCCCCTCAGCGATGCCGCCCGAGACCTGTGCTGACGTGACACCCCCACACGTGTGCTTGTTCAGAAGGCTGGATCGCGCCTGTAATCCCAGCGCTTTGGGAGCCTGAGGTGGGAGGACCGCTGGGGCCCAGGAGTTCAACACCTCATCTCTACAAAAATAAAAAGCGAGCCATGCATGGTGGTGCACACCTGTAATCCTAGCTCCTTGGGAGACTGAGGCAGGAGGACCGCCTGAGCCCAGGAGGTCGAGGCTGCAGTGAGCTGTGATCGCACCACCGCAGCCTGGGCGGTGGCGTGAGACCCTGTCTCTGAATGAAGGAATGAATCCATGATGAGAGGCTGCAGTCCTGGTTCAGGCGGTGTCCGTCCGGTCCTGTTCTGGGGTTCAGCAGCACTGAAGGATAACGCTTCCGTGGCATCTCCTCCATGGAGTCTCTTTGAATTCTCAACACAATCCTCTGACATGGTGACTATGCTTATCCCCATCTTGCACGTGAGGAAACAGGCTCTGAGCAGGTGAGTGGCTTGCCCAAGGGATACACAGAGTAAATGCAGAAGGCCACACTGAAATCACATGCAGGGTCAGGAGGCCAGATTCAGGCTGAGATCACCTCCGGAGGGAGGAGCCGTGATCCCAGAGGGCGCCTGGGGTGTCCACGTCCCTGCCGCTCTTGGCTTCACTCTTGGAGGTGGGGACCCTTGCCTTTTGCAAGTCGAGTGGTCCGTGGAGTGGAGGGGCAGCAGACACAGGGCCGGCTTTCCACGGGCTCTGTGTGCCTCAGGGCTGGAGCCAGCCTGGGCACGGCCCCTCCTGGCTCTCAGTGACACAGCCGTGGGGGCGTTTGGCAACCTGGGCTGCCGGCAGTTACGACAGCCCGTGCGTCTGCAGCTGGGGGCAGGGGGAACCCGGGGCCTGCCCCGGGATGCCGGCTGACCCTTCCCCCGCAGCTGGCCCAGGTGCCCCCCAGTGACGCTCCCAGCCCCTCACCCTCCTCACCTCACCTCACTGGACACTGCGATGGTCTACACTGCCCAGGTCAGAGCCTGTGGGCAGGATTGGGTCTGTGCCTGTCACCACTGTCTCCCCAGACCTTGCACACAGTTGGTGCTCAGTAAGGATTTGCAGAATGAACAAATGAAAAACTGGACAAATTTCCACTTCTCCCGCCCTCCCTCTCTCCTTTTCTTCCCTCCCTCCCCCTACGGTTATTAAGCACCTACTGTGTGCCAGGCACTGCACTGGGCCTGGGGACACAGCACTGCACCAGTCACCTCACCTGCGCCCCCAGGGAGGCGCAGGGTCTCAAGGGACAGGAGCTTCCGAATGAGCAGGAAACCCTTTATGAAAGAGGAACCCAGGCGCTGGCAAGTGTCAGGGCCTGGCCTCGCCCTCCTGGCCGGGAAGGCCTCTGAGGAAGTGATGCCTGCCACTGCGTCCCGGCACGGTGCTGAGCGGATCTGCCTGACCTGACCTGCGGGGAGGAAGCATATTCCCGGCAGGGACACCAGCGGGGGCAGAGGCAGGAAGGCGGTCCCCACCCCTGGAAACCGAGACTCTGGCCGGAACGCCCCTCCCTGGCCTCCGCTTTCTCCTGGTGAAAAGGCAGCAGTGTGCCCACTAGGCAGAGATGCTGGGACGTTTCTGGGAACCTGGAGGGACCAGGCCAGGCGCTGACTTCATCCCTCCAGGGCTGACTTCCTTTTCCTGGAAGGAGAAGGAAGGAGGGAGAGGGGCCCTCAGCCTCGTCCACGGGCCTCCCGGGGCCCAGCACACAGTAGGTGCTCAGGGCGGGTGTGTCTGCAGCATCGAATGAGTGCCTACTGGATTTCTCAGTGTCCTCAGCGGTGAGGTGGGGGCAGTCCTGATGGCGCCATGGTGTCGAAATGAAGATGCTCTTCCTTTTTTTGGTGATAGGCCAGGCTTTATAGAGCCCTGGGCCCCCCAAATGGACCTCCCTGGGGGCTGAGGGTGAAGACGGGCGAGAGGGTGGGTGGGACGGACTCTTCAGCTGTAGCTTTCGAATCAGGGGCTCCCAAGGTGCCTGGAAGGAAGTGGCAGTCGGCGTCACCGACAATGGAAGGAACCTGAGGTACAATAACAATAACAGTAAAATCCAGCTGTTACGGAGAGCATGCCCTGCGCCAGGCACTGCGCTCAGCCCTTTGACCCAAGTTGTGTCATGAAATCCTTTCAACTGTCACTGAAGGAAACCAATACCATGACCCTATCTTACAAGTGAGGAAGAACTTGGAGAGGTAAGTCAAGGCCACACCAGCAGTTGGTGACGGTCTGCCTCCGAACTCAGAATCACAAGCCTGGGGCTCCCTGCGTGGGAGGTGGGGTGGGAGTGAGGGGCTGGGGGTCTGGGGAGACAGGAGATGGGGCACTGGGCAGAGCCCCCACCCGGGCCCAAGGGCTGTGGGGTAAATAACTACCAGCACAGCCGGGCGCGGTGGCTAAAGCCTGTAATTCCAGCCCTTTGGGAGGCCGAGGCTAGAGGATTGCCTGAGCCAGGGGTTGGAGACCAGCCTGCGCAACATAAATCAAAAAAATTAGCTGGGCGTGGTGGCGTGTGCCTGCTGTTCTAACTACTTGGAAGGCTGAGGCGGAAGGATCGCTGGAGCCCAGCAGGCCGAGGCTGAGGTGGCCATGAGTGTGCCACTGTACTCCAGCCTGGGCGACAGAGTGAGACTCTAACAAAAAAAAAAAAAGGCCGGTACACGGAATCTGAGTTCACGCTCTTTTTACCCTAGACAGCCCAAGGCAGCTCAGAGAGGCCCCAATCTCCAGCCCACTCAGCCACCTGGAGTTAACTCCACTTCATTCATTCATTTAACCTTCAGTCAACAGAAAATATAATACAGAACAACATAAGACCAAACACCCAGGCGCGGTGGCTCACGCCTGTAATCCCAGCACTTTGGGACCAAGGCGAGAGGCTTGCCTGAGCTCAGGAGTTTGAGACCAGCCTGGGCAACACACGAGGCCTCGTCTCTGTAATAAATGAAAAAATTAGCTGGGCATGGAGGTGGTTGCTCATGGTTCCAGCTACTTGGAAGGCTGAGGCGAAAGAATTGCCTGAGCCCAGCAGGTTGAGGCTGCGGTGGCCATGAGCATGCCACTGCACTCAAGCCTGGGCAACACAGACTCCTACTCAAAAAAAAAAAAAAAAGACCAAACATCCATTTAAATAATAAATGAGCCAGGTGCAGTGGTGGCTCAAACCTGTAATTCCAGCACTTTGGGAGGCCAGAGGGGAGAGGATTGCCTGAGCCCAGGGGTTTGATACCAGCCTGGGCAACATGGTGAGATCTTGTCTCTACAATAAACCAAAAAATTAGCCGGGTATGGTTGCTCGCACCTGTAGTTCCAGCTGCTTGGAAGGCTGAGGCAGAAAGATTGCCTGAGCCCAGCAGATTGAGGCTGTGGTGGCCGTGAGTGTGCCACTGCACTCCAGCCTGGGCGAAAGAGTGAGACTCTAACTCATAAAACAAAACATCACCACTACGATAAGCTCCTTTACATATGTTTCCCACTGAGCATCACAATAAAGAGTACCATGTGCTAAAAGCCAAGCTACCAATAAATGTAAATGAGTTAAATGGGTCTATTAAAATACAAAGATTCTTATATTAGATCAAAAGTCAAAACTTGTTCATTGATTACTCTCCTTTCGCTTATTAAGCACCTAAATTAGGTTCTGTATTAGATCCCAAGGATAGAAAACAAGAATAAAGTAGGGGAAATGGGGGGGAGGGGCGGGGAGTCAGAGAGAGACTTGTAAACACAGAGGCTGTAAGTGCAGAGGCTGAGGCAGAATAAGCCTGAAGATCGGAGGGGACCCGGGGGCCTGGAGGTGTAAGAGCCCTGGGATCATCAGCAGGACAGACGCTGAGGCCAGCACCAAGGAGGCTCAAGATGCGGACAGGTCGGGTCCCGTGTTCACCGAGTGTAGGGTGAGCCCCCGCTCCCGGTTCTTCCAGCAACCCCAGCCAGAACCTCGGCCCTTCCCAGGCAGGGCCCTTCCTCCCGTCTGAGTGGACTGAGATGGAACATCACAACCTCCCCTCGGGCAAGAACCCCCACCAAGAACACTAGGCACCTCTGCCCCCGGGGCTTACATGCCAAAGTGCTGCCTTCAGGTTCATTCCTCCCCATTTTGAAGAAGAGAAAACAGTCTCAGAGAGGCAGAGAGACCTGCCCAATGCCACACAGCCCACGAGTTGCTTGGCTGGGTCTGAACTCTGTGTTGGATGCTACGCTGTGCCCTGCCTGCCTGCCCCCTCAGGGACGGCAACAGGGAGGTCTTAGATGGCTGTGTGTCCTTACTGGGTGCCCTGACCTCTATGGCCTTGGTCCTCTGTCCGGGAAGCACATGAGGACAGTGTCAGGACCCTGCTGGCCCCTCCTTCGGAGCAGCGGAGTTCCCAAAATGCTAAGCAGACAACTTCTTATCTCCCCCCTCGCGATGGCCCATTCCACAGATGGGGAAACTGAGGCTCAAGAGGGAAGGTGTTTGTCCAAGGTCATGGCCTTGGGCTCTCCGGAGGACCCGGACACAGTCTGCTCATTGAACGTGAACTCTCAGAACGGGGACCCCACGGGGGTGGAGACTTCGGGGAGGGGACAAGGACACACCCCGACATCCAGGGGAGAGCAGACCAGGGCCCCAGAAGCCGGCTCCCGGCCCCGCCCCTCGCCGAATCCTGGGCTGGTTCCTGAGGTGGGAGGGGCCACGGGAAGCCCCGCCTCCCCTCTAGGCCGTGCCCGGGGTCCTGCCCAAGCAAACAGGAAATGCCAGGCCATGCCTCCCCCGCCCCCACCAGGGCCTTGGGAAGATCTGGGCCTGGCAGGCCCGCCCTCCTCACTCTGGACTTGGCCACCCCTCCCCATGCCGGGTGATCTCGGACAGGGGCTGTCCCTCCCGGAAGGCAGCTCCCTCCTTTACAAGTCAGGGGACCATGCACACAGCTGCGCTCTGTCAACTGCCCGGGCAGGGCCCGGCAGGAAAGGCTGGCCTCTGGAGAGACCACTGTGGCCTCCGGGGTGGCCTCCTGGCTTTCCCTGGACTCCGGACCACGCCAGCTACCTGGCTGCCCCTGGGCCTCCCGATACTTGAAAGAGGCAGAGCCACAAGCTGGGTCGGTCGCAGCCTTGGTTGGGTCACCGTGGGGGGCAGGGTGTGGAGGGAGGCGGATTCAGGAGAGAGACCCACGCAGGCTGGGGAGCGTGGCCTCCTGGTTACTGGCTTCTCTTGAGTGAGAAAGGGTGGGCAGGACTGAACCCCAGGCCTGAGGCCAGGATGGCGGTGGCTCTCCCGCCAGGCACCAGGCTCTCTGTGAGCGACCCTCAGCCTCCTGGCCTCTCGGATCCCAGCCAGAGCCTTCTCAGCACCTGCAACCCCACAGAGTTGGTTGAGCCTGGGAGATCAGAAAGACACAGCAACTTGCCTAAGGTCACACAGCAGGGCGGCCACCACTTCCTCAGGCCCTCCCTGAGGACAGCAGGCATCCCAGGTGTACGTGGAAAGGGACCACCCACCGGTTTCATGTGGGGGGGTGCAGCATGGGCCCTGGACCCAGAAGAGACCTGGGGAAACTAAGGCACCAAGGTGGATCTCGGAGGCACCAGATGTGCAATGGGCCTCTGTGTTTGGGCCTGTCCATGTTCACATGTGGCTGGGGCAGAGGAACCTGGGGACAGGACTGGACTCACCTCTCAGAAGTTGCGTGTCTATGCCATTGCGTGTACTCTGCTCGCGGGCGGAAAGGAGTGAGCGGTTCTGGCTTGGAGCTGGGCCCAGAGCACAGCTCAGCACTGGGGCTGCCGTGCGAGCGGTCAGCATCGGAGGCTTGTTACTTGAGCCCTCAGGCCTCTGTCATCTCATCTGTAAAATGGGGATAATAACAGTCCCCTCCACAGAGGATCCCCCGAGAATCCAAGAGTCATCACCTCTGAAGCACCTACTGTGTGCCTGGCCTTTCCTTTTGCTACTGTTCCAGCACCCAGAGCTGTACCTGACACACAGTAGGTGCTTAAAATGTCTTAGTTATTGTTACTATTATTAGGGCCCTGACTCCTCACTGTCCAGCCACCCAAGATCTTGGCCAGACGTGTGGCTCATGCCTCCCAGCACTTTGGGAGGTCAAAGCAGGAGGTTCACGTGAGGCCAGGAGTTCGAGACCAGCCTGGACAACTTGGCCAGAACTCATCTCTATGAAAAACTTAAAAAATTAGCCGGGCTTGGTGGTGTGCGTCATCCCAGCTGTTCAGGAGACTGAGACAGAAGGATTGCTTGAGCCCAGGAGGTTGAGGTTTCAGTGATCTGTCCAGCCCAGGCAACAAAACAAAAAGGCCGAATCATTGGCTCCGTTTTCATCCTCAGATCTTCTTCAGGCAGATTTCAACCCCTGTCTGAGGAAAACAGAGGCTCGGAGACCAAGAGCAAATGCCTGGGGGGCCTGGAGCCCAGCCTGGGGCTCCTTCACCTTGGGCTGTGGCCCCCAGCCTCTGCCAACCTGGAGATCCCGGCCTCTGGGGCTCTCCTGGCCCCGGGCGGAGCAGGTGGGGCTGGGACCCTCCCCACAGCCCCAGCTTCCCGTCCACAAACCCCGGGCCAGGCCTGTGGGACCCGCTGTCATCAGGCCACCAATAAACGGTCATCATGAACCGTGCACATAAAATCCCGTGGCCCAAGGCCAGTCACACAGGTACTGTGGTCAGCCCCATCTGGGAGGGGCGTGGGAGGGGCAGGGGCAGGGTCACTGCCTGCGGCCACGCAGAGGCAGAACCTGGACTTGAACTCCCAGACCTCACTTCCACAGGCCAAGCTCTTGTCCGGAGGTTCCCGTCAGTACGCTCTGCAAGACAAGTGAAGAAACTGAGGCCTGAACAGGCTCAGGGGCCCCCGGTCACCTTGAGATCCCAAAGCAAGTCTACTGAGAGGTGCGGTCCCAGGAGTCCCCGCAGGCTGGGGCTCGGGCCCGCAGGAAGCAGCCAGGCCGGGACAGGCCTGCCGCTTTGATCAGCTTTACGAGCGCGGCTGTTTACGGAGTCCCAGGCCAGCCTGCCACGGAGGGCTGCGTCTTGTCACCGGCACTCGGGATATTAGCAGCCCCAGGAGAGCCTGCAGGCCAGGTCCAGGCCCCATTTCCTCCAGCCTGGCCCACACCCTGCCCCTTGGCCTGGGCCCCTGGGGACAGGGAGGGGCAGAGGCAGGCCAGAGGGTCCCTCAGGCCAGATCCCTGGTTGGGGGGTGGGGGAGTCCCTGCAGTTCCCACAGAGGCAGGCTCAGTCCCACCCCAGGGTCTTTGCCCGGGCTGTGCCTGGAGCCCACCCCCAACTCTTCCCCGCTCCTCCCCCTGGCGGCTGCAGTCACCTCCCCGTGGGTCACCTCCCCAGAGGCCTTCTTGACCTCCCCAACCCAGTCACCTTCTGGAATGCTCTCGCTCATTCTTTCCGGCACATTTCCTGTCTTCTTCCCCAGGCGGGGGACCTCCCGCCCCTGTCTGTCCCGCTCACTCCTGTGTCCCCGGCGTCTAGCATGACTGGTACACAGTCGGTGCTCAATAAATGTTCCCTGAGTAACAGAAGGAGAAGCCTTTTCAGGGAGGGTGGGCCATGGGCAGCCTGAGGCCACCCAGCATCTCTGCTCCCCTCCCCTGCCCCATGGGTGAGCCTGGCAAATTCACTGGGGCCTGCACACCGGTGGCGGCGGCTTCCAGCCCACTCTGTGGGTAAGGCAATCGAGGCTTAGAGAAGCGACGTCCCCAGGGTCCCCATCTGGAAGGCGCAGGGCTGGGACTCTCCAGCCCAGACCCCTCGTCCCGCCTGGCCCCTCCCCCGCCCCCGGCTGGTGAGGAGCTGCAGGGGACAGGTGTCCGACCCGCCGGGCCGGTTGCGGCACGTGTAGGGGGCACCCCCGCCCCCGCGACGCGCCGGCTGGACAGCGGACACCTGTTCCCACACCTGCCCCGGCCTCCTGCCCCATTCAGGCCCGGAGTGCCGCCACAGCCCCCGGGCCACAATGGGCCGTGTTGTCCTCGGAGACGCCAGGACCCCGCCCCTTCGGCTCCCGGCCACGAGCTCCCTGACCTGGGGCAGGTGCGCCCCGGCTGGGCCAGGGGAGGCAGCAGGTGGGACCGTCGAGCCTCCTCCCTGCCCGGCACCCCGGCGGGGCTGGGAGGGGAGGGTGGGGAGGAGTCGCAGGGGTGGCTGCATGTGGGCACCTGCCCCGGGCTGGCTGACTCCCATTCCCGGCCTGGCCTTCTCTGGGCTTCCTGCAGCCCTGGAGGGAGCCACTGTGGTCACCCTTTATTCTAGTGGAGGCAGTGGTGGTCCAGAAACAGAGGGGGCAGGGCCCTTGCCCAAGGTCACACAGGAAGCAGGACCCGAACCCGGTGTAAGTGTTTCTCCTGTTCCTCCAACCTGTCTCTCCTCGGAGCAGGTGCCTTTGTTGAGCACCTACTGTGCGCCAGGCATTCAGCCACGGTCAAGCTCACTCAGAACAGACCTTCAGCAGGCGTGGACTTGCCGGGCACTGCCGGGTCTGGGGACACAGCACGAATGGGCTGGGCAGACGTCGCCTCAGGGTGCTGACCTCTGGTGGGGGCACAAAACAAAGGAGGGGACCAGTGAGATCATGGCAGGTACCACAGGGCAGCGAGAGACCACATGTGGCCGGCGCTGTGGAATCAGCAAGTGAGGCCGGGCTGCAGGTCCTCCAGGGAGGTGAGGAGGAGGAGGAGGAAGGGGCTTGGGGCAGCTGGCTGTGTGCACGCAGAGGCCTGGGCGGGAGAGCGGTCAGTGGGGCCCGGGAAGGGGAGCGGAGACGCAGAATAAGACGCATAAGACGCGCTGTCTTCTCAGCTGAAAACCGGATGGGGCAGCTCCCGAGGCTGCAGACTCGGGCTGGGAGAGCAACCATTCCGGCCAGCTGTGGGGTCGTTGGAGCCCCTCCAGCTGTCACTCTTGTCCCTCGGCCCCCCCGTCCCCCCTCTAAAAAGGGTCAGGCAGAGGTAAGAGCTCAGGCAGGAGCAGCTGGGTGACAGGGTCTTGAGGTGCTTCCTCCAGAATCTTTTTCCATCCGTGAAATGGGCACAGCCCTGCCCCCCACTCCCAGGCAGGTCGAGGGGTTTCGAGGAGGCAGGCACTCAGCAGAGGCTCCTTCCTTGGGGGCGGGGCGAGGTGGTGCTTATCCCATTGGGGGAGCTGGAACCTGCTGGGCGGCTGGAACCCCAAGCTCAGGCCCCAGCCCAGCCAACAAGAAGGTGCTCAGCCTCGGGTCAGGCCCAGAGAGCCAGTGCCTCCGCCAGCCCCTCTGCCGCCCTTTCTGCCCGCCTGCCGGGGTGAGCTGCCCAGTCAGAGGTCAGTCCAAAAGCCATCTCCTCCGAAGCTTGAGGTCATCCAAGACCCAGGCCAGGAAGGCTCCAGGGCCGGTCACTACCTAGGCAGAGCTCGCCAGGTCTGAGAGAACCCGGATTCCCAGTCTCCAAAGCGCCCCATCCCACAGATGAGGCATCTGCCGTTCAGAGAGGGCAGGGCACTAGTCCAAGGCCCCACAGCTGGAAAGGGGGAGGGCAGCTCAGAGCAGAGCCCAGCCCTGGCTGAGTCTGAAACTTTCTCTACCAAGCCACGATGTTCCTACCGCCGCCGTCCACCCCTCCTTTCATTTCCCTTCAAAATAACCCAGTGAGGTCAAAGTGTGCCCACTGCACAGATGAGGAGACCGGGGCTTGGAGAGAAGTGACTTCTCTGAGAATTCAAAGAGACAGTGCTTTTGTCATTTATCCAACAAATACTTATCGAACACCTACTGTGTGCTAGGCCAAAACAGACCGTCCCAGCCTCTGTGGCCCTCAGCCCTGGGGGGTGGGGGAAGCAGACATTGAACCATTTGAGATGTGCTATGCACCAAGCTTTGCAGACAGGCCTGGGTTTGAACCCTGGTGGACACTTGCTAGCTGTGTGACCTTGGGCATATTATGTAACCTCCCTGTGACTCAGTTTCCGCCTGTATAAAATGAGAGATAATAAGAACGACTATCTCATGGGGTTGCTCATAGTTCTCAAAGCTGTTATTTTCTGTTTTTTTTTTTTTCATTTTCCAAATCTTTACTGAATGCCTCCTGTGTGTCAGGCTCTGGTCTGGGAGCTGGGGACACAGAAGTGATCAAGATCACACAGTCACTGCCCTCAGGGGGTCTAGACTGAGCCCAGGTATCCTGACTCCAGGCCAGCAGCCCAGAACTGCTTTCAGCCTCCTCCTCCAGGAAGCCTTCCTTATGCAGACCTGCCTCCCTCTGGAACTCCTAGGCCAACCGACACACTGCTCTTCCACCCACAGGTGCCCACCTGTCTGGTATCTCAGGATGGAGGGGAGGGCTTAGGCACTGGCGGGACGTTTTATCCATTCAGGTCCCAGCAGACCACAGGAGACGGGCAGGGGTGGAGGTGTGAGGAATGGCTCTTTTAGGTATGACAGTCCCTCCCTGCTGTCCAGGTCCCAGCTCTCCCTCCCCCGGGCCTGGCCACGAGGAAACTGAACACAGAGAGGCCCAGGAATTTCTCTGGGGCACACAGGAAGCAACCAGACTCTGGCCTCAGCCAATAGGCAGAGATCACACAGTGGGGGCCCTCAGAGCAGACACAAGAGGTACAGAGTAGCCTCGTTTGACCCCTGCAGGGTTTGAAGCAACTGGAATTCCTTGCCCACAAGATTCCCATCAAAATTCGGACTTCCCGTTTTCCCACAGCAATGGGCCATCTTTCCCATAAGGCAACGTGCCCTTACCACAGTCTCCACCAAGCCCTATTGCCTAGCATCTGCATGCTTTGAAGTCATCCAACCCTTGCTTAAAGGTGAAATTTTCCGGCTACTCGGAAGGCTAAGGCGGAAGGATTGCCGGAGCCCAGCAGGTCGAGGCTGCGGTGGCCGGGAGCGGCCACTGCACTCCAGTCTGGGCGACCGAGTGAGACTCCAACTCAAAAAAAAAAAAGGTGAAATTTTAGGCAGAGATCAGAGTAGGAAGGATTTGGGGTTCCAAGAACAGCCTCCAGAGGTGCTGGAATCTGCACCCCCTGGCTGGGTGGGAACATCCCTGCTGACCTCTCCTGACTCTCTAGACCCTGGGCCTTTCCCCAGCCAGGGCCCTGCCTGTGTGTGCACACACGGTCCTGGGCCCCGAGGACTTCTGGGCGACTCAGAACCTGGACCTGCCATTTCCTGGCTGTGTGACTCTGAGGGAGTACCTCACCCACTCTCTCTGGGCCCAGTTTTCTCCTCTGTGACAGGAGGCAGGGTTGGCTCCAGACGTGACCAGGGGAACGGGCACTGCTGGACACGAAGCCAAGGCCAGTCCTCTCGGAGGGATGAGGCCAGGGCGCAGGGAGTGGAGCGCAGGGACCCCTGACCGGGAGGGCGGAAGGCAGCCAGGCCAGCTCCAGGGGCCCGTGCTGCCACCACGGCTGCTCGTGCCGCTGTCCCCGCCTTCTCGAGTGTCGACAACGGGTGGCAGAGGCACACGTCAAGTGCGGGGACCGCCTGTGTTCACGGGACCCAGGATGCAGGGAGTGTGCGTGAGCTTGTGCACCTACAGGGAGTGCTGGATCCGTGGAGAACAATCACGTGTGTCTGCCTGTGGACACGCATGTTGTCTGTGCACGCATGTCCGCCTCTGCATCCGTGTGTCCATTTGCATGTGTGAGTCTGTCCTTGCACACGCACGCTTGTCCCTACATACACGTGTGTGTCTGTGTCCCACCCCGGACCCACCCTGACCCTTCCACATGTGTGTCTGTCTGTGCACACACACAAGAACTCGGCACCTCCGTGCTCACGTGACCTGCGTGCCTGTGGCCGCCCTGACACATAGGTGCACAAAGCCAGCTCCCCCATCTGACCCACAGAGGCCAGAGTCCCTGGGACCCCTCAGATGCCCCCTGGCCTATGACACCCACCCCACCTCTATATCTTTTGCGAGGGCTTCTGACCCCCGGGGCCCTAGAAAAGGCAGGCGAACCAAGCCCCCTTCTCTGCCTGACGCCTCCTGCTAGAATAGGGGCTGTGTGGGTGACAAGGAGGAGGCTATGGCCGGGCTCAGCCTCCCTCCCCACCCCGGGGACCAGACGCCCCCTCCCCACCTTGACCCGGCATCAGAGGGGCCGTGTCTGCTGGCCTGGGGTGTGTCTGCAGAAGGCTCCTGTCCATGCCCCATGCCCACAGGAAACCCAAAACTCGTCACAATACCACGATGGAGACCACCAACTCCCTATGCACTCATGCACACATGCGCACTCCAGAACACACGGCAGACACACAACACCAACATGCGTCGAGGCACGCGCCCAAAGAAACAAATAATCAGCCGAGTGTGGTGGTGCACGCCTGTAGTCCCAGCTACTCAGGAGGCTGAGGCAGGAGGATCACCTGAGCCCAGGAGGTCAAGGCTGCGGTGGCTGTGATGGTGCCACCGCACGCCAGCCTGGGCAACAGACAGAGTGAGGACCCGACTCCAAAAAAAAAAAAAGACATACCCAGACCCACACAGTCACACCACATCCCAGACACACAACACACACCCCAGGTGCCAGCAAATGCAGACACAGACAGCCCAGATCAGAGACACGACACAGAGGTGCAGATGGACACCCACGATCACAAAGGATGGACAGCAACACACGTGAGCACACACAGGCACCCACGGCACAGACACGCACTCACATGCACCCGTCGTTGGAGGCCGCCCCAGCTGGCCGCACATCCCCACAGCACCGTGGAGAGCTGGGCCCTTTCTGTGCCCTCCTGCCCAGAAGCTCCCTCCTCCAGGAAGTCTGCCTGCCTGACACGCCCCGCGTCACCCCTCCCCTCCTTCCTCCAACAGCAGGTACTGGGCTGTGCTTGCAGCCACAGATCAACGACACGCAGCTTCACATTCACAGGGGATAAACTGAAAAATGCAGCACCTCTCTCCGTAACCGATGACCAATCCGCAGGACGCGATGCGAGGCCAAGGCCCAAGCCAGGCACCCAGAAACAAGGCCCGGCTCTGCCCACCCTGCTCTTACTGCCCCGTGCCTCAGTTTCCCCATCGGTGAAATGGGGACAATGGTGGCGGCTGGGAAGGTGAATGAACGACTTCCTGCCGGGCTGCCTAGCTGGGAGCCAGGCGATTCCCACTGCTGCTGTCACGTGGGTGTCATTTTCCGCCCCAGGGCGGCCGGCGCTCCATTTCTCCCCCCGGGGCCCTCCCCGTCTTGGTCCCTGGAGCTCCTCCTTGCAGGGACGGGATCTGGCCCATCCTCACTGGTCCAGCTCAGTAGATGCTGGTAGAATGAACACAGGACGGAAGAATGAAGGAACGAATGACCTGGTCCCCGGCCCGCCCCAGCGGCCTGGCTCGGGATGGCGGGGAAGATAGGCTGGCGGGTCAGGCCCGAATGCCAGAGGTTCGGGCTGGGCACCGGCAGCCGGGGGCTTTGCTGCTACATCTGGAGGGAAAGGCCAGACACCCCTGGAAATCCTGCAAGCGCTCAAGGCGCCCAGAGACGTGTCCTCCTGCCCCCTTCCTTCCTACTGCCCTCTGGCTACCGCTGCAGGCACTTCAGCCTCCTGGTGGCCCTGGAAGCCACCGGCCCATTCCCGCCTCGGGGCCTCTGCACCTGCTGTTCCCTCTGCCTGGAATGCTCTTCTTGGCCCCTGGGTATCTGTGTGCCTCCCTTCCTCACCTCCTCCCTGTCTCTGTTCCAGACTCGTCGTGAGGCCGCTCCTGACCCCACGGCTCCTGCTGCCCCTTGTCCAAGCTAGGCAACCTAGCAGGAATTAGTTCATTTCTGAGATCTGGCTGCGCTGTTCTCAGCTCTCGTCAAGACCTGATGTTGATCTTTGGTTTGTTGCTGGTCTCCCCATGAGCTCCCTGGGTCAGGGGGTCTCATTTTATCCAAAGCTGTGACTCCCGGCCAGGCACAGTGGTTCACACCTATAATCCCAGCACTTCGGGAGGCTGAGGCGGGAGGATCACTTGAGGCCTGGAATTTGAGACCAGCCTGGGCAACATAGCGAGACCCCACCTCTACCAAAAAGAAAAAAATGTAGGCCGGGCTCGGTGGCTCAGCCTGTAATCCCAGCACTTTTGGGAGGCCAAGGCGAGTAGATTGAGCCCACAGGTTCAAGATCCACCCAGGCAACTTGGTGAGACCTCATCTCTACAATAAATTTTTTAAAATTAGGCGGGCGTGGTAGCGAGTGCCTGTAGTTCCAGCTACTCGGAAGGCTGAGACGGAAGGATCGCCGGAGCCCAGCAGGTCGAGGCTGCGGTGGCCGGGAGCGGCCACTGCACTCCAGCCTGGGTGACAGAGTGAGACTCCAACTCAAAAAAAAAGAAAAAAAAGTAAAAACTTAGCCAGGTGTGGTGGCACACATCTGTAGTCCCAGCTCCTCAGCAAGCTGAGGCGGGTGGGTCGCCTGAGCCCAGGAGTTCCAGCTGTGATCCTGCCATTGCACTCCAGCCTGGGTGACAGAGCAAGACCCTGTCATAAATAAATAAATGCAACAACAAAGTTGTGACTCCAGCCTCTAGAACACTGCCTGGCACGTCGGAGGTGGTCCACGGATATCAGTTGAATGAATAAACAAACCGAATAGAATAGAAAGGAATGGAAGGTTCTGGAACAGACCAGAACCAGAAACCGCACAGTGGAACCACGGGATACACTGTGACAGCCCAACACAACCCAGCAAAGCTGGGCTGACAAGCGAGGTTTCACCAGAGCCAGACAGGATGGCCACAAACTCCCTGCTGAAACCACGTCCAGACTCTGCAGGCACCATCAGGGCAGGGGACAGAGCTCCCTGCAGGCCCAGCTATCCTGGAGTGAGGGCCCTTCCGCCCACTCTGCCCCGGTTCCTGCCCAGCTGGACAGGTCAGAGGTGGTTTCTGGTCCTGGCACCGGGGCTCTGGCCCCGTCTGGGGCGATTCCCGCTGAGTCACTGGCTGCGGCTCTGGCCAGGATCCCGTAGGCCTGATTATACCGGGGGTGGGGGAGCCTGGGAGCCTGGGAGGGTGAGACACAGAGTCTGCATGTGTGTTGGGGGGTGCTGGGCTGGGTGCAGGTTGTTCTCTCACTGGGGACTTCTGCCGCACCTTCCCACAGCCAGAGGGTGACAGGGAGCCCCCTCTCCCTGCTTGCTGCCTCCCAGGCCTGACAGTTGTGAAAGAGGAGAAAGGCCGGGAACGGTGACTCACACCTGTCATCCCAGCACTTTGGGAGGCGGAGGCGAGAGGACTGCCTGAGCCCACGGGTTCGAGACCCGCCTGGGCAACTTGGTGAGACCTCATCTCTACAATAAATCAAAAAATCAGCCGGGCGTGGTAGCACGCGCCTGTAGTTCCAGCTACTCGGAAGGCTGAGGCGGAAGGATCACCGGAGCCCAGCAGGTCGAGGCTGCGGTGGCCGGGAGTGGCCACCGCACTCCAGTCTGGGCGACAGAGTGCGACTCCAACTCAAAAAAGAAAAGAGCTGACACCCGAGTCTGAGAGAAAGAGTCAGTCCCTTGAAGCTCCCAGGCAGAAGACGCAGCTGGTGCAAAGGCCCTTAGGCTGGAGCCTGGCCACCAGATTCAAGAAACAGAAAGAAGGTTGCAAAGCTGAGCGTGTGTGTGGGAATGTGATTGTGTGCCTGAATGTGTGTGTGTGTGACTGTGTGACGGTGACTGTGACTGTGTGTGTGACTGTGTGAAGGTGACGGTATGACTGTGACTGTGTGACTGTGTGTGGTTGTGTGTGTGAGTGTGACTCCGTGTGACTGTGTAAGTGTCTGAGACTGTGTGTGACTGTGTGTGTGCAGCCATGTGGGTGACTGCGAGTGTGTGAGTGTGTGTGTGTGTGTGTGTGTGTGTGTGTGTGTGTGTGTGCGCGCGCGCCTGGGTGTGGGTGTGCGACCACCGGAGGGCTTAGGACATGGAGGGGGCTGAGTCCACAACCTGTAGCCCAGGGAGTACAAGGACGGACACTCCAGGCCCCCTCGCGCCTGACGGCTCCTGACAGGTGGCTTTCTGTGGTTCCCGTGTGACTGTGTAAGTGTCTGAGACTGTGTGTGACTGTGTGTGTGCAGCCATGTGGGTGACTGCGAGTGTGTGAGTGTGTGTGTGTGTGTGTGTGTGTGTGTGTGTGTGTGTGTGTGTGTGCGCGCGCGCCTGGGTGTGGGTGTGCGACCACCGGAGGGCTTAGGACATGGAGGGGGCTGAGTCCACAACCTGTAGCCCAGGGAGTACAAGGACGGACACTCCAGGCCCCCTCGCGCCTGACGGCTCCTGACAGGTGGCTTTCTGTGGTTCCCGCTCAGCAGAGGCCACAGCTGGCGTCTCCACCGGCCCCCACCCCCGCGCCTCCACCCCTTTCCCGCCCAGCAGCGACGGGAAACTGTGACTCAGGTCTGGCTGGCTCAGGCCTCCCTGCTCCCACGTCCAGGCGCTGGGCTGGAGCCAGCCTGAGCCTGCCGTCCAGCCTCCCGCCCGCCGGCCACCGCTGCAGCCAGGGCGCCCTCCCCGTGGCAGCCGCTCCACGTGGCTCTTCATTGGCTGGAGCGGCGGCCCCAACCCTGCAAATCAACCTTTCCAACCCGAGCTCCGGTCCACCCCATTTTCCAGAGGAGGAAACTGAGACCCAGCGAGGCTGCGACATGTGTCACACAGCAGGTCTGGCACGCTGGGGACACGGCGCTGGCAGTAGCGGTTGCTTAGTCTGGGGCGGCGGACTGGTTGGGGCCGAGCCTTTGCCAGTGTAGACAGACCACACGCCTTCCCAGGCACCTCCCAGGCAGGTGGGTCCCCAGGCTGCAGACCTGGCCTTGGATCCCGACACCCGCCCATCCCCACCGTGGGCTCTCCCCTCTCTCCCCCCACACCCTTGCCCAGAAAGAACCAGGACCCCAGGAGGAAACACCCAGGGACACAGGCTTCTGGGGGCACCGTGGCCCCTCCCACTTCCTCCACCAGCTGGAGACCTCCGCCGTGCACGGCCACTTAATTCTGCAAAACAGTCAAGGACATTTTCCAGGCTTCCTTGAGAGAAGCATGGTGGCTTGGTGCAGGTCCATCCGGACCCTGACTGCCCAGGTTCGAGCCCTGGCTCAGTCTCTTCTCAGCTGTTCAATGCTGGGCAAGTGTTCCCAACTCTCTGGGCCTCTGTTTCCCCTCTGGACAGCAGGGCTTATGACAGCACAGCCTCCCAGGGCTGGCGTGTTGACCGGGTCCACGCATGCATGTCTCAGCACACTGTGGTACACAGCTGGTGCTCAGAGAGTGTTCCTGATGTTCCACACACCCCCTGAGTCCGTGCTGAACCTCAGCAAAGGCACCCCCAACTCCCCGTCCACACTGAGAGCTCGCTTGCGGGATTCTGGGTCACCCTGTCCCTCCCATCAGTGCTACGCACCTGGGTTAGAGTTCTGCTCTCTGGCACCCACGGAAGAGGCCCCAGTTATTATTCTGGGTGAATGGCCTGGGTTGCTTTCTCCCCGATAAGGGGGTGCCCCGGCATTTCTGGAGAAAGTATGCAGTTTTCTGATCTGGAACATTTCATGGCAGTGTGGATAATGGACTTTTGAGGTAGACACCCCTTTCACTCTGGGGTTGCCCATCCTTTCCAACCCTGGGGAGGAGATTCCCGGAGTTCCTGACTCCCTTGGGCCCCGCCCTAGACACCTGGTTCTTGGTTTAATAACAAGGATAGGCTGGGCTCAGCGGCTCAGCCTGTAATCCCAGCACTTTGGGAGGTCAAGGTGAGTGGATTGCCTGAGCCCGTGGGTTCGAGACCCGCCTGGGCAACTTGGCGAGACTTCGTCTCTACAATAAATCAAAAATTAGCTGGGCGTGGTGGTGCACGACTGTGGTTCCAGCTACTTGGAAGGCTGAGGCGGAAGGATTGCCGGAGCCCAGCAGGTCAACGCTGGGGTGGCCGTGAGGGTGCCACTGCACTCCAGCCTGGGCGACGGAGTGAGACGCCAACTCAAATAATAATAATAATAATAAATAACAAAGATAATAATAACAACAGTGATAACCACGGCAGCGGGCTGCCTTCGTATCTCAACCGTGGAACCACCATCGGTGGGAGTGTCTCACCATCCAGTGGGGGACGGAGGCCCAGGGAGGTGACCCGCTTCTCAGTGTCACACAGCCAATGGGGCAGCAGGGGTCGGAACCCAAGCCTGTCTGCAGGGAGTGCTGGCTTGTCCCCTGTCCCTAGCTTTCCCCGTGGCCAGCTGTACAGAGGCTGAGCATGGACACCCTGCTTCCTCTCCTCTCAGCTTGGGTTCGAGGGGTCTGGAATCCAACAGCCCCAAAGTCATCCCCCTGTTTTTTAGGGACACTTCAAGGAACTGGCTCTTTCTCTGAGACTCAGGTGTCAGCTTCAATACCACCACCTCAGAGAAGCCCTCCCTGACCACCTGAGCTGCATATTTATTTATTTTTTGAGACAGGATCTCACTGTGGTGCGATCATAGCTCACCGTAACTTCGAACCCCTGGGCTCAAGCAATCCTCCCGCCTCAACCTCCCAAAGTGCTGGGATCACAGGCATGAGACGCCCGGCCAGCGTCCTCTCTTCTTACTGGTGTGATCTTGGCTCACAAATTCCACTTGGCTCATGATTCTGTTCATACAGAAAGGCAAATCCACAGAGATGGAAACCAGGTCTGTGGTTCGGGGCCCGGGGCACGGGGGCGGGGAAGCGACAGCTTCATGGGACAGGGTTTCCTTTGGAGTGACGGAAATGTTCTGGAACGAGCCGGCGGAGAGGGTTGCACAATGTTGCGAACGTACTAAATACCGCTGACGCGCACACTTTAAACTGTTTCCAGTGATAGATTTCATGTGTATTTTACCACACTAGGACGAGTGCCCAGCACACAGCAAGCAGCCAGTGAATGGTGGCATGACATCATGACTTCAGGGGACTCTTGTGGTTGCCAGGGCTTGGGGTCCAGAGCCATGAGGCTCATGTCACATCAACACGGTATCTGTCGGGCACAGTGGCTTACACCTGTCTTCCCAGCACTTTGGGAGGCGGAGGCAAGAGGATTGCCTGAGCCCATGGGTTCGAGACCAGCTTGGGTGTCATGGAGAGACCTTCTCTCTACAAAAAAAAAAAAGAAATTAGCAGGTCATGATGGTGCACACCTGCAGTTCTAGGTACTTGGAAGGCTGGGGCAGAAGGATCGCCTGAGCCCAGCAGGTCGATGCTCTGGTATTTGCGAGTGTGCCACTGCACTCTGTCCTGGGCGACAGTGAGACTCCTACTCAAAAAATAAAATTCAAAAAAACACCGTAGCCACAAAACACAGAACCTGCTTCTTTAGTGGCCATCAGTGACCCCGTGCACGGCACCTGGTGACCACAATTTCTGTGCCACCTAGGAGTCTAGATGGCTCCCAATCACTCTGCCCTGCCACTGTTGTAACTGTGGGAAGGTAAGTCACAACATCCCCACATGCCACGTAGCCACGAAGTTAAGCAAAGCAGGGTCTGGTTCAGCCAGGGTCAGCAGGGAAGGCTCCTCGGAGGAGGCAACACAGAGTCTGCACAAAGTGACAGGGGAGCCGAGTGCGGCTCTGGGTGATGTGCCCCTGCCCACCTCTCCCCTCTCAGCCACACGGGCTGCCCCCTCTCACTGAGTTCTAGCCACGCCCTCTCCCCAGGCACTGGCTGGACTGACCCTGTCCCAGGGCCTTTGCACAGGCAGCCCATGTTGCAGGGGCACTTTCCCACTTTCCCACACCCCGGACCAGCTCCTTGTTTTTTGAGTTGGAGTCTCACTCTGTTGCCCAGGCTGGAGTGTAGTGGCACACTCACGGCCAGCACAGCCTCGACCTGCTGGGCTCAGGCGATCCTTCTGCCTCAGCCTTCCAAGTAGCTGGAACTACAGGGGCACACCACCATGCCTGGCTAATCGACGAGGTCTTGCGAAGTTGCCCAGGCTGGCCTCGAACCCCTGGACTCAGACAGTCCTCTTGCCTCTGTCTCTCAAAATCCTGGGATGACAGGTGTGAGCCCCCTCACCCGTGAACCAGCTTCTTCTTCCCATGTGGGTCTCTGCTCAAACATCACCTCCCCAGGAAGGCCCACCAAGACTGCTCCGTCTCAAGGGGTCCCCGCAGTCACCCTCCCTCACTCTCCCCCTGCTTTATTTCCAGCTTGGTGGTCTTCCTGCCTCCCCCACAAGCCTGTCAGCTGGGTGAGAGCGAGGCTCTTGGTCTGTCCTGTTCGCTGCTGCATCCCCTGTGCCCTCTGCCTAGAACGGCACCCAGCACATAGTAGGTGCTGAAGAAATATCTGTAGAAGTAAAGCACAAACAGACGAATGAATGGTGTGTGAGGGAATGAATGAATGCTTCTGTGTAGAGGAGGGGCTCAGGCCCCGAAGGGAGGCAAGACTTCCCAAGGACACACAGGTGGGCAGAGGGGCGACTCCAGTGCCCCTGGGTCCAGGCCCCACCAGGGTGTGACCAAGATAGGCCTGGGGACCCCTGCGTCTGGTCCTCCTCCCTCGCAATGGCCCCTCGGCCCCACAGCCTGGGGGTGGCCCGCCTCATTCCCCAGCCCACGGCGTTCTGGCCGTGCCAGCCTCCAGGTGACCCACAGGGACTTTCCCCACAGGTGAGGGCTGGGGCAGGGGAAAGTGCCAGGTGGCTGCCGAGATGGCTGTTCCCGAAACTGCCACCCAGGAAGGAAGCAGGGGTGACGGGGTGGCCATGCCACCGGGGCTCTGCGGAAGCTTCCCCCCCCCGCCCGCCAGGCGCCCACCCCAGGGACCCTGGGCTGGTATGGTGGACGCCTTCTCTGAGCCTCCGATGCCCAGGGTCACATGTGCCAGGCCCTCCCTCAAGGCTTACGGGGACTGGCGGGGGCCTGCACGGGACACACCCTGCGAGAGTGCTCGGGATATACTTATACCAAGAAAGCATGTGCTGCTTATCTCCAATGCCCGTTCCTCCGGGCATGCCGGCGTTGTCTTCGATGTTGCCCCTGCTGCGTGAGTTGTTGCTGAATCAGGCAGCCCTAATTTGGCAGGAAATGGGTGTTCGAGGGTGTCCAGAAAAATGAATGCGTGGAGCTACAAAGTATTAGCTCAAGAAGTGAACAAAGGAGGGATGGGACCCCATTTGGAGCAGGCATTATTACGGCGGTTGTCCTTGTCTTCTCACTTAGGGTTCAAAACTTCCTGCTTCCACACATTCTCTCCTTCTCAGGCTCCGACGGCCAAGGCTGCCAGGGGAAGTGACTCAGCCAAGGCCTCCAGGCCTGTCGGCGTCTGGGCCGAGGCCCGTTCAGCTTCCAGGCAGCGCCTGCCCCGTGGGAGCAGAACCTGCCCGCCTCGGCCTGTGACCCTTCACCCCTCAGACAATGGCTGCCCACGGAGGCGACGTGGCCCATCCAGGCTGCCGGTGGCACCTCCTGCAGGCTGCCCTCGCCCTGGGGCCCAGGAGCTGCAGGCCCGGCTCCTGGCAGAAGCCCAGGCCCAGCGGGGGCTGCCGTGAGTCCCGCACCCAGTGCCCGCGGCCCCAGCCGGCCACCGGGTTACTCAGCCAGGGCTCCACTTCACACTTCACGGAGGAAATTCCTCCCCGCAGCCCCACCCGCTCCGGCTTCGCGGCCGGGAACCACCTCCCCCAGGGCCAGTTCACCTCCTGGCAGATGTGGAAACCTAAGCTTGGCTGTGAGCTGGCAGCCAGGGCTCAAGCCAGACGCTCCACCAACACTGCTGGCACTGTATTTCATTCAGTCACTCGACAGACACTGACGGAGGGTCTGCTGGGCCAGGCCCTGGGCCCCGTCCTTGGTTTGGCTGTTGGAAGAAGTGGATCAGATGACGAGCATTTAAAAAGAACCCCGGGGCCGGGCGCAGTGGCTCGCTCCTGTGATCTCAGCACTTTGGGAGGCCAAGGCAGGAGGACCAGCGTGAGCCCAGGAGTTCAAGACCAGCCTGGGAAACGCAGCAAGACATCATCTCTACAAAAAAAAAGTAAAAACTAGCCAGGTGTGGTGGCGCACGCCTGTCATTCCAGCTGCGCAGGAGGCTGAGGCAGGAGGATGACCTGAGGCCGGGGGGTCGAGGCTGTGGTGAACCGTGATCATGCCACGGCACTCCAGCCTGGGTGACAGTGTGAGATCCTGACTCGACATTTAAGTAAAAAAATTAATAATTTTAGAAGCTGCCGGGCTCGGTGGCTCAGCCTGTCATCCCGCGCCTTTGGGAGGCTGAGGTGAGTGGATTGCCTGAGCCCGCGGGTTCGAGACCCGCCTGGGCAGCGAGACCTCATCTCTACAATAAAATCAAAAAATCAGCCGGGCGTGGTAGTGCATGCCTGTAATTCCGTCTACTTGGAAGGCTGAGGCGGAAGGATCATTGGAGCCCAGAAGGTTGAGGCTGCGGTGGCCGGGAGCGGCCACTGCACTCCATTCTGGGTGACTGAGTGAGACTCCAACTCAATAAATAAATAAATAAATAACCAGCACACAGCAAGCACTGACATGTCTGTCCTTCTGCCCTGAGAACCTACCGTGTGCCTGGCACCCTGCAAGGTCCTGTTGGTCTGTGGAGAGACAGGATCGCCCAAGAAAGCTGGAGTGAGGAGAGTTTGGACAGCTGCTCACCCAGCCAAGGCTCCCGTGAGGAGTACCTCACTGAATGCCCTGACGGCCCTGAGCAGCAAGACACCACTCTCCCCGTGACACAAGGTAGGCTGGAGGGTCAAGGCTCTCCCGCAAGGGTCAGCCTCCTTTTACTTTATTTATTTATTTATTTATTTTTAGTTGGAGTCTCACTCTGTCGCCCAGGCTGGAGTGCAGTGGCCGCTCCCGGCCACCGCAGCCTGGACCTGCTGGGCGCCGGTGATCCTTCTGCCTCAGCCTTCCGAGTAGCTGGAACTACAGACATGCACCACCATGCCCAGCTAAGGGATTTTTCTTTTTAATTTCCATTTCTTTTTTTTTTTATTTTTTAGAGACAGGGTCTCACTATTTGCCCAGGCTGGTCTCAAACTCCTGGCCTCAAGAGATCCTCTTGCCTCAGCCTCCTGAAGTGCTGGGATTATAGGTGTGGGCCATCCATTTCTGAGATGAGTAAACCAAGCCTCAGAGAAGTGAGGGGACCTTCCCCAGGGTGATAAGCCAGTGGATCGTGACCCGCCTGGGCAACTTGGCAAGACCTCATCTCTACAATAAATCAAAAAATCAGCTGGGTGTGGTAGCGCACTCCTGTAATTCCGGGTACTTGGAAGGCTGAAGTGGAAAGATCGCTGGTGCCCAGCGGGTTGAGGCTGCGGTGCCCAGGAGCGGCCACTGCACTCCAGTCTGGGCGACAGAGTGAGACTCCAACTCAAAAAACACAAAAAAAGAAAAGCCAGTGGAGTTGGAAGTTAAATGTCAATGTTTAAACCTCTGAGCACACTCCTGCTTCAGGGCTCCCTGCCTCAGTCCCTTCCGGCTCAGAGGGGCCTAGCTTCTAGCCCCCTCACCAAGACACAAAATATATATATATATTTTTGAGTTGGAGTCTCACTCTCACCCAGACTGGAGTGCAGTGCCCTGCTGGGCTCCAGCAATCCTTCCACTTCAGCCTTCCAAGTAGCCGGAACTACCACGCCCGGCTAATTTTTGATTTATTGTAACGATGAGATCTTGCCAAGTTACCCAGGTAGGTCTCGAACCCATGGGCTCAGGCAATCCACTCGCCTCGGCCTCCCAGAGCACTGGGATTACAGGCTGAGTCACCGAGCCCGGCCGGCACAAAACTTTTAACTTTGGTCTTCAAGACCCTGCCAGATCCTGGTCTCCTTCACTCAGTGTCCCAAGAACCACTTGTATCCGAATCTCCACTGTGGGCTTCTCTCCACTGGTTCCACCCTAGCTGCACGATCTTGTATCAAACTTGTACCTGTTAGAGCAGGGCCCAGGGTCTACGTTTTTGTTTTGGTTTTGAGTCGGAGTCTCACTCTGCCATCCAGGTTGGAGTGTAATGGCATGCTCACAGCCACTGCAGCCTCCACCTGCTGGGCTCAGGTGATTCTCCCGCCTCAGCCTTCCAAGTAGCTGGAACTACAGGTACACACCACCACGCCTAGCTAATTGTTTGGTTTACTGTGGAGACGAGGTCTCACCAAATTGCCTGGGCTTGTCTCAAACCCCTAGACTCAGGCAATCCTCTCACCTTTGCCTCCCAAAGTGCTTGGATTACAGGTGTGCACCACCGTGCCCTGCTAGGATCTGCATCTTTATATATTTATTTATTTTTTGAGTTGGAGTCTCACTCTGTCGCCCAGACTGGAGTGCAGTGGCCTCTCCCGGCCACCGCAGCCTCGACCTGCTGGGCTCCAGCGATCCTTCCGCCTCAGCCTTCCAAGTAGCTGGAACTACAGGCGCGCAGTACCACACCCGGCTCATTTTGATTTATTGTAGAGATGAGGTCTCGCCAAGTTGCCCAGGCGAGTCTCGAACCCGCGGTCTCAGGCAATCCACTCACCTCAGCCTCACAAAGGTGCGGGATTACAGGCTGAGCCACCGAGCCTGGCTTGCATCTTTATTTTTTAAGATGCCCTGTTTATGAGTACCAGTATTTTTTTTTTTTTTTTTGAGTTAAAATCTCCCTCTGTTGTCCAGGCTGGAGGGCAGTCGCACGCTCACAGCCACCACAGCCTCAACGTGCTGGGCTCAGGTGATCGTTCCGCCTCGGCCTCCCAAAGTGCGGTGATTACAGGCGTGAGCCACTGTGCCTGGCCAGGGTCTCATTTTCATAGGCGTCGCTGGTGACTGCTTTGCTGGGGCTCAATCCAGCTGACAAGCCAGGATTCAGGGTGTGAGGTGGGCTGGAGTCAGCCTGCTTTACGTCAGACCGGAAGGACAGAGGGGGAGGAGAAGGGAGGAGGAGAGAAGGAAATGGGGCGCGAGGAGAAGAAAGAAAGAGAAGAAGAAATCGAGAAAGAGGAAGAAGGAAAGAATTCTCATCTCTCCAGTTTTCCCATGCTGAGTGTGCAGCCAGACCACAGGGCTGTCATTTTCTCCCCTGATTTTTCTGCCAGAGGCAGGAAACATTCTCCCCTGGGAAGCTCAGAAATAGCTGAGCTGAAAAATGAGGCTGGGTGAGGAGGATTCCAGGCTGGGGGAGGGATTTACACCAAAGGGCTCTGTGGAGTCTGGAGGTTAAGAGCACAGCCACTGGCGCCAGTCGGCCTCGGTTCAAATCCCAGTCCTGCCCCTTCCTGGCGCTGTGACCTGGGACTTGGCCTCAGTTTCTCTCCCGCAAAGCAGGAGTCAGTAATGTCCCCGGCATGGCTGCATCTGGGGCATCTGGGCGTGGGTGCACTTCACTGTCGGGACTGGCTTGCTCTCCAGCTCTGGGGGCCTGCCCCCGTTGTCAAGACAAGGGAGCCCCACGGTCCAGCTTCCACCCAACTGCTAAGCCACCTCAGTAGGCAGAAGGTGCCCCGTTCCCCAAGGGACCGAGGAAATCCCAAGCCTGGCTCTCACTGGCTGAGAGGCTGCTGTGTGCTGATTGGTCAGCCCTACTCCAAGGGCGTTCACTCTGCCCAAAACCCTTGGATTAAGCAAGGTGGAGTGGGGGGAATGGATGCTGGGTGGGCATCTACTCCCATTCCCTTTAGGGACTCCCAAGGGACAAGACAGGAGACATGCCCACTCAGCGTTTAGTGAGCACCTAGTTTGTGCCAAACATGTTTGCATGGTCCTCTGAAGCCCCAAGCCTGGGACGAGATGACCAGACTGGACCACGGCCCCCAGAGCCAACCTTCCCCTCCACCCCTTATTTGTAAGACACTCGCTGGGAGGACAGGCGCCACCATTTCCCTGCTTGGTCCCCGCTGAACCCGTCCACTGACACTTCTGAGGCTCTGAGAGGTACAGGCACTTGCCTGGGGTCACACAGCAGGGAGAGGAGCCAGAGTCTGGCCGAAGGCAGGGCAGGGCGGTCCCCACCGGCGGGGCCTGGGCAAGGGAGCTGGGCCCTGGCCAGTGCACCGTCCGACAGATCTCCTGGACCTGGTCTCTGGCCCTGGCTCCTGCTCTCATCTGGATGCGACGAGAAACAGCCCAGCAGCTCCCCCCACACAGGGCAAGGTGGGCTGGAGGGAGGGCAGGGGAGGCGCCAGGGGGCCCCTGAAAGTGGTGGAGAGTGGGTGCCAGGGACAGGACACCTGGGTTTGAGTCCCGCTCTGCCCCTGAAGCCTGTAAGGCCCATCTGCCGTGTGCTCCCAGGGCTCAAGCTTGGAGTTGGAAGCTACTGGGACAGGTCGGGGGAGCACTCAGGACCAGTGAGGGGAGCATTCGGGACCAGCAGGGGGAGCACTCAGCCTCTGGCCTGGGGGAGCACTCCCCCAGATCGACACATTCAACCTTCACCACCGCCAGCGGGAGGAGGCACGGTTATGATCCCCTCCGCTTCACAGAGAAGAAACTGAGGCACAGAGTGACTGGCCTGACATCACACAGTCGGGAATGGCAGAACAGGGACCGGAACCCGGCCCCCGACCCACTCCCCTGGCTCCTGTGGTCCCTGTCGTGTTGACTGCTGCCAGGCTCTCTGGAGTGAGGGTCCCACCCTGAGCCTGGAAACGGAGCCAAACCCTCCCAGTGTTCCCACCTGAACAGCCGCCTTGTCCTGACCCTGCTGGGGAAACAGAGCCCAGAGTGGGCATGTGCAGCGCCCAAGGCCGCAGACGCCGGGTGAGCTCTGGCTTCGCAGGGCAGTGTCCCGCCGGCTGGCATCTCCTGGGCCGCCTCCCGCACCCCCCACGCGCCCGAGGGGCAGGGGCTGCCTCCCGCTGGCTCCAGGCAGGCTCCATGCTGGCTGCGGGACATTTGTTACCATGTCAGCGCCAGCTCCCACCCTGAGGGCGGCTGGCAGGGGGTTTCCTGGCGGCCCTGGGAGGGAAGGAGGAATGCGCCCCGCCCCCGCCCCATATGGCCTCCATCCTGGCCCATCTGCTTCCCATTGCCCGACGTGGCCGCCGCGGGGCCGCCAGAGCCCGCCCGCAGGGGTGTGAAGTTTATGTGGCCGGGCCTGGAGCCGGCGGTGACAGGGCCACACACGTTCACAAAGACACACAGCGAACTCCCCCCGTCGGCCCTACTGCAATTGCGCGCGCGCACACACACACACACACACACACACACACACACACACCCCAATCCACCCTGCTCGCCCATACGCCCATATTCTCACATTCACTCACACCAACTCCAGAGACTTGCGACTTGGACACATCCCCCCCAAAGACCTCCAACTCAGACACACACACACACCAGCGATCACACAGCAAACCCTCACACAGCCACAAAGCGCACACACAACCATCCACCCCCAGAATGAACCCTGCTCACAAGACACACAGAGTCAGCCCCACAGACCCGCACCCCAGTACCCTCCCCAGAAGGACCCCCCCCACGGTGGCACACACGCAAACGCACACAAGCTCACCCAGTGACACGAGCACAACAGTGACGTGCACGCAGGCCTAGGCAGAGTGGCTGTCAGTGGGGAAGAGACCCCCTCCCTGCCCCGAACCCCCCAACTCCCCCCAGGTCTCCCCCAAACCCAGACGCTGCCGTCAGGGGCCCGGACCCCCGCAGGACATGCGCCATCCGCCTCTGCCTTGCTCTGCCAGCGGCCACCGAGAAGGGCACTCCTCAGAGGGGGCTGAGGACAGCAGCCACCGCCGAGGCCGTCAGGGAGGTGGGCACAGCCGGACCCCAGCCCAGGCCCCTGGACTCAGCACACGGCACTCTTGGAAACCCGGAGGGAAGCCCTGTCTGACTCACCTTCCCTCCTGGGCACCTGGGCCGTCCTCAGAGAGATCCCGACCCTCGACACCACCTCCAGGGACCTCGGGTGGAAGTCAGGGATCCGTGACCTTGGACTGGGGAGAAAAGGGACATTTTGGTTTTCACCACCCTCCAAGGGCAGTTTGGCATTTCCTTCCTTTACGGGCAGACGTGGGAAACACCCGCCGCCGTGGTGGCTGGATAGTGGCTTTGTGGCTCTGAAATTCCAGCCGTGTCCATGGCTCTTCACAGGCTGCAGAAACAGCACTTATTCTCTCCCAGGCTTCAAAATGCCCACGGTTATCAGGCCATCGTCAGATCTCATTATTTATGTTAACCAAAAAGCACAGCTGTCACCATATCAAACATTTGGCTGCTAAATATTTTGTATTTTTATTTTAATATTATTGTTATTATTTGTAGCAACAAGACCTCTCTATGTTGTCCAGGCTGGTCTCAAAGTCCTGGCCTCAAGTGATCCTTCCACCTCGGCCTCCCAAAAGAGCTGGGATTACAGGTGTGAGCCACCATGCCCAGCCCAAATGTGTGAATAACTATAGTTTAATATAATGGGTTTTATTTCAATCCTTTACAATTTTATTTATAAATTTTTTTTTTGAGTTGAAGTCTCACTCTGTTGCCCAGACTGGAGTGCAGTGGCACGCTCCCAGCCACTGCAGCCTCGACCTGCTGGGCTCAGGCGATCCTCCCGCCTCAGCCTTCCAAGTAGCTGGAACTATAGGCACACGCTACTGCACCCACTTTATTTATTGTAGAGATGAGGTCTTGCCAAGTTGCCTGGGTGGATCTCGAACCCGTGTGCTCAGGCAATTTATATTTAAATTTATAAATAGGCCGGGCTCGGTGGCTCAGCCTGTAATCCCAGCACTTTGGGAGGCTGACGCTAGAGGATCGCCTGAGCCTAGGGGTTCGAGACCAGCCCGGGCAACTTGGTGAGACCTTGTCTCTACAATAAATCACAAAAACTAGCCAGGCGTGGCACCGTGTGTCTGCAGTTCCAGCTACTTGGAAGATTGAGGCAGAAGGATCACCTGAGCCCAGCATGTTGAAGCTGAAGTGGCCAGGAGCATGCCACTGCACTCCAGTCTGGGCAACAAAGAGTGAGACTCCAACACAAAAAGATAATAATAAATAAATCTAAATGTATAAACAGAAAAGGGGTCCATGGCACAAAAGTCATTAAGAGTCCCTGACGTAGGCCCAGGGACCATGTTCTTATATATTTTTACTATTATTACGGCTTCTTACAGAGAGGGCCAGCAAGGCTGTGAAGCTTGGCCAGCATCACACAGCGCCAAGTGGCTGAACCAGGATTTGAACCCAGGCAGTGAGTCAATCCTTGAGCTCCGGGCTACTCCATCTGTGGGAACTCCGTGCCCAGGCCCCGTCCCCAGGAAGAGGATCCTGCGGCCTAGAAGGCCACACCACACACACCAGCCAGCCAGGGCGGGTCCAGCCGCTGCCCAGCCAGAAGGGAGCCAGAGCGGCGTTTACAACGTGTGAGATTTCTCGCCGTGGCAGTGGCCCCAGAGCAGGCGCCCAGCTCCAGGCCCCCTGCCCTGCTGGGGCTTCTGCTGTAAATTGGAAATGAGCCTCCCACGGCAGGAGGCAGGAACAGTATGGCCCCGGAGCCTTCTGTCCCCCGTCCCTCTCCTCGCCCGACCCTCTGTCTGCTTGTCAGTAGCTCCGGACACTGTCACCACTAGCCAGAGACCCAGTCACCGGGGAGAAGGAAAAGGCCTCCTCTGTCCTCCACTGCCTGGCTTTGTCCATTCATTCATTCATTCCTTGGTCATTTATTGAGCACCTACTGTATGCTGGGCAGGGAGCAGAGGCTACAGTTGTGACCAGAAGGTATGCGATATAAAAAGAAGTCAGCCAGGCTCGGTGGCTCAGCCTGTAATCCCAGCACTTTGGGAGGCAGAGGCGAGTGAATGACCTGAGTCTGCAGGTTCTAGACCAGCCCAGGCAACTTGGCGAGATGTCATCTCTACAATTAATCAAAAATTATCTGGGCATAGTAGTGTGCACCTGTAGTTCCGGCTACTTGGAGGGCTGAGGCGGAAGGATCGCCAGCGCCCAGCAGGTTGAAGCTGGGGTGGCTGTGAGCATGCTACCGCCCTCCAGCCTGGGCCATGGACTGACTCCAACTCAAAAAAAAGACAGAAGTCAGTCTATTTGCTGGGGAGAAAGCCTGGGGGAGGGAAGGGGCTTAGACACATGGCCTGAGAAGGCCTCGCTAAGGAAGTGACCTCTGAGCAGAGGCCCGGCGGCAGGGAGGAGAAGCAGCTGTGGAAACAGCAGGGTAAGGAACAGTGTTCCGGGAGAGGGAACAGCCAACGCAGACTGCAGTCTGCCTGCCTTGAGGGCAACTTTCTGTCTTCTCTGAGCCTGAGATTGGGCCTTTGGGGCATGCCCTGTCCTGAAGTCCTGCACCTGGGGGGGGCACCTGCCTTCTCTTCTCGGGTCAGTCCCCTTTCCTCTCCCCTTCCATCCCAAGGGCCCGGGTGCTAAGCAGGTATGCACCAGTGCCACTCTGACGCTGTGTCCCTCTGTCCGGGCACACCTCTGTGGTCCCCACTGCAATGAAACCCCAGGAGTGGAGAGGCGGGGGTCTGCTCTCTGTTCCTGACGCAGTGCCTGGCCCACGCCCGCTGGCCCGATGAGAAAACAGGGCCAGGGAGGCGCCGCGGGTGCCCGGGCCTCGGCGCTGTCCGCCTTGAGCCCCGGGCCTCCGCCTCCGGGCTGCCCTCACTTCCAGGCGGTGCCCCCGCCTCGACGTCTGAGCCTCGACCGGCGCTGGCCGCGGACCCGTCGACGCCCGGCTCCGGGCGGGAAGGGCTTCCCGGAGGCCAGCGGGCGGGGGCCGGGGGCCGCGGGCGCCGGCCCCCCACCTGCCGCCGGGGCGGGGGCGCGGGGGCCGGGGCCGGGCGGCTCGCGCGGCGCCCCGCCGCGCCCCTCGGATTTTCCACGCAGGGTTAGCCTGGCGACGCGCTGTCTGCGGCCCACAAGGGCGGCCGTGCGCGGCATTCGTCTCGCCGCCCGGCTGGAGGGGGCCCGGGCGGCAGGGCGCCTCCCGGCCCCCTCGGCGGCGGCGGCGGCGGGGTCCGGCGCCCGACGCCGGGGAGGGGCGGCCCGGGGGCGCCGCCCGGTCGCGGAGGAGCCCGCGGCGAGCGCCTGCTGTGTGCCCGGCGCTGCTCGGCCCCCGGCCGCGGCGGGCTGCGCGGGCGAGGCCGAGGGCCAGGGCGGTGGCGCGGGCGGGGAGGAGGGAGGAGGGAGGGCGGCGGGGCGGGCGCGGGGAGGCTCGAGACGGTTCTCGGGGCGGTCTTCTGGGGCTGGGGCAGGTGGGCGTCCAGAGCCCGCGCCCGGCCCCCAGCCCCCACCGCCGCGGCCCCGCGGGGCGAGGGCAGCCTCCTGGAGGTGTCCCGGAAGCCGAAGCAGTCGGTGCGAAGGCCCCGCGACAGGAGCGGGAGTCCCACGCCGTCGCCCGGGCCGGAGTGCGGCGGCACGCTCACGGCCACCCAGCATGGGCCCGCGGGGCTCTGGAGACCCGTCTGCCTCAGCCTTCCAGGTCGCCAGAACCGCAGGCGCGCGCTACCGCGACCGGCTAATTTTTTATTTATTGTAGAGGCCGAGGCGAGAGGATTGCCTCAGTGCACGGGTTCGAGACCAACCTGGGCAGCTCGGTGAGACCTCGTCTCTACGGTAAATAACTAAATAAATTAGCTGGGCGTGGCGGTGCCTGTAGCTCCAGCTACTTGGAAGCCTGAGGCAGAAGGATGGCCTGAGCCCAGCAGGTCGAGACTCCGGTGGCCAGGGAACAACGTGCCACTGCACTCCAGCCAGGGCGAGAGTGAGACTCTGACTCAAAAGAAAAAAAGAAAAGAAAAGTGACAGCTGAGACTGGATGCGGTGGCTCATACCTGCCATCCCAGCAGTTTGGGAGGCCGAGGCAGGAGAATTGCCAGAGCCAGGAGTTTGAGACCAGCCCGGGTAAAATGGCAATCACATCTCTTAAAAAAAAAAAAATCAGCCCGGTGTGGTGATACTTGTCTGTAACCCCAGCTACTTGGGAGGCTGAGGGGAGGATTGCCTGAGCCGGTGGTGAGCCTGAGTCATGCCTGTGTCACTGCACTCCAGCCTAGGCAGAAGAACGAGACCCCAAGTCACCAAAAACGGATAGCTGGCTGGGTTCGATGGCTCCGCCTGCAATACCAGCAGCACTTTGGGAGGCTGAGGCGCCCGCGGGTTAGCGACCAGCCTGGGCAACTTGGCAAGACCTTGTCTCTACAATAAATCAAAAAACTAACTGGGTGTGGTGGCATGCATCTATAGTTCCAGCTACTTGGAAGACTGAGGTGAAAGGATTGCCTGAGCCCAGCACATTGAGACTGTGGTGGCCGTGAGCATGCCACCGCACTCCAGCCTGGGCGACAGAGTGAGACTCTGACTCAAAAAAAAAAAGATGCCACTACTCACCTGTTACAATGGTGAAAATTTTTAAAAAACAGGGTCAGGTGTGGTGGCACGAGACTGTAATCCCAGTGCTTTGGGAGGTAGAGGCAGGAGGATCTTTTGAGGTCAAAAGCTGAAGACCAGCCTGGGCAATAAAGTGAGGCCTTGTTTCTATTTAGATTTTTTTTGGAGTCTCACTCTGTTGTCCAGGATGAAGTGCAGTGGCACACTCATGGCCACCCCAGCGTCGACCTGCTGGGCTCCGGCGATCCTTCCGCCTTAGCCTTCCAAGTAGCCGGAACTACAGGCGTGCGCTACCACGCCCAGCTAATTTTTTGATTTATTGTAGAGATGAGGTCTCGCCAAGTTGCCCGGGCGAGTCTCAAACCCGCAGGCTCAGGCAATCCACTCACCTCAGCCTCCCAAGGCGTGGGATTACAGGCTGAGCCACCGAGCCGACTTATTTAGATTTTTAAAAAGTGAAACAGATCAGCCCAAGTGCTGACAAGGATGTGGAGCTACTGAAACTCTCATACGTTGCTGGTGGGTTTGGCAGTTTCTTGTCAAGAAGCACTTGCTATACGACCCAACAATCCCATTTCCAGGTGTTTCCCCCAAATAAAGGAAGGCTTGTTGTGGCCACACACAGCTCTCTAGGTAGGCGTTTGGAGCGGTTTATTCAGAATTGCAAACAACTAGAAACAAGCCAAGTGTCCTCCCCAAGGTCTCCCACCGTTCTTCCTCTTGCCGAGCCTCGGTCTGCAGGTGCCTCCTGGGCTCCCAGTTCCTTTCAGTCCCCGCAGTCCTCCCACATGCAGCCAGAGGGAAGTCACTCCTCCCCATGAAATCCCCTGGTGGCCTCCCGCAGCTTAGAATAAAATCCAAACACCTGGCCCCGGGCCCTGGAGGCCGTGGGGGCCAGCCCTGCCCTCCCCTCCCCACTTCCAGCCACACTGACCGGCGTTTCTTGAGCACACTGAGCACCCCCACCCCAGGGCCTTTGCACCGGCTGTTCTCTCGGCCTGCAGCATCCTCTTCCCACTCAAGCTCTCCTGGCCTGACTGCCTCCTACTCCTGACATCTCTGGGAAGGACCCTCCTAAGTCCCCACGCCCCGTCTCAGCTAGCAGCCCCCGGCCCCTCTGGCCCCCGAGGCCCTGTGCACTCTTCCCAGGCAACAGTGCTGTCCTTCCTGGAATATGAGTTCAAATCCCTGCTCAGCCCCTTCACCTGGAGGACCTTGGGCTGGGACTCACATCTCCTCACCTGTAAAATGAGGCAGGGGGGCGGTGAGGCTGGCCTCCCTTCCTGGGCTCCAGAACCACTCGCTGTCGCCTTGGCAAGGTCCTGCACAGATGGTACGGTGTCCTCAAGCACAGGTGAACTGTCAGCTCCCTAGGACGGACATTTGTCTGCTGCTCACTGCTGTGTCACTCGTGCCCAGAATCGCCGCGCCACCCTAGGGCTGAGCGCAGGGGGTACTGGATACAGCTACAGGGGTCCAGAGCTGGAGCCGTGGACGTCCTGCAGACTGCTCGCCAGGGAGGAGACGGGGTGGGAGCCAGAGCCCATCAGGGCACCACCCTCGCCTTCCCAAGAAATGGGAATGACCTGGGCCTGCAGCAGGGCGGATCTCGTTCAAATGCTGGCGTCTGAACAGTCACCACATGACCCAGAAGTGCCACTTCTCTATTTCCCAAGAGAATAAAAACTTATCAGATGTACTTTCTGTGTAGCTTTTTTTTTCTTTTTTTTTTTTTTGCGTTGGAGTCTCACTCTGTCGCCCAGACTGGAGTGCAGTGGCCGCTCCCAGCCACCGCAGCCTTGACCTGCCGGGCTCCAGTGATCCTTCCACCTCAGCCTTCCGAGTAGCTGGAATTACAGGCGTGCGCTACCACGCCCGGCTGATTTTTTTTATTTTACTGTAGAGATGAGGTCTCGCTGCCCAGGCGGGTCACGAACTGTACAGCATTTTATTATATAAAAACTGCATCTGAGAAAACTGAAACATACACACACTTACCTACTGAAATGGCTAAAATAAAAGATAAAAACTGGCTGGGCACAGTGGTTCGTGCCTGTAATCCCAGCACTCTAGGAGGCAGAAGTGAGAGGATTGCATGAGTCCAGGAGTTCAAGACCAGACTGGGCAACTTGGCAAGACCTTGTCTCTACAATAAATGAAAAAATTAGCCAGGCGTGGTGGCACATGCCTGTAATCCCAGCTACTCAGGAGTCTGAGGAGAAGGATCACCTGAACCCAGGAGGCAGAGGCTGCAGGGAGCGGTGAGCCTGCCCCTGCACTCCAGCCTGGAAGACAAAGCGAGACCCCGACTCAAAGCAAATAAAAAGATAAAAACAGATAATAACAAGTGCTGACAAGGATGCAGGACAACTTGCACTCTCTCACACATGGCCTATAGACCACACAAAACCCTGCGCAGGAATGTCCACAGCAGCCTTCTTTTATCATAAGAGCCCAAAATTGAGAGCAACCTCAGCATCCACCACTTGGACAAATGTAGGGTATCTGTCCATGCGATGGAGTCCGATTCCTCCATGAGAAGAATGACATTCTGATACGTGCTGCAACACGGAGGAACCTCATAAACGTGAAGTAACATGCAAGGAGCCAGACACAGAGACCACGTGATGGCATGTGCAACCTGCTTCTATGAAATAAACAGGCAGATCCACGGCGACAGAAAGCAGAGATGGGCGTGGCGAGCTGGCCTTGGGCTTCTCTTTCGGGCGATGCCTGTTCTGGGATCGGGGAGCGATGACGGCTGACGGCCTGTGCATCCGCGAGACCCACTGGACTGCGTCCCTTCCATGATGGCTTGTGTGGTCCGTGAGTTCTATCTCAATGAAGCCACTTAAACACATTCCGAAGCTGGGACCAAAGCGAGGCCCAAACGTTACCTGTACAATGACTGTTTGTGTATCTAACCATGGATTGTACCCCACATCTTTTTTCTTTTTGAGTCGGAGTCTCCCTCTGTCGCCCAGGCTGAAGGGCAATGGCACACTCCCGGCCACCGCCGCCTCGACCTGCTGGGCTCAGGTGATCCTTCTGCCTCAGCCTTCCAAGTAGCTGGGACCACAGGCACGTGCCACCACACCAGGCTGATTTTTTGATTTATTGTAGAGATGAGGTCTTGCCAAGTTGCCCAGGCTGGTCTCGAACCCCTGAGCTCAGGCAATCGTCTCACTTCCGCCTCCCAGAGTGCTGGGATGACAGGAGGGAGCCACTGCACCCAACCATACCCCACATCTTTAAAATAAAAAAGTTAAGCCGGGTTCGGTGGCTCAGCCTGTAATCCCCACGCTTTGGGAGGCTGAGGTGAGTGGATTGCCTGAGCCCGCGGGTTTGAGACCCGCCTGGGCAACTTGGCGAGACCTCATCCTACAATAAATAAAAAATTAGCTGGGCATGGTAGCATGCACCTGTAGTTCCAGCTACTTGGAAGGCTGAGGCGGAAGGATCGCCGGAGCCCAGCAGGTCGAGGCTGCGGTGGCCGGGAGCGGCTACTACACTCCAGTCTGGGCAACAGAGTGAGACTCCAACTCAAAAAAATAATAATAATAATGATAATAATAAAAACAAACAAAAAAACACTTTCTGGGGTCTCTTAAAGATACAGTGAGCCGGGCTCGGTGGCTCAGCCTGTAATCCCGTGCTTTGGGAGGCCAAGGTGAGTGGACTGCCTGAGACCGTGGGTTCGAGACCCACCTGAGCAACTTGGCGAGAACTCATCTCTACAATAAATCAAAAAATTAGCCGGGCGTGGTAGCTCGCGCCTGTAGTTCCAGCTACGAGGAAGGCTGAGGCTGAAGGATCACCGGAGCCCAGCAGGTCGAGGCTGCAGTGGCCAGGAGCATGCCACTGCCCTCCAGCCTGGGCGACAGAGTGAGACTCCAACTCAAAAAAAAAAAAAAAAGATACAGTGAGAAGGAAAGCAGCCTGGTGCCAGAGCTCACCCAGGGGCCGTGTCCTTGGATGGGTCCTTTGTTCTTTCTGAGCTCAGTCCCTGCCTCTCTCAGAGGGGCTGTTACCCACCCACCTGTTTCCCTGGCATGGCTGAGTCACCATGAGCACCCTCCAAGGTGACTGTCACGGCCTCCGTGGGTAGCAGCCTATTCGGGGGGCGGGGAGAAGTGGCTGCCCCTAGACACAGGGGCCACAGGGGAATGCAGGCCCCTGGCAGTGCCCAGATGTCTCCCACAGCCCTCAAGAGTGGACAGGGTGGCTGGGACTGCTGAGACCTGGACGCTCTACATCCCATGACACGGCCAAGTGTTGCACACCGTGTGTGTGTGTGTGTGTGTGTGTGTGTGTGTGTGTGTGTGTGTGTGTCTGTTTCTTGTTTAAAAGAAAAATACATGCTCATAGCCGGGCTCGGTGGCTCAGCCTGTAATCCCGCGCCTTTAGAAGGCTGAGGTGAGTGGATTGCCTGAGCCCGCGGGTTCGAGACCCGCCTGGGCAGCGAGACCTCATCTCTACAATAAATCAAAAAATCAGCCGGGCGTGGTAGTGCATGCCTGTAATTCCGGCTAGTCGGAAGGCTGAGGCGGAAGAATCGCCGGAGCCCAGCAGGTCGAGGCTGCAGTGGCCGGTAGCGGCCACTGCGCTCCAGTCTGGGCGACAGAGGGAGACTCCAACTCAAAAAAAAAAGAAAAGAAAAATACATGCTCATTATAGCAATTCAGAGATTTACAAAACAGAACATTTATTTATTTGTAGGACAGGGTCTTGCTCTGTTGCCCAGGTCAGAGAGCAGTGGCACAATCATAGCTCACTGCAACCTCAAACTCCTGGACTCAAGTGAACCTCCTGCCTCAGCCTCCTAAGTTGCTGGGACTACAAGTGTGTGCCCCCGCACCAGGCTAATTTATTTATTTATTTTTTTGTAGAGACAGTCTCACTCTGTTGCTCAGACTGGTCTCGAACTCCTGGGCTCAAGTGTTCCTCCCACCTTGGCCTCCCAAAGTGCTGGGATTATAGGCATGAACCACCACTCCCAGCCCAATAAAGAAAATCGAAATCCCAGCCACCCTGTCACCCAGACAGAGGCAGTGGGGACCCCCGGGTGGGCCAGGCACTACTCTTTCTGTGAAAGCACAAGTGGATAAGGATGGAAGTGACATTTTTCAGAAAGAGGCCACACTATTTTTCCAGGCGGCTCAGTGAGCGCCTTGTCCACCTGTTGGCATGAGTCGGCGGCTTCTCGAGGGAACTTGTGGGGTTCTAGTTCGTCCGTGAGAAGATCCACTGTTAAACTGTGAACCGAAAGACACGCCCTGGGCGGGGAGGGGCATTACGATGCCACCGCAGAGAAGGCGAAACTTGCGTGACACAAGAGGCCCTCCTGGTTGGTGCCTCAACCAGGCTCACAGGAAGCACCAGGACGGTGGGTCCACGCCTTCCAGATCCTTCTTCCTTTTTTCTTTTCTATCTTGCCTCTCCTTCCTATCAATTCTTATTCGTTGAACACTGACTGCTCCTTCATTCATTCATTCATTCATTCACTGAATCATTCAAGAAGCATTTCACACTGCTAGCCATGTGCCAGGCTCACGCTTCCTCTGTTCGTGTGCTATGTATGCAATATGTATTTTATTGTATTTTGATTTGTTTATCTTTGAGTCGAAGTCTCACTCTCTCGCCCAAGCTAGAGTGCAGTGGCACGCTCCCGGCCACCGCAGCCTCGACCTGCTGGGCTCAGGCGATCCTTCCGCCTCAGCCTTCCGAGTAGCTGGAACTGCAGGCAAGCACCACCATGCCCAGCTCATTTTTTGACTTATCGTAGAGACGAGGTCTCGCCAAGTTGCCCAGGCGGGTCTCAGACCCTCAGGCTCAGGCAATCCTCTCGCTTCCGCCTCCCAAAGTGCTGGGATTACAGGGCTGAACCACCGTGCCCGGTTCAACATGAGATTACAGATCATCATTTATAATTGCTAAGTTCTCAGAGCACGCGGGCCCCAGTTAGCGTGTGCCCTTCCTTCGTGCCAGGCACTGACAGTACTCGCCTGGCACACCGTGTCTATGGGTCCCCAGGTTGCTGCGTCCTTTCAACACACCTTCTTGTGAGGTCCAGTGAGGCCCAGAGGAGGCAGGAACCCGTCCAGGGCCACAGAGTGAGGCCTTGGTGGCTTCTGGGCCTTCAAGGGAAGGACGGAGGGGTGTGGGAAAGCCCCTAGCCCAGCCCTGGGATGAAACACCCCAGTGGTCTTTCCTGGAGGGAGCCCTGCCCCACACACTCTGGTGAGTGACCCTTGGCTTCGTTTCTCCTCACTGCTGCCCCTCCATCTCCAATAAAGCTTTCACTTTTGGCCATGACTGCAGTCAAATAGAACTGGTGAGCCGGGCTTGGTGGCTCAGCCTGTCATCCCGCGCCTTTGGGAGGCCGAGGTGAGTGGATGGCCTGAGCCCGCGGGTTCGAGACCCGCCTGGGCAACTTGGCGAGGCCTCATCTCTACAATAAATCAAAAATTGGCCAGGCGTGGTAGCGCGCGCCTGTAGTTCCAGCTACTCGGAAGGCTGAGGCGGAAGGATCGCCGGAGCCCGGCAGGTCGAGGCCGCGGTGGCCGGGAGCGGCCACTGCACTCCAGTCTGGGCAACAGAGTGAGACTCCAACTCAAAAAAATAAATAAATAAAATAGAGCTGGGTTTGGGAGCACTGGGTCCCCCAACCTAAGGACCTTCCAGCTTGTACCTAGGAGCGGGTCAAGTCCGGCCAGACTCCAATGTCCAGGCTTCAGGCTCCTCCAGACCTGGGCTGCCCATCATGGTGGGTGAGATTCCAGGGGAGTCGGTGTGGTGGCTCATGCCTGTAATCCCACACTTTGGAAGGCCAAGGTGGGAGAATTGTTTGAGTCCAGGACTTTGAGACCAGCCTGAACACCCTAGCAAGAGCTCATCTCTACAAAAATTCAAAAAATTAGGCTGGGCACAGTGGCTCACACCTGCCATCCCAGCACTTTGGGAGGCGGAGACGAGAGGATTGTCTGAGCCCGCGGATTTGAGACTGACCTGGGCAACATGCGAGACCTCATCTCTACAATAAATCAAAAAATGAGCCGGGCATGGGGGCGCGCACCTGTAGTTCCAGCTACTCAGAACTGGAGGATTGCCTGAGCCCAGCAGGTGGAGGCTGCGGTGGCCGTGAGCGTGCCCCTGCACGCCAGCCTGGGCCACAGAATGAGACTCCAACTAAAAAAAAAAAAAAAAAAAAAGATCACCTGTGCCACAGGTGTAACCTGGCATGAAGTTTGTCTGGTGTCGTCACAGTGATTCTGAGGGCGACTGGCCTAGCAGGTGCTCTTTGTCTCCCGGGGCCTCCGTTTTTCTCAGGTGCTGCAAAGTCCAGAGCAGGCATCGTCCTTGCCTTCCCTCACTCTTCCCACTCAAGTGTCGCCAATCCACCTCCCCCTCTTCTGCCAGCGCCACGAGACGTGGCCATCCTCAGCTGTCCTCGCTGTGGCCAGGCCTGTTCCCCACAGGTATCTTTCCAAAGAAAAATTCACTCCCTCCTCTGCCTGGCCCCTCCCATGGCTCCCCAGTGCCTTCAGGATAAATCCACAGGCTCCCCCAGACCTGCGGGGTCCTGGCCCCAATCGCCCCTGACCTCGTCCTCCGAGACACTCACCCCGGTATCTGCGCCACCGTGACCTCAGAGGTCTTGGGTCGAGAGCCCTGTTCTGCAAGAGCCATGGAGGCAAAATCCAACTCACTTCCTCGTCTCCTCCTAAGGGACCTCGCCTCCAGGCTGGCTTCCTGACTCACCCGCAGGGTTTGGTGAATGAATAATAAACAGCTCCTGGGTCCATCCAAGGCCCCGAGGGAGACTTGCCAAACCCTTGGCTGTAGCCACCTGCCGTGGCTGAGTTGTGTCCCTGAAAGAGATATGCTCTAGTCCCAGTCCCCAGGCCTGTGGAGGGACACAGCCTGCTGAGCTCTTGCTTATTTTTTGAGTCGGGGTTTCGCTGTCACCTGGAGAGCAGTGGCGCCGTCCCGGTTCACCACAGCCTTGGCTTCCTGAGCTCCGGCGATCCTTGTGCCTCGGCCTTCTGAGCTGGGACTACAGACGCACGCCACCACACCCACCCATTTTTTGATTTTTTTTTGTAGAGATGAGTCTCCCTATGTTGCCCAGGCTGGTTGCAAATGCCTGGCCCCAAGCAATCCCCCTGCCTCAGCTTCCCAAGGTGCTGGGACTACAGGCGTGAGCCATGGTGCCCAGCCACGGTGGATGTCTGAATTGCAGATTTCTGGCCTCGGTAATTTTTTGAAGGAATTAAATTCCGTTGCCACCCAGTTCGTGGCCATTTTTCAGGGCACTCCTGCGCAACAAATATGTCACCCAACTGTGGGTCTCCCAGCAGAGGGAAGTCTGGCCAGGTCCCACCCTCATGAAGCGCCTTCCTAGTCTGGAAGCCTCTCCTGTCCTCCAGGGGGGAGGTGTGGGACGGGGAAGGGGTGAGGCCGAGGTGATGAGGATGAGGGAGATGGGGAAGGGGTGAGGGGAGGTGACGAGGCCAGAGCTCCAGGCCCTGTGGGAGGCAGTGGGTGCGATAGTGCCCTGTGTGCCATGTGAGCATGTTGGTTCACTTTTTCAGCTGAGCAGGACATAAATCAAGAGCCCATGGCCTCGCGCTGGGGACAGTAAGGGCATCAGGACAGAGTATGTTGATCTCATGTCACTCGAGCCTCACATCTCATCTTTTCAATGTTTAAAATGAGGGAATGAAGCCAGGCTCGGTGGCTCAGCCTGTAATCCCAGCACTTTGGGAGGCTGAGGTGAGTGGATTGCCTGAGCCCGCGGGTTCGAGACCCGCCTGGGCAACTTGGCGAGACCTTGTCTCTACAACAAATCAAAAAATTAGCCAGGCGTGGCTCCAGCTTCTTGGAAGTCTGAGGTGGAAGGATCGCCGGAGCCCAGCAGGTCAAGGCTGTGGTGGCCGTGAGCGTGCCACTGCACTCCAGCCTGGATGACAGAGTGAGACTCCAACTCAAAATAAATAAAATAAAATAAAATGAGGGGATGCATGAGGATTGCTTGAGCCCAGGAGTTCGATACCAGTCCAGGTGACATAACAAGGTCCTGCCTCTACATAATACAAAATAAAAATTAGCCAAGGATTGCATGAGGCCAGGAGTTGGAGGCTGTAGTGAGCCATGATTGTGCCACTGGACACCAACCTGGGCAACAGAGTGAGACCCCAACAACAAAATTTAAAAAGTAAACGAGAGAACACATTCCCATAATATTTGTGAGACCGACAACTTGAAAGCAAGGAACGAGGACAGCCCAGATCCCTGCCAGGACGCCCTCGGCCTGCTCGGGGGGCACCTGTCGGGAGCTCCGGTCACTAATGCAGCCCAGATGTGCCCAGAGATGGCGCTGGCCCCAGACTCCCTGCCTGGACACTCACAGGGCTTTCCAGTCGGTTTATTTCCTGGACTCGTTTAGAGAAAGTCCCCGGGGAGGGCCTGGCGGCTGCCCAGACCCCCAAACTCCTGGCCCCGAGTATCCCAACCCAGAGCTCTGAGCGCTGCTGGGGCCGGGGAGGTTTTGCCGTAGAAACCCAAGTGTGAAACTGAAGGAGTGATGAGCCAGAAAGTCACCACTTGGAGCCACGTCCTCACGTGTCATGTATTTAGGCATAAGCCACCAGTGCAGGGGACACTCGCAGGTGGACATTAAGGAGTGACAGGTGGCTCTCATGTCTCCGAGTATCTCCCCTCAGGACCCAGATTCCATGCAAAGGGGATAACGTGGAACTTGAGGAAGGAGAGACCTGGGGGACACCGCCCTAACAGAGTGGTGCAAGTTGGTGGCTGTGGCAGGACAAGCCAACCTCACGCGCCTCAGGACACCTTGCACTGAGGACACACGGCACTAGTGGCTCCGCCCACATTTACCTGTGAGGACATATCAGGACAATCCAAACGGAGGGACACTCTTCAAAAATGCCAAAGTCACGAAAGACAAAGGCTGCAGCGCTGCCCTGGGATAAGAGACGCAAGAGGGCTGGGCGCGGTAGCTCACGCCTGTAGTGCCAGCACTTTGGGAGGCTGAGTTGGGAGGATCGCTTGAGGCCAGAAGTTCAAGACTAGCCCGGGCAACATAGTGAGACCCCATCTCGACAAAAACTAAAAAGAACAAACAGCCAGATACAGTGGTGTGTGCCTGTAGTCCCAGTTACTCTAGGGGCTGAGATAGGAGAATCACCGGAGCTTAGGAGTTTGAGGCCACAGTGAACTGGGATTATACCACTGCACTCCAGCGTGGGAAACTGGGTAAGATCTTGTCTATTTAAAAAAAAAAAGAGAGACTAAAGAGACAAGAAAGCTGGGCATGGTGGCTTATGCCTATAATCCCAGCACTTTGGGAGGCCGAGGTGAGAGATTGCCTGAGCCCACGGGTTTGAGACCAGCCTGGGCAACTTGGTGAGACCTCATGTCTACAATTAAAAAAAAACAAAACAGCTGGGCGTGGTAGTGCATGCCTGTGGTTCCAGCTGCTTGGAAGGCTGAGGTGGAAGGATCGCCTGAGCCCTGCAGTTAGAGGCTGTGGTGGCCATGAGCATGCCACTGCACTCCAGCCTGGGTGACAGAGTGAGACTCTGACTCAAAAAAAAAAAAAAAAGAGAGAAAAGACAAGTAAATAAATGGGATGTGTGGTCCTGGATCTGCACCACTCCCACCTCCCAAAAATGCTGTGAAGGGTATCATTGGGTTAGTCAGAGAAATATGACCATGACCATGAACAGCAGAATAGCATTGCACCAATGTTAGATTTCCTGATTTCGATCATGGAACCGTGAGAGACTGTCCGCGTCCTTAGGAAATACACGCTTAAGTGTTTAGCAGTAAAGGGGCATCGTGTCTACAACTTACTCTCAAGTGTTCAGAAGTGAAAACGTGTGTGTGTGTGTGTGTGTGTGTGTGTGTGTGTGTGTGTGTGTGTAAGTGTGTAGGGAGAGAGAGATGCAAACATGATATGCAATGTTAACATACATATCAGAAAATGAATACAGAACATGAATGAAGGATTCTAGCTCATTGTATTTTTCTTGCAATTTTTGTCAGGTGGAAATTATTTCAACAAAAGGTTTTTATTATTTATTTATTTTTTGAGTTGAGGGTCTCACTCTGTTACCCAGGCTGGAGTGCAGTGGCACGCTCACAGTTCACTGCAGCCTCTATCTCCTGGGCTCAGGGGATCCTTCTGCCTCAGCCTCCTGAGCAGCTGGGACTACAGGTGTACATCACCATGCCTGGCTAATTTTTAAATTTTTGTTGTAAAGACGAGGTCTCACTATGTTGGTCATGCTTGTCTCACATTCCTGGGTTCAAGCAAACATCCCACTTCAGTCTCCCAAAGTACCAGGATTACAGATGTGAGCCACCAAGCCTGGCCTCAAAATTAAAAAGGTTTTAAAAAAACCTTCCTTTCCCCCTCCCTCCTGTTCCCTTCCACCTGGATTCTTTTTTTTTTTTAGTTGGAGTCTCACTCTGTCACCCAGGCTGGAGGGCTCAGTGAGATGCCCACAGCCACCGCAGCCTCGACCTGCTGGGCTCAGGCTATCCTTCCACCTCAGTCTTCCAAGCAGCTGGAACTACGGTCATGTACCACCACGCCTAGCTAATTTTTTTTAATTTGTTGTGGAGACGAGGTCTCGCCAAATTGCCCAGGCTGGTCTGAACCCGTGGGCTCAGGCAATCCTCTCACCTTCACTTCCCACAGGCATGAGTCACCATGCCCGGCTCATCCACCCAGATTCCACCTACTGCATCCCCTAGGGAACCCCTTTCATGAGAATGTTGTCCTAAACTTCCAGGGTCTCTGTATGCAGGTGTCAGCTGACTGTCTCCACTCCTCTTCTGCCCATGTTCTGCTCATGTCACTTAGGGACATGGCCAAGTGGGGGTTGTTCTGGATCAGAATGTAGGGACCTATGCCTGTCATCCCAGCACTTTGAGAGGCTGAGGTGGGAGGATCGCTTGAATCCAGGAGTTCGAGACCAACCCGGGTAACATAGCGAGACCTCGACTCTACAAAAAAATTAAAAACTTAGTTGAGCATGGTGGTGTGTACCTCTAGTCCCAGCTATTCTGGACACTGGGGTGGGAATATCACCTGTGCCCAGGAGGTAGAGGCTAGGGTAAGCTATGATTGTGCCACTCACTCCAGCCTGGGTGGCAGAGTGAGATTCCAACTCAAAAAAACAAAACAAAAATGTAGGGAAGCCGGGCTCGGTGGCTCAGCCTGTAATCCCGCGCCTTTGGGAGGCTGAGGTGAGTGGATTGCCTGAGCCCGTGGGTTCGAGACCCACCTGGGCAACGAGACCTCATCTCTACAATAAATCAAAAAATCAGCTGGGCGTGGTAGTGCATGCCTGTAGTTCTGGCTACCCGGAAGGCTGAGGCAGAAGGATCGCCGGAGCCCAGCAGGTCGAGGCTGAGGTGGCCGGGAGCGGCCGCTGCACTCCAGTCTGGGCGACAGAGTGAGACTCCAACTCAAAAAAAAAAATGTAGGGACTGTCTGTCCTCATTCTTTTTTGAGCTTTCTAGTAACTGCCCCCACTGGCAAGTCCAATATTCCCTTGTATTTTTATTTTCAGAGATAGGATCTTGCTACATTGGTCAGGCTGGAGTGCCGTGGTGCCATCATTGCTCACTGTAGCCTCCAACTCCTGGGCTTGAGCGATCCTCCTGCCTCAGCCTCCCGAGTAGCTGGGATTATAGATGTGCACCACGGTGCCTGGCTTCCCCTGTTAATAACCCCAAAGAACTCTCACCCACTAGTGGTCAGGGGTGCTGGGTCTGGGTTAGGTGGGCATGACTGCCACAGGTTTCTTTCTTTCTTTTTTTTTTTTGAGTTGGAGTCTCACTCTGATGCCCAGACTGGAGCCTCGACCTGCTGGGCTCCGGCGGTCCTTCCGCCTCAGCCTTCCGAGTAGCTGGAACTACAGGCGCGCACTACCACGCCCGGCTAATTTTTAAAAATTTTATTGTAGGGATGAGGTCTCACGAAGTTACCCAGGCGGGTCTCGAACTCACGGGCTCAGGCCATCCCCTCACCTCAGCCTCCCAAAGGCACGGGATTTCAGGCTGAGCCACCGAGTCCGGCCGCCACAGGTTTCTTAAATCCAGGCTTCATCCTCAAGGCCACCACCACCCTGGGCCAGGTCACCGCCCTCTTCCCCCTCTCCCCTCTGTCCCCTTGCCTGTGTCCCCCTTCTGAGCCCCTTAGCTCCATTCTCCCAGTGCCCAGGCACCCTCCAAGGAAAGCCTGCAAAGCCCCCGAATCCCTACCCTCTCAGCACCACGCGCTGTGGGGCCTGGTGGCCGTCCATTCCGTGGGCCACTCCGGTCTTTCTTGGCTGGGCAGGCACATTCCAGCCCCCAGCCTTGCGGCTCCTTCCCGCAGATCCCGGCCTGTTTCTCCGCCTTCAGGTCCCGGCTGGAACGTCCGCTCTGGGCGCCTTGGCGGGGAGCCCCACCCTCGCTCCCTGGTGCCTGGCGCTCTCCTCCCTCCTGGCAGCATCCCGGTAGGCAAGCAGCTTGTTTATTTAATCACTTGCTTGTTTTCTGTCTCCCCCAGCAGAACATACATCCCATGAGGACCGGGCAGCCCATCTTGTTCACGGTTGTAACTCCAGGGCCTAAGACAGGGCCTGGTACGCAGCGTCCATCGCCACCCCGAATGAATGAAGTCCTCAGCCCAGACTGGTGAAGAAGGCACTGCCATCGCCCGCTTCATGGTGGCAGCAACGGCCCTGAGAGTCAGGGGCCCGAGCCAGGCCCAGTTGTTGTCCTGGACGGTCAGAGCCAGAGAGACCCAGGGTCGGGGCTGGGTGACCTCGGGCAACCCCGTTTCCCAAGGCCAACCCCTCGGGGATCGTGTGAAGTCCCCAAGTCATTCATTCACTAGTGTCAGCACCCACTGTGGGCAGATGCAGCTGACCCAGGGGACTCGGAGAGGCCAGGGACCCAACAGGCCTTCAGCTAATGGCGCCCGGCCCCACCCCCGCCCCCTAACTTCCCTTCAGGGAGGCAGGCCACAATTTGGCGATTGTGAGAGAACGTTTTTTTTTCCTTTTGGGAGGAAAGCTGTAAGTCATTAAGGGTTGCTCCCGGCTGCGGGTCACCATTTCCTGTTTAGAAGAAAGAATCATCTCTCCTTCAACACAGAGCTCCCCGCCCCCAGCCTGACGCTGGGGCTCCGAGGCCGCCGGCCCGCTCCTGCTCCCGCAGGAAACTGGCACCTTCAGCACCTTTTGTGCTCAAAAAGGACACTCATTTTCTCCTGGCCCTAGGAGGCTCCCAGGGGTGAGGTCACCACCGCCCGCCAGCCAGCCGGCCGGGAGTGAATTGCCCCAGCCCCGGACACACACTGGCCAAGAGGACCGTCCTCGGAGCAGGAAGCTGAATGACCCCTACCCTTTGGCCTGGCTTCTCACCCTCCTGGCTCCAGCCAGCCAATTTCCTCGCATCAAAGGCCATTTGGTACCCAGCGGCCAGACGGAGGTGTGGGGCTGACAGGGAGGCCCAAGAGGGGCCAGAGCCCTTGGAACAGGAAGCACATCCTCTCTCTCCTTCGCTGCATTCCACGCGCATCTGGGAGGAGTGGCTGACCCGCCCTGAGACTTGCAGTGCTGGGGAGGTGGTGACCTGTTGGCTTGATAAGACCCAGGAAGCCAGCCCTGCACCTTTTGGGCCCGGTCAGCTTCCAAATGCAAGAATGAGAGAAGGGGGTTGGCACACCCCCCCACGGGTCGCCTGGCCAGAGGGGTCTCCAAGCCAACCTCAGACAGGACGCCCAGGCCCAGGGGAAATCCAGTCCCACGAAGGCTCTGACAGGGAAACCCAGGACTGCAAAGCCACGTCATGTTTCCAGGGACAAGACTGAAGACTGTGTCAGAAACATCTAAGCTCCAGGAATTCTGTCCCCGCCTCCCTCACTAAAGATCTTACAAAATACTCCTTGTCCCACATCGTGGCTCAGGCCTGTAATCCCAGCACTTTGTGAGGCTGAGGTGAAAAGACTGCCTGAGCTCAGGGGCTTGAGACCAGACTGGGCAACATGGCAAGACCTCTTCTCTATAATAATTGAAAAAAAAAAAAAAACTAGCTGGGTGTAGTGATACACATCTGTGGTTCCATCTACTTGGAAGGCTGAGGTGGAAGGATCACCTGAGCCCAGCAAGTCAAGGCTGTGGTGGCCGTGAGCATGCCACTGCACTCCAGCCTGGGCGAAAGAGTGAGACTCCAACTCAAAAAACAAAACACCAAAATACTCACTCCCTATAACACCAGAGAGACCCTTTTATATATAAATTAACCGCTTTATTGAATATCAATAAACTGTACATAGAACTATACAAAACGCTTCCTTAATACAAAATGTTGTTTGCAATATAAATACCAGTGTACCTTAAAAAATGTAAACATCTTCCTCCAGGGCCCACCTGTTGGGCCGCTGAAATAGTTCTGGGAGACATGTGGGCCAGGCCAGAGCACCCCATTCGGGCCCCTGACAAGTGACAGCCATTACTCACAGTCCTTTTTGAGATGCAGCTAAACTGCCTGGGAAACAGGTGCCAGCACGCCAAACAGGAGGCTGAAATGGCTGCCCAGGCCCAGGCTGCACACACAGCCCTGTGTCCACCGCCAGCCTGCACGTCCCACAGACACACCCGGGGCTGATGACTGCACAGTCAGTCCCACCTCGTGGAGGGTGGCGTGAGGGTTGGGGGGGAGGAAGAGGGTGGGAGCGTCCCAGGCAGTCTGTGGCTTCTGTCCTCAAAGCCGTCGTCTCCAGACAGCCCTGGACACGCAAGGCCACACGGAAAGGCTGGCTCAGGGATGGTCCTGCAGCGGCTGCCGGGGGTCTCCGTCGCACGCTGCCCTCCCATCGGCCTCCCTCAGGACCCATGGAGGCACCGGGCAGAACCAGGAAACAGCCTTCCCGGTCCTGTGGGGCTGGTGCAGCTGGAACGTGCCCCTCCTCTGGAGGACGGGCAGGGGAGGCGCCTCCGGGTCAGCGGGGGCCCCCAGAGCAGCCCGACTCCTGGTGCTTGTGCAGCAGGGACATGCGGGAGAAGGTCCGCGAGCAGGCCGGGCACTGGTACTTCTTGACGTCCGAGTGGGTCTGCAGGTGGGCGCGCAGGTTGGAGCGGTCGGCGAAGGCGCGGCTGCAGTGGGGGCAGGAGAAGGGCTTCTCGCCTGGGGGGGAAGCCAGAGGGGCAAGTGAGCTGGGGACCAGCCACCAGGATGGGAACCCCTCCCCACGACTCAGCCCTGAAAGAACACAGTGACCCCTGGCCAGGCCTCGTGCACAGTGGGCTTCCCGTTGGGTGACCTTGGGCCAGGTATCTGCTTGGGTGAGCCTCCGTTTTCACGCCTGTACAATCCCACTCACAGAGCACAGAGCTTGGAAGCAGAGGGCAGGGACACGGGCAGAGCCACTAGAGGTGGGTGAGCATCCGCGTGCCTCGTCCTGCCGGGGACCTCACCTAGGGCCGCAGGGACTGAGGTCAGAGCATGCATTCGGGGCCCCCGGCAGGACCCACGCTGCCTCTCAGCCGGGGGAGGCTGTGGCGGCAGAACCGACTGTCCCGCCAGTCCCCACCGCGGGCTGCTCAGGCAGCAGCGGCCTCTCCCTGCCATGGAAACCCCAGTCTCCTCGCCTGTCCTCCAGCCAGATTGAGCCCCGTAAAGGCAGGGGCCTCCCTAGAGTCCATTCTAAGCCTTGGCCTGAGGCCTGGGATCCCCCACACAAAAGGCAATCAAAATCCGTGACCCTGATAACCATCGGCCTGGCAAAGGCTATGTTAGGATGTATCTTGCACATGGGGCTGGGTACACAAGTGCTCCAAATAAACGCTTGTAGAATAGTTTTGCTTTATAAAAAAGGTCTCAGGAGCCTGACCCTTCACTCACACCTCTTTAACAAGCCCTGCTCCCACCAAAAGGATCTAGCTCCAAAAACACCAATAATAGATTGTCTTTTCTTGGGGTACAGCATTTTCCAAATAAAAAATGATAATAGTAACTCATTAAACAAAAATCCACTGAGCTCCTACGATGTGCCAGACACAAGTCTATGATATTCTTCTTTTTTTTTGTTTTTCTTTTGGTGGGGAGGGTCAGGGTCTCACTCTGTCACAATTAGGACTTACTGCAGCCTTCCTGGCCTCAAGTAATCCTCCCACCTCAGCCTCCCAAAGTAATGGAATTACAGGCGTGAATAATCCTGCCTGGCTGAATATCCTTTTTCAAAAAATACAGCTCTCCTCCCCTCCGGCCCCAGCTTGTGATGCCCCAGGTCCTTGGCCCACCTGCCAAACCAGTGCTAGGATTCAAGAGCTGGGGCTGAACTAGTCCGTCACCTACTGGGTGCCGGGGATGCTGGGGTGCTAGAGACCCGACAGGTATTCACGGAGCACCAGAGCTGGGTGCAGTCTCGTGGGCAGACATACAAAGGAGACAGGCCACGCGGCAGGGAGGGGGCCTGCGGAGACCGAGGAGGTGCCGTTATTGAGCACCCTCTGCATGCCAGGCCTGAAAGGTTGGTGACTGCGCTCCCCCAAGGCCCTCGGAAGCTGGGCTCTTCCTTCGCACCCTCCCTTGGACGAAGGGCTGACCGCAGATCCATGAAACGGGGTATGACGGCCCCCAAGAGCCACGGGGACACCTGAGCGCCACCTCCCCCGTAAGTGTGACTAGACACAGGCCTGAACAAAGGAGACCTCGCAGGAGGTGAGGGGGGCTGTGTCACAAGCACCCGCTCCTCAGATCCCCGCCCCCAGATGCCTTCATGGTGCTCCTGGCAAGTGTGAAATCGGCACCAGGCGGGGGGTGGGGTGGGGGAGACAAAGGCCGCGAGGGGCGCACTGTACATGCGATACCCCTGGATTAGAAAGGCCTGCCACGCCACGGGCCGGCAGCTGCGGCCGAAACAGGTGCTGGGCACCGCTGCCCCAGGCACCTGCTCTTCCCGCCCGGCCCCCGCCCGGCGGGCCCAACCTGAAGGCGCACAATGGAGCCAAGGGAGACAGAGAGGACGTTTCAAAGGTTCTGTGCCTTCACATTCAAAGAAAGTCCAGACGCAGGCGAGGCTGGGGCCCAGGAGACACCCTGAGGTTCCCACTCTCCCCAGGCCGAGCCCTGCCAGCAAGTGGGCTTCACATGGTAAAGCAGGGCTGCTTGTGCCGGGTAAGAAATGGGCACCCTCCGTGGAGGCTAAGCCCAAGGACCTGCAGGCCTCCCACCACCTCAGGGACTTCGTCTCAGGGCAGTCCCGTGCCAGGAGTTGGCAGGACTCAGCTGAGGTCGGTTTGAGCCCAAGGCCACCAGGCAGGCCCCTCCAACCTTCTCCCTCAGCTGTCACCCTCCGCCCTCCAAAGAGCAGCCCCAAACATGGCGGCCTCCACCACGCAAGTTCTGAAAAGACGGGCCGGCCACCTTCTCCCTTTCCAGAACGCTTCCTACACGTGGAGCATTTGTTTTTGGTGCACAGGGACTTGATGCTGTTCCCCGGCCTGCATGATAGGGCTGAGGGGGGCGGGGAGGACGGATCCAAGAACCACAAGGAAGTGATTAACACCCTTCACAGCCTCCCTCTAGGACATGTGGTACCACAGCCGTCCCGGGGCTTCGAGGAGTTAAACTGCTTGCCCGAAGCCACGCAGCATGGAAGCAAACACCAACTCCCACTCTTGGGAGCTCAGCGAGTACCAGCCCTCCGCCAGGTGCCTTCCATGGCATTCCTTCACAGCCTGTACGGAAACCCTCACGGTGTCCTCAGGCCCACCTTAAAGACGGAGGAACTGAGGGCAGGGAGTGAACACGACGGCCCAGACCTTGAGGAAGTTCTCCAAGCAGGCGTCAGCGCCAGGTGGGGGGCCTGACAACATCCTGCGGGCTGGGGAGGCTCACACCTGGCCCACGCAGCTAGGTGTCAGGAACCCCTTTCCACCCCAGCTCCAACCCATCTGGCTGAGACGCAGCCTGCGAGGGACCCAGGCGGCACCAGCTCGCCCATCCGCTCGGTGGCCAGGGACGCGGCGGCGAGAGCCAGGCCCCGAACCTGAGAACTAGAAGCGGAACTCGGGCCTTGGCGTCCACGGGGCCAGACCCAAGCAGCAGGCCCGGAGCGCGAGCCAGGACTCACCGGTGTGGGTCCGCACATGGCCCTGCAGGAGCCAGGGCCGGGAGAAGGCCTTCCCGCAGGTGGCACACACACAGGGCAGCGTGTGGCTCCTGATGTGCATCTTGAGGGCGCCCAGGCTGAGGTACTCCTTGTCGCAGTACTTGCAGTTGAAGGCCTTTCGAGACTGGGGGTCCTTGGCCTCGGAGAGCCGGGCCAGCCGCGAGGGCACCTGGCCCAGGCCCGGGAAGGCAGCGTAGGCCTCAGCCTCCAGGGAAGAGGCTGAAGTGGAGGAGAAGGACGAGGGTGCCGGAGAGGGTGGGCTGGGGGGCTGGGAGCCTTTCCCGCTGTCCTCATCCGACAGGAAGGTCAGCTCTGCCACCTTGGTGCTCTCCTGGGGCCGAAGGGCGGCCCAGGCGATTGGCTGGGCTTGGGGCGCCAGGAGCGAGTCCCAGATGAGCGTGGGCAGCGAGGCCGTGGGGTTGAGGATCTCTGGAGGCGGGATGGCGGCCAGCAGGTGGGCCTGGTCATAGGGCTGCTGGAAGGTAAACTCTGTGGGGAGAGGGAGCGAAGAGCAGGGTCAGGCGCTAATTAGATCATTCAGTCGGTCAACAAACACGCTGGTTCTCAGTACTTAGTAGATGAATAACATATGAATGGGGCAGACCAGATTCCTGCTCTGCGCCGCCCTCTCTCGCCCTCTCTCGCCCTCTCTCACCAGATCACCGAGTCTCCTACAGGAAGGACCCTCGCTTCCCAGTCCCAGCTCAAGGGGGTCGTTCCCGGAGCCCCTCGTCCTGCGCTCCCCGAGTCCCTGAGCCCGAACCAGGACGCCGGCACCTCCAGCCTCCAGGGCCAGTTCCGGAGCCACCACGCCGCCGATCCCCCTCCTCACACATCCCCTCTCCCAACCCCTCCCCCCGCCCTCTGGACTCCGACCCGTCCCAGCCCGGGCCGGCAGGCTCTCCAGGCCCGGCCTCCCCGCATTCCCCGCTCGGGGGCTCCTCCGCCTCTCGCCGGCCACAGAGGCCCCTCCGCCCAGACCGCCGCCCGTCCAGCCCTCCCCCAGCCGCCCCCGGGCGGGGCTCTGGACCACCTAGCCCCCGCCTCCCGGGCCCTCGCCCCAGCTGTCGCCCCTGAGCTGGGTTCCGGCCCGGCACCCTCCCTGGGGCGCCCCCACGCGGCCCCGGCCCGACTCACCTCAGCCCCTCCCCGGCGCCCGGGACCCCCTCACGCACCTAGGTTAGAATCCTGCAGCTCGCTGTAGTTGGGTTTCCGGCGGGGGTCGGAGGGCTTCCTGACGAGGAACGAGCGCGGCATGGTGGCCGAAGCAGCCGGAGTCGCCGAGTCGCGCAGGGGTCGCGGGACGCTCCACTCGCGAGGCCGTGCCGCGGTGCACTCAGCGCCGACGCGCCGCCAACTCCTTTAAGTACGCCCACCGCGGGAGGGGGCGGGGCCGCGGCGGCCGCGCCCCTTTGTCACCCCCCGCGCCAATCAGAGGCGCGCCTCCGCCGGAGGCCACGCCCCGAGCAGGTGCGCCGGGGGCTGGCCAGGCTCGCGCCGCGTGGCGCGGGGAGCCGGGCGGGGGCTCCGGGAGGCAGGGCCGGGAGGCGGCCCGCATCGCCCCGCGGAGGGCTGTCGGGGCGGGACGCCGGGCGCAGCGAGCCCCCCGCGAGGCGGGACCCCGGCGGGGCGGGCGCGGTCGCAGCGCTGCGGGCGCCCCCTGGCGCCGCGCGCCGCGGTGCGGACCCCTGACCTCCCGACACCGCCTCCGCCCCGGGCCGGGGGAGCCGGGGAGCCGGGGGAGCCGGGGGAGCCGGGGGAGCCGGGGAGGGGGCTCCTCGGCCGGCTAGCGCCTGCCGAGCGCGAGAGGGACCCGGGAGACGCACACGGCCGGGCGGAGGCGAGCAGACGGGCACCCTCCCGCGGCTGCTGGCCTGTGAAACGCCCCCGCCTTTTGCAGAGCGATCTGGCATCCTCCGGCCCAATGCAGACGTGCCCTCACTTCGCAGGTGTTTGCCCGGCGCCCACCACGTGCCAGACGCTGCTCCTGGCGCCGGGCACCGCCGTGAACAACACACTCGGGGCGTCCGCCGGAGGCAGCGCCCGGCCGGTGGGGGGGACAGACGGAGTAAACAGACCATTGCAATGCAAAGGGAGGCGTGCTTTGATGAGGGAGTGGGGGCCAGACGGGCCGCTGCGCGGGCCAGAGGCGGGTCGCCTGACGAGGGGTCGTGGAGACTTCCAGAGGAAATGGAGAAATAACAAGGGGAAAGGCCCCAGGTAAGAACCAGTCGCTACTTCAGGGAACCCCTGGGTAGGGTCGAGGTGGGCAGGCCCGGAGGGCTCAGGTTTCCCTGGCCTCCGAGCTTCCGAGGAGTTTGGATTTTGCTTCAAGGGCACTGGGGAGCCACGGAAGGATTTTCAGCTGAGGGGGGACCTGTTTAGAGTTTCCTTGAAAAGGATCACTCTGGGAAGGTGCGAGAGGGAAGTGGAGAGGGGGAGGGCTGAGGCTGTCTCCCACCTCCCTGAGGGTCACCTCTAGTGTGTCCCGGCAGGTGGACACATAAGTGACCCACACAGGCCCCCCCATACTTGTTTCCACTCGTGAAGGACTGTGAGAACCGCCAAGTCCCTCTGCTCACCAGCTAGAAGAGCGGGACTCCTTGTGTTCTGGTCGTAGGTACCATGGAGGACAGCTGTGGACAAAACCATCCGCCCCTCCCCCTCGTTTTAGCTGGGGGTGGGTGGGCAGGCATTACGCAGAACACACCCTCCCCCCCATGTCAGTCGTGTTCCTATCAGGACTCTCCCTCCCCCTCTGCCCAAAACCTCCCGGGCGCCTGTCTCAAAGTAAAAGCCAAAGTCCTCACCGGCCAACACCGGCTGCCCTGACACCTGCTGACCTTGGTCTGAGCCTCCCTCCCCCACGCACGATGAGCCCACCCGCTCTTCTTTCTGTTTCTGCAACAGCCCTGGCGCCCTGGCACCTGCCATCCAGCCTCCCTCCCCCAGGCCTCTCTCCCCCTGGCTCTTCACCTGGCTGGCTGCTTTTCGATCTTTGTTTCAGCAGCAACTTCACCAACTTCTCAGCCTCATAAGTGATGAGAGAAATGCAAATTCAACCCCAGTGAGCCACCGTTTCACGCCCATCAGAAGGACCAAAAGCCAAACGTTGGTCAATATCAGTGTTAAGGGGACGTGTCAATCGCCCGCCACTTTAGAGAACAGAAGTTGGGCATCAGCTGGTAACAGGTGATATCCTCTCCCAGCAGGTCTGACCCCAGGCCCACTGCACCCCAGGGGTTCTCAGCTGGGGCTGCACAGAAGAGCCCCATAGGGAATGGCTGAAATGCCTGAGCCCAGCCCCACCCCCACCCACATCTTGATTTAATTAATCGGGGTGGGGCCTCTGGCATCAGCATTTTTAAAAACTTCCCTGATGATTCTAATGAACAGCCAAGGTGAAGACTGGCTGCCAGCCCCAAACCCAGAAGAAACAAGGTAATATTCATGGCTTCCTTGTTTCTAACACAAAAAAACAGGACAAAAACAAAAACAAAAGCCTGGATACAATGCTAGTGTTTATCAACCCTAGAATGGGTTAATAAACCGTGGTGCAGGCCAGGTGGGGTGGCTCACGCCTATAATCCTAGCACTTTGGGAGGCCAAGGTGAGAGGATTGCCTGAGCCCATGGGTTCAAGCTCAGCCTGGGCAACTTGGTGAGACCTCATCTCTACCATAAATCAAAAAATCAGCTGGGTGTAGTGGCCTGTTCCTGTAGTTCCAACTACTTGCAAGGCTGAGGCGGAAGGATCGCCGGAGCCCAGCAGGTTGAGGCTGCGGTGGCTGTGAGCGTGCCACTGCACTCCAGCCTGGGTGACAGAGTAAGACTCTGTCAAAAATAAATAAATAAACCGTGGTGCAATCCTGTGATAATAATGGAATACTATACAGCAACAAAAACGAACCACAGCGCCACGCAACAGTCAGGCATAAATCTCAAACAATATTGAACAAAAGCAGACACAAGTGGATGTCTTCAGTGTTAGGGGTTTATGTAAGGTTTCAAAGCAGGCAAATCTGATATTGTTCAGGGACGTCTGTGGAGATGGAAATAGTAAAGAAAAGCCAGGAAATGTTTAATACAAAATTCGAGAGTGGTTGGTGGGGGGTGGGGTGAGGAATGGCTGCCAGGGAGGTTCTGGAAATCCGGTAATGATCCGTTTCCTAAGCAAGGAGGGATCTTTGTTATGAGTCTTTAAACTGTGCAAAGACATTTAAACACTTCTGGGTATGAAAGATATATTTAACACACAAAACATTAAGTCACCTCCTCAAGGGAGCCTTCCCTATCACCTTAGCCAAAGTAGGACCCGCCCACCCCAGGCACCCCCTTTCTATCCCATGTTCTGTTTTCTTCAAAGCACATCATGGGCTCAGTCAGGTGCTTGCTGGATTAGTTCTTCTCTTCTCCACTTCTTCCCGGCTGGGTGATCCTGAAGGAGTTACTAGCCTCTCTGGGCCTCAGTTTCCCCAACTGCAGAGTGGGTGTCCTCTCTCCTGAAGATACGGGATGGCTCAGGGAGGCTCTGAGGCTCAAAGCACCCACTGCCTGGGTCCCCGGGCTCCATATGTTCCTCTGCTCCTCCGGGCCGTGCCAAGGTGGGGGGGGTCTCAGATGCCATCTTGGACCTGATTGAATGAGCCCCGCCCGAGCCTCCCTCCCTCCCAGAGGGAGGGGAGACCAGGAGGCGGGAGGAGGCTCTGGGCGAGACTCCCGGCCGCCGGCCAGCTCCGGGAGGTGCAGGCCGCCTCGCAGGGGAAGGCCAGGTGACACTTTTGGTTCTGTGGTGTCAGGGCCTCTCGGAAACGGACGACCTCGGCGCGTCGCGGCTTTCCCCCCTTCCCCGCCCCAGGGGGCCCGCACCGGGCCGGGACGCGGTCCTCTGGCGCCCTCTGCTGGCCCAGTCGCCTCCCTGAGACCGTCGCGGGGTGCTGGGCACACGCGCTTTGGGCAGGAGAGGGTGAGTGTGGAAAACGGGTACGACTGCCTGGGAGAACGGTTTGGGGGTATTTACTGTGACCGGGAAAGGCTTCTGGAGGGAAGGTACATGGTGCTCTTTTTTTGAGTCGGGGTCTCAGTCTGTCGATCAGGCTGGAGGACAGTGGCATGCCCACGGCCACCGCAGCCTCCACCTGCTGGCTCAGGGCATCCTTCGGCCTCAGTCTTCCAAGTAGCTGGATCTACAGGCACGCACCACCATGCCCAGCTAATTTTTTTATTTACTGTAGAGACGAGGTCTCACCACGTTGCTCAGGGTGGTCTCAGGCTGGTCCCTGGGCTCACTCAGGCAATCCTCTCCCCTCCAACTCCCAAAGTGCTGGAATTACGGGCATGAGCAACCTCGCACCTGGCTGGCCAATTTCAATGAATGTCCCGTACACACATTTTTGCATTTCAGGCCAAATGGCATGTTATAGGAAAGTTGATATTTTGTCCAAATGTCCTCCAAAGAGGTTTAAAGGATACTCCTGCTAGCAGGGAGTCAAGGGCCCTTTTCCAAACAAGGCCAACACAGGGTACTGTCTACGGGTATTTATTTATCTTTTTTTTTTGTTTTTTTGAGTTGGAGTCTCTGTCACCCAGACTGGAGTGCAGTGGCCGGGCCTCGACCTGCTGGGCTCCGGCGATCCTTCAGCCTCAGCCTTCCAAGTAGCCGGAATTACAGGCATGCGCTACCATGCCTGGCTGATTTTTTTTTTTTTTTTTTTTTGATTTATTGTAGAGATGAGGTCTCGCTGCCCAGGCGGGTCTCGAACCCGTGGGCTCGGGCAATCCACTCACCTTAGCCTCCCAAAGGCGCGGGATGACAGGCTGAGCCGCCGAGCCCGGCTCCAAGCCAGTCTTGAACCCCTGGCCTCAGGTAATCCTCCCACCTCAGCCTCCCAAAGTGCTGGGATTACAGGCATAACCCACCACGGCCGGGCTGAACTTCTTAATATCTAAGAGCTCTTTATGAGGCTACAGGCCCCTGTTGAGATCATTAATCAGCGAATGAATCATTCAAGAGTTGGAGCCTTGATCTTGATTTAAAGGAAGATATTATCTACAGAAAGTTGAATGAATGAGTCAAAGCTCAATTTCCACCCCATCCTTGATTTGAAAAACAAAACCTCTCACACTGGCGTAAAAATAAACAGTGATCCAGCCCAGGCCTTATCCAATCTGCTCCGAGCCCGAAGTCACCATTCCAGGATTCAGGTTACCTCTGGGGACGTTGCTCTTCGGGGAGCAAGATGGGGGCGGGGCTCCAGGTAAGGTGCGTAGGCCTTTTGCTCCCATTTCCTGAGCACTTGCTTCCTGCCGGCTCCTGTAGGAGGCTGGTCCTCAGGGTGTCCCTGTAGTCTCCCAAAGTGGTATTCCATGCTCCCCTCCCGCTCCTTCCCTCCCTTCTGGCTGCCTCCCCACCACAGGCTCACACTCGAACACTGTGTACATTTTACTTGCTCTGTGAATTGCCCTTTAGACAGGAGTCCCCACACTGCAGCCCTCGGGCCAGATCTGACCCAGGTGTGTTTCTGCTTGCCCAGAGGTAGGAGTGCCTTTACAGGTGAGCATTTGCAGTGGGTTTCATGAAAGATCACCCTAGCTTGAAACCCCAGCTAAGGTGAAATGTTCTCCTCCAAGAGAGAATTCCAGGCTTACAAAAAAAAAAAAACTGGACTCAAATATTAGTACATTTTGTGGAAATTTGTTTTCTCCTGTTATGTGAGTATCCACGTCACATCCTTGCTGCTTAGGCTCTCAAAGCCTAAAGATTCACTCTGCTCTAGACGGTTCCAGGTAGGCGGGGACGATGTCTGTCTTGTCCGCTGCTGTGACCTGAGCACCCAGAATGAACAGGGCCTGGTTGGTAGGTGCCCAAGAAATAACAGCTGAATGAAATGAACTGATATATTTTTAAATGAAAGAAATCAAAGCCCAGCACATTGACTCACACCTCAATCCCAGCACTTTGGGAGGCTGAGGCGAGAGGATTGCTTGAGCCCAGGAGTTCAAGACCAGCCTGGGGGCAACATAGCAAGACCTCTACAAAAAATAAACATAAAAAATTAGCTGGGCGTGGTGGCACACGTCTGTAGCCCCAGCTACTTGGGAGGCTAAGCCAGGAGGATTGTCTGAGTCCCGGAGGTTGAGGCTTCAGTGAGCTGTGATCATGCCACTGCACTTCAAGCTGGGTGCAGTGAAGAGCCTATGCAATAGGCTACCTTTTGTGCAGAAGTAAATAAGATAATCTCTCCCGTGTAGGCTAGGGCTGTCTCTGAGAGACAAAGCGTCTGGCTGCCTCTGAGGAGGAGGAGAGAGGAGGATGGGCGGGATGTCAGCTGCTTTTTCTACAAAACTTTTTCTTTTTTTTTGAGTTGGAGTCTCACTCTGTCACCCAGGCTGAAATGCAGTGGCACGCTCATGGCTACCGCAGCCTCAGCCTGCTGAGCTCAGGTGATCCTTCCACCTCAGCCTTCCAAGTAGCTGGAATTACAGGCATGAGCCACCATGCCTGGCTAACGGTTTTTTAATTTATTGTAGAGATGGGGGTCTTGTCAAATTGCCCTGGCTGGTCTGGAACCCATGGGCTCTCACCTTGGCCTCCCAAAGTGCTGGGATTATAGGTGAGCCACTGCGCCTAGCCACGAACCTTTTTCAAAGGGTATGAATGTTTTAATTCAGAAGCAAGTGTCACCATTTCCAATAAGATACTTTTCTTGAAAAATACCCAAATACAAAAGTGAGACAGGTATCGGCCCCTCTGAGACGCGTCTGCCTCCTTGGCCAGTAGAGGCATGAATGGGATGACAGTGGCCCAGCATGCCAGGACGAGGGGATTCTGGGCCGTCCTGGTCAACCCGGCCGAGGTAACTTGGTGTCTGTGCAACTCGGAGGGACCTAAGGTGACCTAAGTTGCCTGGGAGGAAGGGAAGGCGCCTAGCCCTGGAGGTGATGGGATGAGCCGGCCCTGAAGCCAGGCTCCCTGCACCTGCGGCTGCGTCACGCTGGGAGGCCCAGTTCCCCATGGCCGTTGGAGCGCCCTAAGGTGTGAGTGCACCTTCCTGGGTTCATCTCTGGGCAGGTAGCTCAGGGCTCACTGAGCACATGGTCTCTGGGACTACCTGGAACCCTCTCAGACCCGGCAGCCTCACCCACAGCCTGCATCAACAGAGCCCTGAATCTCCACCTCTGGCCAAGGTCAAGCCTGCTTCCCAGAAAGCCCTTGGGCGGCATCCCCTCGCTCCCTCACCTGTCCTGCCCTGCACACCTGCCGACATCTTCCAGGCTCTGAACCTTGAAGGCTGAAGCATTAGCAAGGAGAAGTAAGAGCAAATTATTTTCTTTTCTTTCTCTATTTCTCTTTTTTGGGCTGATTTTAAAATGTTTGTAGAGACAAGGTCTCGCTATGATGCCCAGGCTGGTCTCAAACTCCTGGGTTTAAGCAGTCCTCCTGCCTGGGCCTCCCAGAAATGCTGCGATTACAGCGTGAGCTGCTGTGCCCAGCTGAGAACAAACCCCTTTCTCAGGGCAAAGTTAGCTCTTCCTTCAGACTCAGAATCCAGCCCTGCTCGTGGCCCACAGGACGCCCCGTGACCTGAGCTCACCCTCCGCTCCCAGCTGCTCCTCTGCCCTCTCTGTGCTCCCAGGTTCGCACAGGCTCTCCCCTGTCATGGGGCCTTTGCCCTTGGTGGTTCCCTCTGCCTGGAACACCCTTCCCCAGATCTTCCCAGAACTGGCTTCGGTTCACACATCACCTCAGAGATGCTAATGTCGCCTGCCTTCCTCATCTCTGTCACATGGGCCCTGAGTTAGGCCAGATTGTCAGCCCCATGTCACAGATGAGGGAACTGAGGCTCAGAGAGGCGACTTACTAGCATGCCCGAGGTCACAGTGAGCAAGCCTTGGCCTGTCCCTGGCTGAATGGATCAGGGTATTGTGATAAAGCAGCCGGGCATAGACGGGGACCTGGCACCCGTGTTGTTCGCAGGTGGGGGAGGAGAGAGGTGACAGGTAACTTGGTGTCCGTGCAGCTCGGAGGGACCTAAGGTGACCTGGAGGAGTGAGAGCCAGGCCGCCTGCAGGTCGGGGTCGCCAGCAAGGACAGGTGGCAGGGGGGCGAAGGCAGCAGTGATTCGAAGGCCTGGGCAGGTAGAAGTTTAGAAGCGAAAGGGTTCAGGAGGCAGAAGTTCCCAGACGGAGAGGGCACCAGGCTGCCAGTATTTATTTATTTATTTTTAGTCAGAGTCTCACTCTGTTGCCCAGGCTAGAGGGCGGTGGCACACAGCTCACAACCACCGAAGCCTCGACCTCCTGGGTTCAGGCGATCCTTCCGCCTCCGTCTTCCAAGTAGCTGAAACTACAGGCATGCATGACCACGCCCAGCTAATTTTTTGATTTATTGTAGAGATGAGGTCTCAACAAGTTTCCTAGGTTGGTCTCGAACCTGTGGACTCAGGCAATCCTCTCACCTCAGCTTCCCAAAGTGCTGGGATTATAGGTGTGAGTCACCATGCCTGGCCTAATTTTTTTAAGTCAGAAATGTTTCATGGGGTTGGGTGTGGTGGCTAATGCCTGTAATCCCAGCACTTTTGGGAGGTTAAGGCGGGTGGATCGCCTGATCCTAGGAGTTCATGATTAGCCTGGGTAACATAGCAAGACCCCACCTCTACAAAAAAGTTTAAAAATCAGCTGGGTGTGGTACCATGTGCCTGTAATCCTAGTTACTTGGGAGGCTGAGCCAGGATTGTGCCACCAGCCTGGGTGACAGAGTGAGACTCAGACTCAAAAAAAAAAAAAAAAAGTTTGTTTGATGTGATTTAAAATGGTGTTTAGTGCTGGCTGGGCTCAGTGGCTCAGCCTGTAATCCCAGCACTTTGGGAGGACGAGGCAAGTGGATTGCCTGAGCCTGCGGGTTCCAGACCTACCTGGGCAACTTGTCGAGACCTCATCTCTACAATAAATAAAAAATTAGCCGGGTGTGGTAGCGCACGCCTGTAGTTCCGGCTACTTGGAAGGCTGAGGCGGAAGGATCGCCGGAGCCCAGCAGGTCGAGGCTGCGGTGGCCGGGAGCGGCCACTGCGCTCCAGCCTGGGTGACAGAGTGAGACTCCAACTCAAAAAAAAAAATGTGTTTAGTTGTTCATATTTGCATTGACTGCATTAGCACTCTGTCGCCCAGGCTGAAGTGCAGTGGCACACACATAGCTACTGCAGCCTCGACACATCCCTGAAGAATCCAAAGCCTAGGGAGAAGCCTCTCCATTCCACCCTGGTCCTGGGGCCCTGGGTAAGTCCCTTCCCCGCCCCTGGTGCCACACCCAGGTCAGGAGTGAGAACTGTGACAGCCACATCAGAAACTGTCCTGAAGGTGTGCACGCCCTCGCTGAGAGCCACCCCTGTGTCCCGACTTCCTGGCTTGTCTTCCTTATCTTGGAGATAGGTAGTGTAGCCAGATAGAATACAGACGCCCAATTAAATGTGAATTTCAGAGCAACAATGCATAAGTCTTTAGTATAGGGCTGTGTGGCCCACACTTGGGCTTTATTTGAAATTCAGATTTAACTGGGCCTCCAGCAGCCCCACTCGGAGATTGGCTCCTATCAGCATTTCCAGCACAATCTAGAACCTGGATGGACAACCAGGTCGTTTCCCATCTTTTACTTTCCAGGAACAATGGCCTGGTCAAGATCCTGACGCGAAGGACTCTGACCCCACCTGCAATTGAATCTTCAGGGTGTGTTCCTCAAAGCCGCTTAGTCACTTTCGGCCTGGATTCCTGTGGCCAGGCTGTGAGGACCCCAGAGGCAGCCTCCATGGAGGGCAACACCGGCTCGCTCTCCGTCTCTCTCTCGCTCCGCCTTGCTCTTTCTCCTTGGCGCTCTTGGTCTCTCCTTCCCTCTCTGTGCCTCTCCGTGCGTCTCTGACTCTCAGTCTCCCTTTGGGTGTGTCTCTCTGTCTCCCCAGGCTCTGCCGGCCTTTCTCCTTTTGGTCCAGCAGCTCTATACACAAAAGAATCCAACAAGTTGGTGAAGATGTGTTTGAAAACTCAGGTTAGAGACAGAAAGCAAAGCATCTGCCCATTTTCGGTTTCACCCAAAAAGATGGTGACCCAAGGACATGTAAGAATTTCACTACTGACTGACACAGTTCACAGTTTGTCCTGGTTGTCTGTGGGGGATGGGAGGAAGAGTGGCTTCCACTGTTTTTTTTTTTTGAGTTGGAGTCTCACCCTCGCCCAGGCTGGAGTGCAGTGGCACGCTCACGGCCGCTGCTCATGACCTGCTGGGCTCAGGTGATCCTTCCACCTCAGCCTTCCAAGTTGCTGGAACTACAGGCGCACGTCACCACACCTGGCTAATTTTTAAATTTATTGTAGAGACAAGGTCTTGTAAAGTTGCCCAGGCTGGTCTCAAACACCTGGGCTCAGGCAATCCTCTTGCCTTGGCCTCCCAAAGTGCTGGGATTACATGTGGGAGCCACCACACCTGGGCCACTTTCTTTTTTATATTTTTCTTCCCTACCTGTTATTTTTTAGAAAACAAGGATAATTATAATTTTTTTTTTTTTTTTTTGAGTTGGAGTCTCACTCTGTCGCCCAGACTGGAGTGCAGTGGCCACTCCCGGTCACTGCAGCCTCGACCTGCTGGGCTCCGGCGATCCTTCCGCCTCAGCCTTCCAAGTAGCCAGAACTACAGGCATGCTCTACCACACCCGGCTGATTTTTTGATTTATTGTAGAGGTGAGGTCTTGCTGCCCGGGCGGATCTCGAACCCGCGGGCTCAGGCAATCCACTCACCTCAGCCTCCCAAAGTGCTGGGATTACAGGCTGAGCCACCAAGCCCGGCGATAATTATAATTTTGACATTGGGCATGTTTGCCTTATCATATCGTCACTCTTTCTGTATGTATTATTACATGCACATACACTACTTTTTTTTTTTTTGAGTTGGAGTCTTGTACTCTGTCACCCAGGCTGAAGTGCAGTGGCACACACATAGCTACTGCAGCCTCGACCTGCTGGCTCAGGTGATCCTTCTGCCTCAGCCTTCCAAGTAGCTGGAACCACAGGCCCACGCCATCATGCCTGGCTCATTTTTTAATTTATTGTAGAGACGAGGTCTCACCAAGTTCCCCAGGCTGGTCTCAAACCCTGGGCTCAGGCATTCCTCTCACCTCAACTTCCCAAATTGCTGGGATTACAGGCATGAGCTTGACTGTCCTTGTTTTTAACAGATATACAAGGAGAGTATGGGGTAATGAGGCTAACGTCTTCAATCTACTCTCAAGTGGCTCAGAAAAGAGTTGTGTATGGGCTGGGCATAGTGGCTCACACCTGTAATCCCAGCACTTTGGGAGGCCAAGGTGAGAGGATTGCCTGAGCCCAGGGGTTGAAGACCAGCCTGGGCAACTTGGCGAGACCTCAGCTCTACAATAAATCAAAAAATTAGCTGGGCGTGGTGGCACATGCCTGTAGTCCCAGCTACTTGGAAGGTTAAGGCGGAAGGATCACCTGAGCCCAGCAGGTTGAGGCTGCGACGGCCATGAGCGTGCCCTGCCTTCCAGCCTGTGCGACACAGTGAGACTCCAACTAAAAAAAAAGAGCAAGGACATTCTGTGGTGTGACTGTACTATAATGACCAAAATCAGGAAATCTAGCACGGACAAAACACTATTACTCCATAGCCCATGTTCAGTTGGCCCAGTTGGCATCCTTGCAGCTCCCAGCCCATCGAAGATCCAGCCCAGGGTTATACAGCATCACAGCTGGCAAGATTCCAGTTTTCTTTTCTTTTTTTTTTAGATTTAAAAATGTAGTTTATTTTTATTATTATTATTTTTGAGTTGGAGTCTCACTCTGTCGCCCAGACGCCCTGCTGATTTTTTGATTTATTGTAGAGATGAGGTCTCGCTGCCCAGGCGGGTCTCGAACCCGCGGGCTCAGGCAATCCACTCACCTCAGCCTCCCAAAGGCGCGGGATTACAGGCTGAGCCACCGAGCCTGGCTAAAAATGTAGTTTATTTAGAAAGCAAATTAGAAAGAGAAAGAGGAGATTCCCCTCCCCAAGGTAGGGGAGGGGCCAAAGCCAGGAAACACAGCCTGACCATAGCTGAAAGAGCACATGGCCACACCATAACTTAGCAAGGCAGTGGCAGCAATGCCTGGACAATAGCCAGGACTCCAGTTTTCTTTCATCCGATTGTGGCATTTTGGAAGAGTTTGGGCTGTTTGTAGGCTGCTCTCAGTCTGGAATTGTGTGGCGTTTCCTTATGATTATGCTCAGGTTCTTGGTTTTTCTGGCAGGAACCACAAACAGTGCTGCATCTTCAGTGCATCCCATCAAGTCACCCATGGTTTGTCCCAATATATGACATTGACTTTCATCCCTTGGCGAAGATGAGGTCTGCTGGTTTTCTCCACTTGTGATTCTGCAAAGTCACTGATTTGTCAATATTGTGTGGGGAGACCTTCTGAGACCATGTAAAAAAGTCTAGAGGAGTTTTTGGTTTTTTTGAGTTGGAGTCTCACTCCATCGCCCAGACTGGAGTGCAGTGGCACGCTCCCGGCCACCGCAGCCTCGACCTGCTGGGCTCCGGCGATCCTTTCACCTCAGCCTTCCAAGTTGCTGGAACTACAGGTGCACACTACCACGCCCGGCTAATTTTTTTTGATTTATTGTAGAGATAAGGTCTCCCCAGGTTGCCCAGCCAGGCGGGTCTCGAACCTGCGGGCTCAGGCAATTCACTCACCTCGGCCTCCCAAAGGGTGGGATTACAGGTTGAGCCTAGAGGAGTTTTAGAATCAGAAAAGCCCATCACGACTTTGCATTCTTGCCACCTGCAGGGCCTGAGCTCGTGGACCAGATTTTCGCCATCAACAGGTCTGCCCCACCCAGCTGTGAGGGTTGCTGTAACACTGTCCCATACTACTTTGTATAAGGACTTCCTAAACTAGCCTAAGGATGCATTTCACCTGAGGCTTTTTAAAGGATACAGATTCATGGGGAGACACCCCTTATCAACAAGGGTGCCTGAATGAAGCATATTTGTATACCTAACGCTTAACTGTACCCCACAATATCAAAATAAAAAATATTGATATAAAAAAAAAGATACAGATTCCTGGGCCCCACCAGTCAGAATCTCCAAGGGAGGGGCCTAGGCATCGATTTTGTAGCAAGTGCCTCCCAGGTAATCCATCTCTTCGGGCCTGTTTGGGTATCACCTCACTTAATAGCAGTGTGTAATCATCAAACATTAACAGCTAGCCTGCTTGGGTGGGGCCAGGCACTGGGAGATCACAGGAATGGGGGAGACAAACAGTGACACCAGTAGCTCGGATCTGTTACAACACGTGCATGGTGCCAGGCCCTGTTCTGGTGCTTTTTTGTTTCGTTTTTTACTTGGAGTCTCACCCTGTTTGCCCAGGTTGGAGTACAGTAGCACGCTGATGGCCACTGCAGCCTCGATCTGCTGAGCTCGGGTGATCCTTCTGCCTCAGCCTTCCAAGTAGCTGGAACTGCAGGTACACGCCACCACGCCTGGCTAATTTTTTTGATTTATCGTAGAGATGAGGTCTCGCCAAGTTACCCAGGCTGGTCTCAAACCTGTGGGTCCAGGCAATCCTCTCGCTGTGGCCTCCCAAAGTGCTGGGATTATAGGCGTGAACCACTGCGCTGGGCTGTTCTAGTGCTTTATGTGAATTATTTCACCAGATCCCCACAACTCTATAAGGAAGACACTTCTTAGCCCATTTTACAGATGAGGAAACCGAGGCACAAACAGATTAGAGTACCTCGTCCAAGGTCAAGTGGGGAGTGACCAGTGGATCACTAGCTCAACTAGTGAGTGTGGGTGCCAAGGGCTACACATCTAATCATACCTCTGCACCGATATCGAGTGGGCAATCCCCCAGCTTCTCTGACCTCTGTGTAAGGGAAATGCTGTCAGTACTCCTGCCAGGCAGGCTGAGAGAATTCGGTGAGATTGACTTTCCTGGAGAAACCTGAGTGCCTGGTTTTGATCACCTTTCAGGGGCCGAAGCAGGGAGGGTTACATCAAAATGACTGTCAAGGGCCAGGGATGAAAACGATTATCAGCCGGACGCGGTGGCTCAGCCTGTAATCCCAGTGCTCTGGGAGGCCGAGGTGAGTGGATTGCCTGAGCCCCCGGGGTTCAAGACCCGCCTGGGCAACTTGGCAAGAGCTCATCTCTACAATAAATCAAAAATTAGCCGGGCGTGGTAGCATACGCCTGTAGTTCCAGCCACTCGGAAGGCGGAGGTGGAAGGATCGCCGGAGCCCAGCAGGTCGAGGCTGCGGTGGCCGGGAGCGGCCACTGCACTCCAGTCTGGGCGACGGAGTGAGACCCCAACTCAAAACAAAAAAAGAAAACGATTATCATCACTGTCGCCATTCATGGCTCCCAAGCCCGCATGAAATATTCAGCAGATACCGCAGAAAGCCAGGAAACAGCAAGGGAAGAATAAAGGCGACATGGTTTCCAGGGGTCGCACCGAGGCCCGGGACAGGTCAGGCCTCCACCTGGCAGCGGCCATCTTGGCCTGCCCACATGCATCTTGCCCCTACGCCTTCCAAATTCCGGCTTCCGGTCTGAGGACCCGCCTCCGCACGGTGATGGACAGCGGGAGACCAGAGCCTCGGGGAGACACTGCCCTCTTCAGGCTGTCTGACCCTGAACCGGACTCTCGCTCCTCGGCGGATGATAACTGACCGTGGGAAGACGTTCTATTAGTTCTATTTCTTTAAATAATAATAAAAAAATGTAGCCGGGCTCCGTGGCTCAGCCTGTAATCCTGCGCCTGGGAGGCTGAGGTGAGTGGATTGCCTGAGCCTGTGGGTTCAAGACCCGCCTGGGCAACTTGGTGAGCCCTCATCTCTACAATAAATCAAAAAAATTAGCCCGGTGTGGTAGTGCGCGCCTGTAGTTCCAGCTTCTGGAAAGGCTGAGGCAGAAGGATCGCCGGAGCCCAGCAGGTCGAGCTGCGGTGGCCGGGAGCGGTCACTGCATTCTAGTCTGGGGGACAGAGTGAGACTCCAACTCAAAAAAAAATAAAAATAAATTTTTAAAAAATGTACTTTTAGCTGGGTTCGGTGGCTCAGCCTGTAATCCCGCGCCTTTGGGAGGCTGAGGTAAGTGGATTGCCTGAGCCCGCAGGTTCGAGACCCGCCTGGGCAGCGAGACCTCATCTCTACAATAAATAAAGGCTGAGGCGGAAGGATCGCCGGAGCCCAGCAGGTCGAGGCTGCGGTGGCCGGGAGCGGCCACCGCACTCCAGTCTGGGTGACAGAGTGAGACTCCAACTCAAAAAAAAAAAAAAGTACTTTTAACCTTTTTGTAAAATTGGGTCGAGGTCTTCACTATGTTGCCTAGGCTGGTCTTGAACTCTTGGGTCAAGCAATCCTTCCACCTCAGCCTCTCAAAGTGCTGGGATTACAGGCGTGTGCCGCTGGGCTGGCCAGTTCTGCTTCAATGCTAGGAATATTTACTGACTCTACTTGGGGCCAAGAATGGAGGCCAGTTGTGCACAAGTCAGACACAATCACTGCCCTCAAGGGCCTGACTTTTGGTGTGGGAAACGGCCATTAAAGCTAGTAATTGCACCAATAATTTACTGAAAACATGTGAGTCGCCTGGCACAGGGCAGATGTTCAGGACGTTTCTTCTGCCGATATCCACTGAGCAGGACTGCCAGATAAGCAGGGTCACCAGACTTAACCAATAAAAATGCAGGACACTCTAGACTAAACAGAAACAAGAAAACAACAACAACAACAAAAAACCCCAGGAAACTCGGTTATCTGTGAATTTCAGATAAACAACAAATGATTTTTTAGTATGAACATTCCTGAATTCACCTCCTGGCTTGTGCAGATCACTCACACTCCTATGCAATGTTTGGGACAAATTGATAGTAAAAAATAACTCTCTGTTTGTTTGAAATTCACATTCCACTGGGAGTCCTGTTGTTTGATAACTAGGATGTAGAACAATGGGGTTCCCAGGGGTAAACAAGACAAGAGACCCCTGACCTCAGGGAGCTTGTAGTCTAGTAGGGGTATTTATCCAGGAGCTTCACAAACACCCTGATTATTCCTAGAAGTTTCTACAGAAATATCATACATGAAATTCTCTAGCCATCCAAACTGCAACTAGGAGGCAGAGACGGGACAAGGCACCAAGCATTCAAGGGAAAGGCATGTGTGTTGTCTTTGAGGCGGGGAACATGACTGCTTGAGGAGTAAAAAGAAGTGAGCCTGGCACAGTGGCTCACACCCGTAATCCCAGCACTCTGGGAGGCCCAGACGAGAGGATCCCTTGAAGCAGGAGTTTGAGGCAAGCCTGGGCAACCTAGCAAGACTCTATCTTCACAAAAACAACCAACCTCCCCCCCAAAAAAATTAGCCAGGCATGGGGGTATGCACCTGTAGGACTAGCTACTCAGGAGGTTGAGGTGGGTGGAGGTGCAGGTGGAGGATTGTTTGAGCTCAGGAGTTGGAGACAGCAGTGAGCTTTGATACCACTGTACTCCAGCCTGGGCAACAGAGCAAGATCCTGTCTCAACAACAAAAATTTTACAAAAGAGAGTGCATAGCCGGGCTCGGTGGCTCAGCCTGTAATCCGCACCTTTGGGAGGTTGAGGTGAGTGGATTACCTGAGCCCGCGGGTTCGAGACCCGCCTGGGCAGCGAGACCTCATCTCTACAATAAATCAAAAAATCAGCCGGGCGTGGTAGCGCGTGCCTGTAATTCCGGCTACTTGGAAGGCTGAGGCGGAAGGATCGCCGGAGCCCGGCAGATCGAGGCTGCGGTGGCCGGGAGCGGCCACTGCACTCCAGTCTGGGGGGCAGAGTGAGACTCTGACTCAAAAAAAAAAACCAAAAGAGAGTGCAGAAGTGGGTGTGAGGATATCAATCTAAATAAGGGTGGGGTACGGTGGCTCATGCCTGTAATCCCAGCACTTTAGGAGGCCAAGGCCGAAGGGTCACCCGAGACCAGGAGTTTAAGGATGTGGTGAGCCAATGATTGCGCCACTGTATTCCATCCTGGGCAACAGAGTGAGATCCGGACTCAAAAAATAAAGAAAAAAGAAAAAGTAGAGAGAGGCTTTCTAAAAGAAATATTTATTTGGGAATAGGACACTGCAATGGGAATACAGGTGTCATCATTAACGATGTGCATATTCAGGGAGGTAAAGGAAGACTAAGGTTTCTAAAGGAAAGCAATTACATAATGGTTTTAAAATAATTATCCTTGGCTACAAATAACACCAGCAGTCCACAGCTGGCCAGGCAGCTGCAGGTGGACGTGCTTGTTAAAGTGTTTGTTTTTTTTTAGTAGGAGTCCCACTCTGTCGCCCAGGTTGCAGTGGCACACTGACGGCCACCACAGCCTTGACCTGCTGGGCTCAGGCGATCTTTCCACCTCAGCCTTCCAAGTAGCTGGAACTACAAGCATGCGCTACCAAACCCGGCTAATTTTTTATTTATTGTAGAGATGAGGTCTCACCAAGTTGCCCGGCCTGGTCTTTAACCCATGGTCTCAGGCAGTCTTCTTGCCTGGGCCTCCCAAAGTGCTGGGATTATAGGTGTGAGCCACTGCACCTGGCTGGGTGTTTTTTGGCTGTAGATTTACACTGGCTGTAGATTTTGCAGTGTCTTTTGTGAGATTTTGTTATCAAGCGTACAAGCATGAGAACCCTCCCTTCATGGCCTTCCCTGACTCTACTTGTTAGGGTTTATTTAAACACTGGTGACTCCATTTTGATTTTGACAACTTCCACAAGAAGCTGAGGTTGGAGGGACGGGTGGTGGGCAGAGCACACGGGGCTTTGAGGGTCACACAAAATGCAGGGACTTGGAGGATCACTGAAGCCGTTGGAGCACCCCTTGGTGTGCTCACATTTGGATTTTTGGAAGACTTCTGGCTGATGGAGGATGGATTGGCTGTCAGCGGACAGCAACAGAGAGAGGCGAAATGGAAAGTTGCAGCAATCATTCAGATGAGATTGCGGTGGCCTATATGATGCAGGTGGCACACGCCTGTAGCCCCAGCACGTTGGGGGGCCAAGGTGGGAGGCTCACTTGAGGCCAGGAGTTCAACACCAGCCTGGGAAATATAGAAAGACCCCATCTCTACAGAAAATAAGATGCTGGTGGCAATGGAATGGAATGACAGATGTGTCATTCAGGAGCTAAAATCAACTTGACTTGGCAATGTGGAGTGTTGCGGTGGACGGAGGATTTGGAGACAGGGTTTCGGTCAACTCTCAAGCAACTGGAAGGATGATGGTGCCTGTCTCGGGGAGGGAGCGCAGGCACACAGCGTGGGGTGGTAAGAGGGCCATGTGGAGCTTAGGCTGCAGCGGGACAGGTCTCCGGGGAGCTGGCCCTGGCCTGAGCTCCAGAGCTGTCTGGCCTAGGACTGTGGACGGTAACGGAGACCAGGCGCCGTGGCGAGTGGGGGAGTCTGCCCAGGGAGAGGTCGTGGGTGAGGAGGGACCGAGCCCCGAGGAGCCCCAGGAGGAGCAGCCAAGAGGAGGCCACCAGGAGGAGCAGGCTGCCAGGCTGCGGGAAAGGCATGTGGCGGAGAAGTAGGGAGACCTGGGCGGCACCATGACAGGAAAGCTGACGACAGTAGCCCTGATGGGGGGACGGAATGGCACTGAGGCCCTGGAGGTGGAGCTGTGCAGCGGAGGCAGCTGCTGGCCTCAGGACAAGTCTTGGCTTTGGCGACGAGCTCAGTTTTGGGGTGGGGTAAAGGGCAGGGTGGAGCAGCGTGAGGAGTAAAATTGGGAGATGAGAGAGACTGAGGCGGTGAGCGAGGTGACTTGGGTCAGCAGGCGCTCATCACGCTCAGAGGCTGCTCGGGAAGAGCGGGAGAAACTGACGCCCGGGGAGGAAGCGGCCCGCAGAGGAAGGCTGGGGCTGCCACGCGCCTGTGGACTCTGCATCCCAGCTGCCTCCTGAAGCAGGAGGTCACTTGCTGTTTGAGTCGGAGTCTCCCTCTGTCGCCCAGGTTGGACGTAGTGGCATGCTCACAGCCACCATAGCCTTGACCGCCTGAGCTCAGGCGATTCGTCCGCCTCAGCCTTCCAAGTCACTGGAACCACAGGCGTGTGCCACCACACCTGGCTAATTTTTGATTTATTGTAGAGATGAGGTCTTGCCATGTTGCCCAGGCGGGTCTCAAACCTCTGGGCTCAGGCAATCCTCTCGCTTGGCCTCCCAAAGTGCTGGGATGACAGGTGTGAGCCACCGCACCTGGCCACTTGCTAATTATTAAACAGCTACATTTATTCATTCCTTACCACGAGTACTCACCAGTTTGTAACCATGTTGTTGATTAACGTGTGACTCTTGGCATCTAGCCCAGTGCCAGTGCATCATACGTGCTCAGTCAATACCAGATATGCCTGAATATAAGACAATTTAAAAAATACATTTTTTTTTAAGCCGGGCTCGGTGGCTCAGCCTGTAATCCCGCGCCTTTGGGAGGCTGAGGTGAGTGGATTGCCTGAGCCCACGGGTTCGAGACCCGCCTGGGCAGCGAGACCTCATCTCTACAATAAAAATCAAAAAATCAGCCGGGCATGGTAGTGCATGCCTGTAATTCCGGCTACTTGGAAGGCTGAGGCGGAATGATCGCCGGAGCCCAGCAGGTCGAGGCTGCGGTGGCCGGGAGCGGCCACTGCACTCCAGTCTGGGCGACAGAGTGAGACTCCAACTCAAAAAAAATATATATATATATACATTTTTTGGCCAAATTGAATGTAAACATCTTTACAACTGCAAATACTCAAATATATACTTAGTTTTGGCTGGGCACTATCACTCATGCCTGTAACCCCGGTGTTTTAGGGGGCTGCGTTAGGAGGACTGCTTGAGGCCAGGAGTTTGAGACCACTCTGGTCCATATAGCAAGACCCCCACCTTTACAAAAAATTTAAAAATTAGCTGGGCTGGGGATGGTGGCTTATGCCTGTAATCCCAGCACTTTGGAAGGTGAGAGAGGACAGCCTGAGCCCACGAGTTTGAGACCAGCCTGGGCAACACCTCATCTTTACAATAAATCCAAAAATTAGCCAGGTGTGGTGGTGCATGCCTGTGGTTCCAGCTACTCAGAAGGCTGAAGCGGAATGATTGCCTGAACCCAGCAGGTTGAGGCTACGGTGGCCATGAGCATGCCACTGCACTCCAGTCTGAGCAACAGAGTGAGACTCTGACACACACAACACACACATACACATACAAAAAAAAAAGAACCACAGATGAGCCTGGAGGCATTAGCCGTGTGATTTCATTTATGCATGGAATCTGTTGATTTCACAGGAGGGAGTAGAATGGTGCTGACCAGAGCCCGGGGAGATTGGGGAGGAGGTGGCAGGGAGATGTTGGTCACAGGATCTATAATCAGAGAGAGATCTACTCTACAACATGTGACTACAGTTAATGACGACTGTTTACTTGAAAAAGCAGAGAGAGAATGGTGGGTTCTCACCACAAAATGACGGCTATGTAAGGTAATGCATTTGTTAATTAGCTAGACCTAACCATTCCACAAAGATCACACACTGTACATAACAAACACTACCTTTTTTTTTCTTTGAGTCGGAATCTCACTGTCGTCCAGGCTGGAGTGCAGTAGCACGATCACAGCCACCTCAGCCTCGACCTGCTGGGCTCAGGTGATCCTTCCGCCTCAGTCTTCCAAGCAGTTGGAACTACAGGCAGGCATTACCACACCTAATTGTTTTTACTTATTGTAGAGATGAGGTCTCACCACGTTGTCCAGGCTGTTCTCAAACCCGTGGGCTCAGGCAATTCTCTTGCCTCGGCCTCCCAAAGTGCTGGGATTACAGGCTTGAGCCACCACGCCTGGCCTAAAAATGTTTTAAGATATTTTAAATAAATGTAGACAGATTGTTTTAGTTGACTCTTGCATTTTGAGTCTATCCCCATTCGTTGTTGTGCTAAGAGCCACTGATGCCATCAGTTACTTTCAGGGTTGTATAGTAGTGTCCCGGGCACATCCTGGTTCATTCCCTGACCTGCTGGAGTGCCGGCCCCTCCTGCAGCTGTGCTTGGCGCTGGAGCCTGAAGTTTCCCAAGTCCAAAGTGCCCATCCAAACCACCGATTCCCTCACGACCCAGAGACACCGCCGCCTCCCCAAGCCCTGGAGCCACCTCGACCCTCTCTAGACTTCACCAGGCTTCACCTTCAGAGCCCACCTCCTCACCTCCCACCACATGGCTGCGAGTCCCCGTCTGCGGCCTGGCTCCCGCCGCTGCCTCCCTCGTCCCTTCCCCAAAAGCAGCCAGAAGGTCCCGCGGAAACCTGAGCTGGATCATGTCCCTTGGGACCACCCATGCTCCCATCTCACCCAGAGAAAAGCGAGGGCCAGACCATGCCCTGCCTGGCTCTCCGATCTGCTTCCACACCTCCCTTGCTGACTCGCTCTCCTTCCTCCACTCCACCAGGGCCTCAGGCATAACATGTGCTCCCCTCGGGGCCTTTCAACTTGGTTCCCACTGTGGGCCAAGCTCTTCCCCTAAATAATCACTGGGCTTGTTCCCTTGTTTCGTTCAGGTCTCGAGTCTAATGTCCCCTCCCCCCTTTTTTGAGAGAGGGTTTTACTCCCTCACCCAGGCTGAAGGGCAGCGACTTGATCACAGCTCACTGTCGCCTTGAACTCCTAGGCTCAAGCGATTCTCCCAACTCAGACTCGCAAGTAGCTGGGACGACCACCATGGTGCATGCCACCATGCCTGGCTAACCTTTTCACTGTTTGCAGAGATTGGGTCTGGACAGGCCCCAGGAGGTAAAGTGTCAGCTGTGCTCAGAAGCCAGACAGGATTCAATGGCAGACAGGAACTTCCCTCTTAGAGTAACAGTCTCCTGGAGTTCCCCAAGCCCAGGATTCCACAAATGGAGTTTCGTGAAAACAGATGGCATGGCTTCCCAATTGGATAAGTTATGAAATTTATTTATATTTCATCTTTTAAAAGCCAGAACATAACAAATCTCACTTTCTGGAAAGTCATCTTATTAGAAATACGTGAAGTGCACTTAATAAGAGATAAGAAGTTTCTTGTCCCACTGTGAGATGGACACATGCGCACATCAGTCCCCTCAAGTGTGGATTTTGTCAATTTCCCTTCCAACTGCTGAGATGATCTCAATTCAGGGAGGTCTGAGTGAACTTCTTCCAAAAACGACAGTGAAGAGGCTGACCTTAACCCCTGGGTCTCTCCAGTAACAGCAATGAAAGAACTATTTTCCTAGCAGCCTCATCTTCGCCGGTCACCAAGCGCCAGCAGCTCTGCATGGGCAGGCAGGAGAGGCCCACAGCAGCAGTGACAGTCCCGCACCTGTGGTCACTCGCAACGCCAGTCACAGGCCAAAAAAAAATCCACGCTCAGACTCGAGATGCGTGACACAAAGAACCTGCCTAAGTCCATTTGCCTTCTGATCAGTCAGAGGCTCTGCTTCCTCAGGCTGGGCAACCAGCCATCGGCCTTCTGTGACTACTGCTCACGGGACATGCCAAGTGGCAGGATTCTGAGCATTGCCAGGGCAAGCGTCCAGAGATGGCCCTCATCACCACCGTTCCAACAGGTGCCATGCCTCACGAACAGGAGTGTCTTCAGACAGATGGGACATGCTGGGTCTCCTGCGCTTCTCTGCATTCAGAAAGCAGGCTTTCAAGGATTTATATGCCGAACACAATGTCATGTCACAGGAAACCATTTGTGACAGAAAAGCAATGGTCAGTTTAATCTAAGTTACCAAGTAGAAGATAAACGAACACGTATCCACTGGAGCCTCCAAGCCTCCTCTTTTTCATCTGAGGACTCCTTTTCGTGCTTCAAGGATAAGAATACAGGCAGGCCCCGATGCCGCCTTCTGAAAATACTCATCAGTTTGAAAATCAAAACCAAAAAAAGGCTAGAGCCCTCCCGCATGTCAGCCACCCTCTCCCCACCGAAGGATAAAACAGATTGAACTTTCCTAACCTACAAAGACTTCCACTAGAAATATATGGTTACACCTTATCCTAAAAAGGCACCATGCAGGCATTTAAGACTGAACCGCTTAACTCTAAGGTTGTGTAAGAGCAGCAGGAAAATGTCACTTATCAACACTTCCGGCATCAGACCCTGCTAAGCCCAGACATTTACCCCAAGGCCTGGTGAAATGCACCCTGGGGTGGTGCCCCCAGCTTCTGGCCACCCCGCAACCCATCAGGGGCCATAGCTCTGGTCAGGGGCACTGCTGCCAGGGTCCACACACCTCGGGGACAAGGAAAAGAGATGGCTGCTTCGTTGTGCTATTCATGACCCAGAAAAGGTCCTGGGTGGCTTGGAGGACCTGAGAGATGAACTAGGAGGAGGAGCAAGCATGAAACAGAACAGGGGAGAGGCTGGTGTCTTCCCCAAGAGGCGGCAGAAACTCCTGGAAGTAACAAGAACCAAGAAGGACCAGACCACGTGACAAACAAGGCTAACAGTAGGGGAGCTCTGGTAGGGGACCCGCTACCCCTGTCCCAGTGCCATGGCTCATTTCAGGTCTGTCATACAGTGACGGTGTAGGAGTCAAAGGTTTCAGGTCGAATGGGTCATAGGAGCTCTGGAACATGATGGACAGCATGGATGCTCACTGGTCGATGATGGAGCGCTGCAGCACCTGGTTCATCACGTCCTCCTCATCGACGTCGTAATCCTAAGGGCGACACGAGACCTGCGGCCTGAGAGGCTGTTCACGGTGCAGCGGGAGTGGCGGGACGGCCCGCCCTGGCCTGTGGTGTGCTGCCAGGGCTAGGCCAGTGCCAGTCACTCAATCTCTCTGCTCTGCTCCTCAACCTCAAGTGAAATAACGATGCCTCCCTCAACGGGGCTGCAAGGCCCAGGAAGTCCATGACGGAGGCTGACACAGCTCTAGTGCTCAGCACTTTTAACCTCGTTCCTCAGAGAAGGTGAACGTGTACGCACATGCACATAGCTGAAGGGCCATCCTAAGAGGGGGATTCGGCGCCCAAGACAGAACAGGTTTCTAGGGACAGGAGGTACAGCAGGAACTGCAGTGAAGCTGGCCTTCTTTATGGAAGCAAAATCGTGTACTTAGGCACTAAGAATTACATTCCTAGGCCTGGCACGGTGGCTCACGCCTATAATCCCAGCACACTGGGGGCGCTGAAGTGAGAATTGCCTGAGCCCATGGGTTCAAGACCAGCCTGGGCAACTTGGCGAGACCTCATCTCTACAATGAATCAAAAAATTAGCTGGGCATGGTGGCTCTTGCCTGTAGCTCTGACTACTTGGAAGGCTAAAGTGGAAGGATCACCTGAACCCATTAGGTTGAAGCTGCGGTGGCCTTGAGTGTGCCACTGCACTCCAGCCTGGGTGACAGAGTAAGACTCCAGCTTGAAGAAAAAAAAAAAAAAATTTCATTCCTCTTTGTGACATTAACTAAAGGATATCTATTTTTTGAAGTCTGAGTTTCAGACAGATACCCAGTCAGACTAAGAATATTCCTTATGATAACTTAGGAGAGAGCTTTCCTTTTTAGATTCTGATATGCCACCATTAAGACTGAAGAGTACTCTAAAATCCTACCAGGACACCTATATATGTAAATAAAACTTACTCCAAACAGTTGGCCACTATGAAGCCAAGGCAGTGGTGTGTCCCTTAAAACCATCCGGCTTCGTGGAAGAATACAACCCTGATGGCCAGATCTGACTAGTGGATGTGCTCTATTTCCCCCAAAGTATTTTAAAAATAATTGCAATCTGTGATAGTTCATGTGAAACTCTGCACTCCTGCTTCAGGGGTGGGGGTGGAGAAGGCAGGCACCACTGCACTTGTGTGTCCATGGGACAACATCAGTAGAGGTGATGGCAACAGCACAGGTCAGGCACCATCCAGCTTGGAAAGGCTCAGGAGGCCCTGTGCATGACTTGCCAGGTCCCCGGGGCATCTGAGCTTGAGGCTCCCACGCTAGGTTCCCTAATAGGTAGAGATGATACAGACCGCAAGAAAGGGGGCAAAGCTGTGGGCGCAGGGCAGGGGAAGATGAGATGGCCCAGCTCATCCTCTTAAAGGCCACCCTGACCACCCACTGGCCCATGAACACAAACTGCGCGGCTGCCGTTCCAGCGCCTGGAGCCCCAACATCCTGCCAGTGACAGAGATCAACGGCAGGGCCCCAAGCTTCCCCTTTAGAAAAGTGAAGTCACTGAGCTGCTCCCCAAGGGAGGGGGTCAGAGCCTGAGCTCCAGACTCACCACGAAAGTGTCGTAAGAGAACTGGTGTCGGCGCTGGATATGCTCTATGAAGTTGGCGCTGCGGTAGTTGGGGTCTCCCCAGGGCATCGAGGCACATATCGGACAAACCTTTCAACAAAGAAGCAAAGTCTTAGGCCTGACATCTGAGCTGGCACCAGCTCTCTGTGGCCTGTGTCTGGCCTTCTTCCAGAACAGCCTTCTTGACACCCCAAGTCCAGGGCCTGGTCACTCCTTTCAGAGCTCGTCAGATCCCAGATAGTGCAAATTTCCTGCTCAAGTCAAACAATTCGTGAGAGTGGGCAAAGGCTTAAGGCATGACCCGTCCTTTCTGATCCCCTACTGTAGTCAGAAAAGGGGTCAGTCTGGTGGCTGGTCTAGATCATGGCCTTCCAACCCAACACAAAAGATGATCCCAAAGTACCAAGAAAACCAAGGAAATAATCAGATGAGCAACATCCCAACACAGCCTTACATGCATTGTGACAAAGTAATGCTTAGATGAGGAGAGCAGGCCAAAAAGCCCTCGTGTAAAATATTGATATGGCTGGATGGCTGGGTGTGGTGGCTCATGCCTGTAAGACCAGCACTTTGGAAGGTTCAGGCAGGAGCACTGCTTGAGGTCAGGAGTTTGAGACCAGTCTAGGGAATATAGCGAGACGCTATCTCTATAAAAAATTTTAAAATTTAAAATATTAGCCAGGTATGGTGGTGTGTGCCTGTAGTCCCAGCTCCTTGGAGGGTTAAGGTGGGAGGATCCCTTGAGCCCAGGAGGTCAAGGCTGTAGCGAGACCACCCTCTACACTCCAGTCTGGGTGACAAAGTGAGATTCTATCTCTGGAAAAAAAAAAATGTTGATTTGGGCTTTGAAGATTGGGAGGTACCTGGAAAGGCAAAAAAAACATGAAAGGGGGTTTCAGAGAAGAGGCTGCAGCACAGAGAAAAGGCCAGGAGGTGGCAACTACCATAGGCCAACGGGAGGCCAACTGGAATGAAGATCCGCATGGGGAGGAATCGTGTATGGGTGCTCTGGCTTGGAGTCCCCTACCCTCCAACAGCAAGGAAGATCAATCTGGGACGGGGAGAGACGAGGAGAAGAGGTGGACAGGCAGCTGCAGAGCCAGAATGCAGGGTAAGACAGGAGGCTGAGCAGAGACGCTTCCGGGGGAAGGAAGGACAGTCAAGGAGCTGCAGAAGAGGGGAGACAGGGCAGAAAGCCAAGGGTTGAAGGAACAGAGGCTTCAACAGAGATGAAATATTAGGGGAATTTCAGGAAGCCAGAGATGGGGGGACAGGGGAGGGAGAGAGAGAGAAACTTTGACCAAATTAATCCGTGTCTAAAACTTTCACTTATAAGCATACATAAACATTGGCAAGGCTATGTTTTTCAAAGTAAGATTTATGGTAGAGAAATAAAGAATGCTATCAGACCTAGTAAGATGAGCACTGATTTCAAAAGGAGGAGTATGTGACAAATGGGAGAATGACACCCCAACTGCAGAGGACGCGTGTACCTAACTATGCAGGAAGACCTAGACTGCTCATTACATTAGGAGGGAAAGGTAACTACTGCTGAGATGAGCCAAATTCAAACTTTTTTTGAGTCAGGGTCTCACTCTGTCACCCAGGTTGGAATGCGGTGGCATGATCATGGCTTAACACAGCCTTGATCTCCTGGGCTCAGGTGATCCTTCTGTCTCAGCCTCCTGAGTAGCTGGAATTACAAGTGCACTACCATGCCCAGCTAGTTTTTTTGATTTTTTTTTTTTTTTTTGGAGAAATGAGGTCTCACAATATTGCCTAGGCTGGTCTTGAATTCCTGGGCTTGAGCAATCCTCCCACTTGGTCTCCCAAACTGCTGGGATTATAGGCGTGAGCCACTGTACCCTCATTTTTTTTTTTTTTTTGAGTTAGAGTCTCACTCTGTCGCCCAGACTGGAGTGCAGTGGCCACTCCCGACCACCGCAGCCTCGACCTGCTGGGCTCCGGCGATCATTCCGCCTCAGCCTTCCAAGTAGCTGGAACTACAGGCGCACGCTACCATGCCCAGCTAATTTTTGATTTATTGTAGAGATGAGGTCTCGCCAAGTTGCCCAGGTGGGTCTCGAACCCGTGTGCTCAGGCAATTCACTCACCTCAGCCTCGCAAGTGCTGGGATTACAGGCTGAGCCACCGAGCCCAGATCTTTTTTTTTTTTAAGTTGGAATCTCACTCTGTTGCCCAAGCTGGAGTGCAGTGGCATGCTCACTGCTACTGCAGCCTCCACCTGCTGGGCTCAGGCAGTCCTTCCACTTCAGCTTCCAAGTAGCTGGAACTACTGGTGCATGTCACCAAGCCTGGCTCATTTTTTGATTTATCGCAGAGACAAGGTCTTGCCAAGTTGCCCAGACTGGTCTCAAATTCCTGGGCTCAGGCAATCCTCTCGCCTCCGCCTCCCAAAGTGCTGGGATTACAGGTATGAGCCACTGTGCCTGGTTCAAACATTATTATTATTATTTTTTTAAAAGGGACTACAAGTCAGTAATATTTAAGTAAAGCATCAAGGGACTGATAAGCCCCTTCCTAATAATTTTATTTAAATCCTCTTTCCCCACAACTATAAAGAAACGACACCCAAAAAGGAAAATAGCAGTTTTATGGAGGAGAAATCTGGCAGATCCCTAGGGATCTCAGTTAATGTTACCAACCACAGGACCAAAAGACATTACACAATTCTTTTTTTTTTTAATTGGAGCCTCACTCCGTCACCCAGGTTGGAGTGCAATGGCACACTCATGGCCACTGCAGCCTTGACCTGCTGGGCTCCGGCGACCCTTCCACCTCAGCCTTCTAAGTAGCTGGAACTACAGGTGTGTGCTACCACACCCAACTAGTTTTTTAATTTATTGTAGAGATGAGGCCTCGCCAAGTTGCCTGGGCTGGTCTCGAACCCACGGGCTCAGGCAATCCACTTGCCTCGGCCTCCCAAAGTGCTGGGTTTACAGGCTGACCCACCGAGCCCAGCCACACAACTCTTAATGTGGCACCCGGGGGACACAGTACCTACATGTCATCCCTGCCTCCTCCTTGGGGGGAGGGGGAATTTGCCACAAAGGACATTACAACTGCTAAAATTTAAAAATGGGTTTCACGTTAGACAGTAAATTGTACCAATGTTAAATTTCTTAAATGTTATTATTTACACCCACAAAATATAATTTTGTAAGAAAAATGTTCTTGTTCTTAGGAGATATACACTGAAGTACTCAGGGTGCAAAGGGTCTTGATAGCGTATTCCCAAACAGTTCAGCAAGAAATAAGTATATCTAGAGCATGGCAAATATGGCAAAATGTTAATCATTTATGTATCTAGGTGAGGGCATACAGGAGTTTGCTGTACTAATCCTGTCATTTTTATTTAAGTTGGACTTTTTTCCCATAATAAAAGTTAAAAAAAAAAAAAAAGGTTCCTCTTACCACAGATTTGGTATCCATGCTATGGGATAACTTGCAGTGTTCCACAAGTCCTTCCTGATCAAAGTTCTTTTCAGGACAGTAGGGACAAGGAAAGGTGTAACGATTTGGGACATTCCTGGAAGGCAAAAGGCAGGAAAAAAGAAAATCCTGAGAACCTTTCCATGGAACTGCAACAACTGCACACCCCCAAAAGAAGCAAAGCTCACTGATTATGTTATGACAAGGATTCTGATGATTACTTTCAGATGAAGTGTTTTGAAAATAACAGCCAGCTAACACTTGAAGTAAGCATCAGAGTCCTCCCCTGCATACCCCCCCATTTAAAAAAAACCTTTGATCAGCATTAGCCAGCATATTCATACAGCTAAACCCTAAAGCATGCTAAGTGTCCAACTTCTTTGTAGCAAGAGATGAATTCCACCTACGGGGTGACTGAGTCGTTTACCTTGGCTGAAGAGATGCATCCTTAGTGGTGGCTTTCACACCTTCCATGATGTAATTTTGGTATTTGGAACAGGTAGCCACATGGGCCCGGATCTTAGACAGGAAGAACTTGAGTAGGAAGAATCAGAGCCCACAAGTTAGTGAGGACCTTGAACACAGTCCCAAAGCAAGGGCAAGATAAAAGCTAGACCTGCAACACCCTGGCAACTGATCTCACCCGACTCCTGATTATGCTGATGGAGCCAAAACCCCAACTACTGCAGATTTCCCACGAATTCCCACGAATTCCAAGGCTGGTGTTTTACTTGACCAAACCAGGACATCAGCTTCCACTCGAGAATAACGCTCCCCGAGTCTTTCTGATATCCTGCTCTCTGCTCACAGACATGCTCTAATTTAGTGATGTTTTTAAGGTTTTCTATACTAGCAGGTAAACTAGTCTCCTTACAGCAAGCCAAGAACCACATTCCATTATGTGGAGCAGAGAAAAGTGATCATTTAAGTAACCCTGGTTAAAGTATTAATCAACAGGTTGGAATAAATGATCTTTAAAAACTGAATTCTGAATTCCATCTTTCATATACACCTAGGCTATGCATTAGTAAGATGGAAAGAGAGAGGAAACCCCAGAGAAGAGTGCTTCAATACAGTTCTTCAAAGAAAGAAAATGTGTAAGAAACTAAGAGGGAGGTATGGGGAAGCAAAACATTTTTAGAGGTGCACCTACAATACAATCACTAATTGTGAAATGAAGAAAATCAAAAGCATATAGAAAAAAACCCCAGTATGCATGCATAAACAAAGATGAAGGGAATGGAAAATTCTATCTCATTATCTGGAGTTTCTAAAAGGAAACTACAAGCTCCAGTATTTGAGCTCTGGCTTCCATGATGATTCTTTTTCTCACCTCCAGCTAAGCAACCTGACCTGAAGCTGCCAAATGAGGAGTCCCCAATTAAAAGGGGTGGAAAGTAGCCCTGTTCAGCATGGTAACAGCCCTACCATGCACCCCAATACTAAATCACTCTGAAAAGGAAATGGTAAGATATATCCATACTATGGTCATCCATGGTGAGGTGTTAAAAATAACAAACTGACACGAAAGGCTGTCCAACATGTCATTAAGTAGAGATAATTTCTGAAAGTGAAAAAGGGTTGAAGAACTATACATTATACTATGATTCCACTTTGTAAAAATCCTATAGCTGTGTTTGTAAAAACTTTGCATCTGTGGTTGTCAAAGGGTGGAAAACGTTAGGCAGCCTTCTAAATCGAACCATTTTTGAAGTGGTCATCTCTGAAGAGGAACAGGCCTACATTATTTTGTATTTCTCTATTGTCTGGGATTAACAAAATTATGATTCTATAATCAATAAGGCTGTGTACATCTCTGGGAAAACAAGACAATAGTATCTGTCCTTTCCAATGGTAGTTACAACAGATGTGAAAATAAAGACTCTTGCCTCTAGGGCACAAAGGCATTTCAAATGTTGGATGTTGCTATTATAACCAAATGAGCTCATGTTGACCTTTATATCATGATTCCTCCCTGGCAAGTGCTGAAAAGTTAAGCCATTATTTTTATATCTCTAACAATATAGATTACAAAATTTTCCCTCAAATTCACTGAGACAGACAAGTTTTTGAGTCAAAGATTTCATTGTATATTTTCATAATTATGAAATACCATTGTCATTATATTCTGATTAAAATTGTGTATAATGCTTTAGAAAAATGGATCTTTTATAGGAAAAAACCAGGATACTTGATTTCTATGGCTTTCAAAGCTAAAATATATACTTAACCAAGTCTTGAAAGAATAAACAAAACCCAGTAAGGTTACGGAAATGAACCAGCGCAGCCATCGCCACAGGTAACTGGCATGCACACGTGCTATTAGTCACCTAGTCATGCTAACTTCAGAAATGCTGTGGCAATAGCTCTATGTTTTACCCATCTCATCACGGAAAGACACTGACTCTTCCACGTTATTCCACATACATTCTTACGGCAGCCATGGCAAGAGGTCTCTGTGCTCTCGATCTGCCGCTCGAGCTCCACGGCTCGGACGCCAGGTGCCAGAGCGCTGCGACACACCCCACAGACAGGCTTCTTCGGCTTCAGACATTCCTGCAGGCATGCAGAGCAAAAGCTAGAACAAGACACACAGAGAACCTCCGTCATGCATCATGGGGACAAGACAACAGATGTGGGTCAGTTTTTAAAAAGACATCAATGAAAATGGAGTCAAACCAACTTGCTCCCTACTCCCCAAATTCTAGGTCCTCCTAGGCCAAAAAACCAGGGGTGCAGGGAGATTGAAGCGCACACAGGTACAGAAACAAGCGCAAACTATCACAATACACAGTGAAAGATGTTAGGAGGTCTTGTCACAGAGGGATCCTGATGGGGTTCCTGAACCTCCCCTTTCTCCTCTATGAAATGCAGACAGCAGTCCCTACCCCTCCCACCGCAGGAAGATGCAGTATGCATAGCAGACCCAAGTGTCGGCACATACGAGTCAGTCAGCGGGAGCTGCCGCCATCAGAGGTGAAGGCAAGCACTAAGGGACCACGGAGGGAAGAGCAACTGCCGGGACCTGAAAACACAAGGCCGCTCAGACCTCAGAGGCCCACCCATGAGCAGCCCCAAAAGAGGTCAGCCACAGGAGGGAAGGTGTTTCCAGGTCCCTGAGCTTACAATCCACGATGCAGCTGAGGAAGAAAAAAATCAGACTTTTCCTAATAAGCAGGAGGGGCCAGAGATGTTATTTATTTATTTTTAATTAGGAAAGGTAGATTTATTAAAGGAAAGATACGCTGTGAAAGGCACAATGGGCAGGAAACACCAAGAGGTTCTGGTGTCTGCTGCCAGGGCTGGAGGTTTAAAGCAAGACATCAGCCGGGCTCGGTGGCTCAGCCTGTAATCCTGCGCTTTGGGAGGGTGAGGTGAGTGGATTGCCTGAGCCGTGGGTTCGAGACCCGCCTGGGCAACTTGGCAAGACCTCATCTCTACAATAAATCAAAAAATCAGCCGGGCGTGGTAGTGCATGCCTGTAATTCCGGCTACTCGGAAGGCTGAGGCGGAAGGATCGCCGGAGCCCAGCAGGTCGAGGCTGCAGTGGCCGGGAGCGGCCACTGCACTCCAGTCTGGGTGACAGAGTGAGAGTCCAACTCAAAAAAAATAAAAAATTAAAAATAAAAAAATAAAGCAAGGTATTAATAAGACCAAATCCCAGTTTCAGTAAAATAACTCTGGTGCTACCATGGAAAAGGGTATTTTGTCTGTTTTCTTTTTTTTTGAGTTGGAGTCTCACTCCGTCACCCAGGCTGGAGTTCAGTGGCACGCTCACAGTCACCGCAGCCTCAACCTGCTAGGCTCAGGCGATCCTTCGGGCTCAGCCTTCCAAGTAGCTGGAACTACAGACGCATGCCACCACACCTGGCAATTTTTTTTGCGTGTGGTTTATTGTAGAGATAAGGTCTCACCAAGTTGTCCAGGCTGGTCTTGAACCCCCGGGCTCAGGTAATCCTCTCGCCTTGGCCTCCCAAAGTGCTGGGATTACAGGCTGAACCACCATGCTAGGCCCCTTTTTTTTTTAAAGGTGAGGAGAGACAAGAGTAGAAACCAAACAGATGGCCAAAGGCAGGGGGTTGTGAGGGTCTGCCTGAGGAACAGAGAATGAATTCAGGAAATGATTCAGAGGCAGAATCAGGATTTGGTAACTTACTAAATTTGGAGCCAAAAAGGAGGAAAGTCAAAGATGACTGAGTTTCTGCCCCGAAGCCCAGGAGGGTAGTGATGGAGATGAGGAATACAGAAGAATGGTAATAAGGCACAAATCTGGGTACCACCCAGACTCCCTATCCAGCCCTCCACCACACTACAGAGTTAAGGCAGGCAACAATATCTGTCAGAAGAACTAAGAATCAAAGACAATCTTCTGCACATGTGACAATTCTGTTACAGTCTCTAAGAGCTTCCTTCCTCTCTGCCTTTAATATAGATGTTAATGCTGCCAGGCAAAATTCCAGACAGGTTCAGAGAAGGTGAAGGCTCTACTCATTCACCACTAGGACAGAGGGGAAACTGCACCAAGTTCCTGCCCTGGTGATGCTTACATCCTAAAGTGGAAGAGAACACCAAGGTTAATTTCAGATAGTGATGAGATATGTGAAGGAGATAAAACAAGGCACAGAGAGCAACTAGGGCGATCACAGAAAGCTGCTTCGAGGAGCTGACATTTGAGCTGAGATCTGACCTTAAGGAAAGCAACACAGATCGGGATGCAGATTTCCACAGAGATGGCGCCACACACGGGATCACGTGAAAGGCAGGAAGGAGGGCTTCTGGGGCCATGATGTGGCAGACCAAGAGAGGAAGGGCAAGCGTGGAGGTGGGAGAGGCAGGCAGACCCCAGAGCAACCTCAGAGGACACCGGGGTCCCAGCGAGTGTCCTGAACCCAAAGCAGCACAAACTGAAAGCAGCTGTGTCCCTAGCACACACTCAGCACAGCTCCTCGGTCAAGTGTTCATGAGCGCCTTTTGCCTGAGTCACGCCCAAGCAACATGCCTGTGTTTAAACTGCCGTTATCTTGGGTTGGATTTTCAGTTTCCATTTCCCATTTATGGGCCCTTTTCTAGCTCAGTCTTCCGATGCCCCACCCCTCCTGTCACAGTGCTGTGTAGAAATTCTCTTCTCCAGTTTATTCCAGATTGGAGGACAGCATCATACAGGGCTTGAAATAAAGTTTTATAAAAACCCAGTGGCCCAGCAGCGAAGCTCAAATTTCCAAGCACAAGGTTAAATATCAACTAGGCACAGCAGAAGCCACTTGGCTAGGGCTCAGGGGGCCTTGTGCTGCCCTCACAAATGGGCTTCCACCTGTCTTCACTCAGCACTGAACACCCAGGGGGGAGGGGCAGGACAGAAGGGGGCAGGATGGCAAGGACAGGAAAGAGCCAAGGTTCTGTCCCTTGCTCTCTGACCCAGGAAAGGCTAACACTCAAGGAAACCTCAAATCATGCTGCTCCTCAGTTGGTGAACAGCTGGGTCAAGTCTTTACACAAATGTAACAGTAGATGAAATTCATGAATTAAGCCACAATTAGGTACACCTGATTCTCGGATAAGAGGACTCAATAAGAAAGCTACCTGGACGCTTCCAGCTATTTCTTAGCTTGTTCAACCATTACCTGATCACCTCCCACTCACAGAGGTCTGATCCCTGAAACTTCTCCCCTGCACAAAGCATTTCCTTGACAGTTTGAACGTTCATTAGTTCCTAAGTTATATTCAATTTACTGGGCTGTAAACCCTGAGCAGAGTCACCTTATTCCCATGCCCCAAGAATCTGGCACCCAGAGGGTGTTCCAGCCAGCCGACTGTAAGACTAGAATACGATGCTCACACCCTGGGCAGAAAACACGCGGCCACTATCCTCCGGACTCCTACGTTTTGCTCCGTGAAAGAAGCCCCAGAAGAGAAGTGGTGGAAGCCATCTGGATGGGAGTGGTGATAAGCTGGGACTTAGAGCCTGAGCAGGATCTGGGCGTGGTGGTGAGGGGTGGGAATGGGGCGAGAAGAGCTCCAGGCAAAGGGAACTGCAAAGAGAAGCCAGAAGCGCCTGCAGAAGCAGGAAGCAGCCGGTGTGGCTGGGAACTCTTGCCAGGTGCCAAGCACTGTTCTCGAGGTTAGCAAAACAGACACCTGCGAAGAGTTAGGCAACGAGCAGAGCAGCCCCCGTGTGGGCCCCAGTCCCTCCGTTTATTCGCCCCCTGCAGGGTTGCCATAGGAATAACGCCCATGAGTCTCAGGAGGGGCCTATTGTGCCCGCTGGCTAGTAAAGGACGCCCAAGGCCAAGGGAAGCCCGTGATAAGCACTGAGGCCACAGGAAATGCCCATTCTGAGAGGCAAGAAGCAGGCGGCCTCGATTTCTACGATTTCTTTTGGTGTGTGTATCTGATGGAGTAAGGCTTAGACTCAAATGGGCCAACCTCAAAGCACTTACCACAGTCCAGGACCAGTCCCGGACGCCTGGACACGTATCAGCTTTAAACATCATAACCTGGCTGTTAACAGCATTCAGGCCACGGAGGCGTAATTGAAAACAGGCTGAACGAACCCACACAAGAGAACAATCCCTATCCCCGCCCCCCTCCACAGCTAAGGCGGGGGACAGGTCCCCATGAAGATCTCCCCAGCTTTAGGGCACATGAGAGGCCCTCGGCAGAGCCAGACACACGGTGCCTGAGGCTCCATCCCGTAGGAGCGACAGACGACTCCAGGGAAACTCTGGTGTTCAAGGGCGGACTTCAGACCCTCCCTCGCCCCAGCAGGGTACGACTCCCCTATCACGTGTGGAAGGAGTTTGACAGGCCGCCCGGAACACCGTCGGCGCCCAACGGCGGGCCCGCTAAGGTGGCAGAGGGGCGGGACACTGGGAGGGAAGGACGGAGGGAGAAAAGAGCTCCCCGCAGCTTCGGAAGCCCCGCGGTCCTCGCGGAGAGGCCCCCCCTAGGCCGGTCCTCCGGCTCCTCCCCTCCGACCCTCCGTCGGGGCCTCACTCCGCGGCTCCGTTCTCCTCCCAGCCAGGCGCCCCCCGACCAGGCCCGGGCTCGCCGCTTACACGTGTCCGCAGGGCACCTGCACCGGCTTCTCGTACACCTCTAAGCACACGGGACACGTGAAGCGGCCGAGGGGGTCAGCCTCCGCCGCCGGCCCCGCCAGCTGCGCACCACCCGCACGGTCCTGCTGCTGCGCCGCCATCTTGCTGCCGCCGAGCGCCGCGCAACGGCGGCCGAGAGGAAGAGCCCGGAGGGCGGGGCTGCGGCCGGGGGGCGGGGCGGGGGGGGCGGTGAACGCGTGGGGGGAGGGGCTCGCGAGCGGTAGGGGTGGGAGGAGGCGGGGCTTGCGGGCGGTATGACCAGCATGGGGCGTGGCCTGCGGGCGGTGACCGTGTGGGGGCGGGGCTTATGGGCCGTGCGCGGCGGGGGGCGGGGCTCGTAGGAGGGCCCAGTCTCGCGGCCCCCGGGACTGGAGGGAGGGGGAGAGAGGCCGAGGGAGATCTGGAAAATGTGGAAGCGTAATCCAGAGGTGGCAGAATTGGAATGGGCTTTGTGCGTTGGCCAGTCTCCCAAATTTAAATCGGTAGTTCAACACCACCTGCCCTAGTACTATTTCTCTTCGAATCGAGTAGCTTTTAAAAAAAAAACTTAAGCAAACAAAATTCAAGAGAGATCTAACTCCTGAGCTACAAATAGAAAAATCAGTACTCTATACAAGGGAACTGTACACATAAATACAACGGAAACAAAAAGTATGAATAATTCATGCTGGCTGCTGTTGGTGCTGAGAGGGGAGATTAGCCATGACTGGACAGGGGTTGAAGACGGGCTGACGCCATGCCGAGACTTCCTGGTGAAAGAAGCCGTGGGAACCTGGTAGTAGATCGCGTGTCCAAGCGTGTCCTGGAGATCAGGTGCAACTCCTAGCACCGCTCCGCCTAAATGGGGAAACTGAGGCCTGGAGAGACAGAGTAAATCTCAGCCTCACAAGAAAGAGTCCTGCCTAGAACCCAGGGTTTTGAATCCCAGCCTTCTCTTCCCACTGTACCGAACTGGCTCTGTGTACAGCCCATTTAATGCATTTATTTAGAGTTAGAGTCTCATTCTGTTGCCCAGGCTGGAGTGCAGTGGCATGCTCAAGCCACCGCAGCATCAATCTGCTGGACTCCAGCAATCCTTCTGCCTCAGCCTTCCAAGTAGCTGGAACCACAGGCATACACCACCACACCCAGCTAATTTTTTTATTTATTGTAGAGATGAGGTCTTGCCAAGTTGCCCAGACTGGTCTCGAACCCTTGGGCTCAGGCAATCCTCTCGCCTCTGCCTCCCAAAGTGCTGGGATTATAGCATGAGCCACCATGCCTGGCTAAAAGACATCTTTTTATTTTTATTTTTTGTTTTGAGTTGGAATCTCACTCTGTGTCGCCCAGGCTGGAGTGCAGTGGTATGCTCATGGCCACCCTAGCGACGACCTGCCAGGCTCCAGAGATCCTTCCGCCTCAGCCTTCCAAGTAGCTGGAACTAACGAAGTACGCTACCATGCCCAGCTAATTTTTTATTTATTATAGAGACAACAAGTTCTCGCCAAGTTGCCAAGTCTGGTCTCAAACCTGTGGTTCAAGCAATCCACTTGCCTCAGCCCCCAAAATTGCTGGGATTACAGGTTGAGCCACCAAGCCCAACCAGGAGACATCTTTTTAAATGGCAGGATCTGCTAACAATTCTACCTGGTTCTCTTAACCAGGAAAGTCAGTGATGAACCAAACCTCAACCTTGAAAAGCAACACGGCAACGAGCCTACATAGGACAAATAAATAGTATCTGTTAAGCCAGGTTGAATGAAGGCAAATAGGCCTCCTCTCCGATCCCATTCCCAGTCCTCTGGGCTGATTTCGCATAACTCGCTGGCAGCAGGAGGATTCTTTGTAGCTATCAGCATTGGCATCTTTTCACCAACAAACAACTGGACCATGCAGGAAGCACACAAGAGGACCAGCGCTCAGCGTCAGGATCAGAGTTAGGGCTAAGGATAGGATTATGGTCAGGGTGCTTACGTCTCTTTTTCCTGTTCTGGTGCCAGGCACCTAAGCATCTGCTCTCTTCCCAGCCACTTCCTTTTGTTGTGTTGCTCAAATACTTTGTTTCCTTGCTCATCTTCCATCTGTTTGTTCTATTCATGACTGAGAGTGGAACACTGAGGTCTCCAACCATTACTGTGGGAATATCCATGTGCCAGGGATGGGGTGTCTTGGAGAGCAAGGGTGGCCATGGGTAGTTACAAGCCCCTGCACTGGCCTTGGGGCTGCTGCCAATGTGGAGGGCAGGGAGGGTGATGGAGCAGGGCAGCCCCAAACCAGGGCTCCATATCCGCAGAGTACCTCCGACGTGGACTCCTGACATGGCCTTTCCAGGAGGTCATACACTCGGCCATAGAGTCAAGAGGACAGGATTGAGATAGTATTAATTGTGAACTTTGAAAGTACTGACGATGCTAAGCACTTTACACTGAATAAATCCACACGCTGCTGATGACGTGGGTTCTATAATTATTCCCATTTTACAGCTATGCACACTGCAGCACAGAGGTTAACTTATCTTTTTCCATTTTTTAAATTATGGTAAGCCGGGCTCGGTGGCTCAGCCTGTAATCCCACACCTTTGGGAGGCTGAAGTGAGTGAACTGCCTGAGCCCGCGGGACCCGTCTGGGCAGGCGAGACCTCATCTCTACAATAAATCAAAAAATCAGGCGGGCGTGGTAGCGTATGCCTGTAATTCCGGCTACTTGGAAGACTGAGGCGGAAGGATCGCCGGAGCCCAGCAGGTGAGGCTGCAGTGGCTGGGAGCGGCCACTGCACTCCAGTCTGGGCGACCGAGTGAGACTCCAACTCAAAAAAAAAAAAAAATTATGGTAAGATGCACAAAACATGAAATTTGGCATTTTGACCATTATTAAAGCATAGGGTGAGCTGAACTGAAGTGGTGACCCGAGGGCGTGTGAAGTACGGTCACACTGTTACACAACTGTCACCACCAGCTATCTCCAGGACTCTTGTCCTCTTGCAAAACCGAAACTCTATATCCATAAAACAATTTCCCTTTCCCTCCTCCCATTCCCTCCCAGCTCCTGGCAATCTTGTATTTCTATGATTTTGAAACATTTATAGCCACAAAATTTCCCCTGAGCATTGCTTTCACATGTGCCCTGAGTTTTGGTGTGTTGTGTTTTTGTTTTCATTTATTTCTCAGTATTTTCTAATTTCTCTTGTGATTTCTTCTTTGATCCATCGAGGCTGAGGCCTAAGAGTGTGTTTGATTTTTAATTTCCACAAATTTGTGAATTTTCCAGTTTTCCCTCCTCTGGTATTGACTTCTTTTTCTTTTTCTGAGTCGGAGTCTCTCTCCGTCACCCAGGCTGGAGTGCAGTGGCATGCCCACAGCTACCACAGCCTTGACCTGCTGGCCTCAGGCAATCCTTCCACCTCAGCCTCTCTAGTAGCTGGAACTATAGACGCATGCCACCACGCCAAGCTAATTTTTTGATTTATTGTAGAGATGAAGTCTTGCCAAGTTGCCCAAGCTGGTCTCGAACCCCTGGGCGCAGGCAATCCTCTTGCCTTGGCCTGCCCATGTGCTGGGATTACAGGCGTGAGCCACCGGGCCTGGCTCCCTCTGATATTCATCTCTAGCCTCATCCCATTATGATCGGAGAAGCTACTTTATATCATCTCTATCTTTTAAAATCTACTGAGACTTAATCTGTGGCCTACCAAATGGTCGGTCTACCCTGGAGGATAGCCAACATGCACTTAGGAGAATGTGTGTGCTGCTGTTGTTGGGTGCGTCTGTTAGATCTGGTTGTTTCGTTGTGCTGCCCAAGTCTTTTGTTTCCTTGCTCATCTTCCATCTGGCTGTTCTATTCATTGTTGAGAGTGTAATATTGACATCTCCAACTATTATTGTGGAACTATCCAGTTCTCAGTTCCAGTTTTTGCTTTATCTATTCTTTTTTTTTTTCCTGGTCAAAGCCTCATTCTGTCGCCCAGGCTGGAGTGCAGTGGCACGCTCACAGCCACCGCAGCCTTGATTTGCTGGATTCAGACGATTCTTCTGCCTCAGCCTTCCAAGTAGCTGGAACTACAGGCACATGCTACCACGCCCGGCTTGTTTTTTGATTTACTGTAGAGACGAGGTCTCACCAAGTTGCCCAGGCTGGTCTCGAACCCCCGAGCTCAGGCAATCCTCTCACCTCTGCCTCCCAAAGTGCTAGGATGACAGGCATGAGTCATTGTACCCGGGCTTTTCTTATTTTAAAGATGTGAGGTACAAGTCAGGATTAGATATATAAATGTGTTCTACATACAGGTGCAGTTTTGACCTTCCACTGGTCCTCACTTCGTCTGTCTTAGGATCCGGTGCTTTCTGTCACTATTTACTTTGTGGTTACCATAGGTATCACATACACTATATTAAAGTTATATACAGGGTATGATGGCTCATGCCTGTAATCCCAGATGCTTAGAAGGCTGAGGCAGGAGGATCACTTGAGGCCAGGAGTTTGAGACCAGCCTGGACAACATAGCCAGACCCCCTCCTATATATTTTTGGAGGGGGGTTTGAGTTGGAGTCTCACTCTGTCACCAAGGTTGGAGGGCAGTGGCATGCTCCTGGCCACCACAGCCTCGACCTGCTGGGCTCAGGTGATCCTTCTGCCTCAGCCGTCCAAGTAGCCACTATGCCTGGCTAATTTTTAAAAATTTATTGTAGAGTACTTGGAAGGCTGAGGCGGAAGGATCGCCGGAGCCCAGCAGGTCGAGGCTGCGGTGGCCGGGAGCGGGCACTGCACTCCAGTCTGGGCAACAGAGTAAGACTCCAACTCAAAAAAAAAAAAAATTTATTGTAGAGATGCGATCTCGTCAATTTGCCCAGGCTGGTCTTGAACCCCTGGACTCAGGCAATCCTCTTGCCTCAGCCTCCCAAAGTGCTGGGATTACAAGGTATGACCACAGTTTGTTGCTGTTTTCAACAACAATCAATCTAGCAATATGTGTCAATTGAATAACCCTTTCTCTTCTCATTTTCCCTTAACATTCTTGAGGAAAATATCTACCACAAAATTTTTGGCAGCCTCTCTCAGTCTGCCCACATTGTCTAAGATCCTTTTGGGGTCCTGACATGAGCCTGGAGTGGAGAATAACTTCTGCTCAAAGCCTTTGCAAACTCAATTTGTACTATCTAGGGAGACTCATTCATTCAGGCAACAAAGAGTCCCTGTTGGACCTACTCTGTGCCAGGTTCTCTTCAGGATGCTGGGAATGCAGTGTGAAGAGGACAGGTGTGGTCCTTCACAGGCAGTGAGGTGGGGGGGTGACAGATGCCTTAAAAAATGATTCAGAGCCGGGCTTGGTGGCTCAGCCTGTAATCCCATGCTTTGGGAGGCTGAGGTGAATGGATTGCCTGAGCCCGTGGGTTTGAGCCCCCCCTGGGCAACTTGGTAAGACCTCACCTCTACAATAAATAAGAAAATTAGCCAGGTGTGGTAACGCGTGCCTGTAGTTCCGGCTACTCGGAAGGCTGAGGCAGAAGGATCGCCGGAGCCCAGCAGGTCGAGGCTGCGGTGGCCGGGAGCAGCCATTGCACTCCAGTCTGGGCAACTGAGTGAGACTCCAACTCAAAAAAAAAAAATGATTCAATTAAATGATCCTAATGATAATTTCAGGGTGATCTGCTCTAGGTGGTCAGGGAAGGCTTCCCTGAGGAAGAGACATTAGACTAAGGCCTGACAAGTAAGTAGGAGTTCACCAGCAGAAGGATGGGGCAGAATAGTACTGCCTGTATCCCAGACAAATGGAAAGATGGTCTTGTGGGAAGGAAGGATCTTCCACACACTTTTAGTGGTGGCATCTCTTGGACAGACTCCCTCCTTCTCTCCAGCTCCTTGAGGATAACACTGCTGTAGAATCCCCAGCTTCCCCCTCTCCCCCGAGTGTGGATGGGACCTGGGACTATTTCTTTTTTTTTTGAGTTGGAGTCTCACTCTGTCGCCCGGACTGGAGTGCAGTGGCCGCAGCCTCGACCTGCTGGGCTCCGGCGATCCTTCCACCTCATCCTTCCGAGTAACCGGAATTACAGGCGCGTGCTACCACACCCGGCTGATTTTTTGATTTATTGTAGAGATGAGGTCTCGCTGCCAGGCGGGTCTCGAACCCGCGGGCTCAGGCAATCCACTCACCTCAGCCTCCCAAAGGCGCGGGATTACAGGCTGAGCCACCGAGCCCGGCTTGGGACTATTTCTTAACCAACACAATATGGTGAAGGAGATGGAGTCTCACTCCCATGATTATGTTACATTTCATAAGATCCTCTCCTACTAGCAGACTCTCTGTAGAGATTCCCTCTCCACTGCTGGCTTTGGAGAACTAAGCAGCCACTTTCGAGGCTCATGGAGCAAGGAGCTGAGGGCGATCAACAGCCAGCAATAGGCCAGCGTCTTCAGTTCCACACCACAAGGAAGTGAATTCTGCCATCAACTGGAGTGAGCTTGGAAGCAGATTCCTCCCCAGTTGAGCTTCCAGATTTGAGCGCAGCCCAGTCAATTCGTTGATCTCAGTCTGGCAAGAGCTGAAAAGAAGCCCCAAGTGGTCATGCTCGCATTCCTCACTCACAGAAACTGAGAGTATGTATCATGTTTTTTTTTTTTTTTTGAGTTGGAGTCTCACTCCATCACCCAGACTGGAGTGCAGTGGCACGCTCCCAGCCACTGCAGCCTCAACCTGCTGGGCTCCGGTGATCCTTCTGCCTCAGCCTTCCGAGTAGCTGGAAATACAGGCACACGCTACCATGCCTGGCTAATTTATTTATTTATTTGTTGTAGAGATGAGGTCTTGCCAAGTTGCCCAGGTGGGTCTCAAACCCGCGGGCTCAGGCAATCCACTCACCTCGGCCTCCCAAAGCGCTGGGATTACAGGCTGAGCCACGGAGCCCGGCCAAGAGAGTGTGTATCATGTAAGCTGATGAGTTTGGCATGATTTGTTACATAGTAACAGATAACGAATGCAATGTCAGTGGGTATGTTGCCTGTAAGTCTCAAAGTCACAAGAGCACATATTCTTTCATTGATCTTTTCTACTTCCAGGACTTTATCCTATAGACCTGCACTATCCAGTACTTGTGGTTATTTAAATTATAATAAGTTTAACCGAGCAAAATTAAGAATCCAATTCCTCAGAGTCACTAGCTATATTTCGCTAGTGCTCAATAGCCACGTATGGCTGGGGGCTACATGTTGAACAGAGCAGATATAGCACATTTCCAACATGACAGCAAGTTCTGTTGGACGGTGCTGCTCTATACATCCGCTCACCGGTGAGACACATACATACACACAGAAATGCAGAACACAGGCTGGGCATGGTGGCTCAGCCTGTAATCCCAGCACTTTGGGAGGCCGAGGCGAGAGGACTGCCTGAGCCCTGGGGTTTGAGACCAGCCTGGGCAACTTGGTGAGACCTCGTCTCTACAATAAATCACACAAAAAATGGCATGCGTCTGTAGTTCCAGCTACTTGGAAAGCTGAGGCATGAAGGACCACCTAAGGCAGCAGGTCGAGGCTGCGGTGGCCTTGAGCGTGCCACTGCACTCCAACCTGGGTGACAAAGCGTGAGACTCCAACTCAAAAAGAAAAAAAAGAAATGCATGACAGCATTGGTCACAGCAGTAAGATGCCACAGGCAAACCAAATGACGACCAGAGTGTGAGTAAACACATACAGCAGATGTAATCACTAGGATGTCAACCCTATTAGGGCAGGGAATGTTTATTTTGTTTACTGTTGTATCTTCAGCTTCCTTTTCTTTCTTTTTTGTAGAGACAAAGTCTTGCTGTGTTGCTCTGGCTGGTCTCAAATTCCTGGGCTCAGGCAATCCTTCCACCTCAGCCTCCCAAAGTACTGGGATGACAGGTGTGAGCCACCATTCTCAGCTGTATCTTCAGCTTCTAAAACAGTGCTTGATGCATTGCTAGGTAATTCCATAAATATGGAGCTGATATGGAATCATCATATATATATATATATATGCATATTATATACACACACACATATATATATATATATATATACATATATATATTTTTTTTCTTTTGAGTCGGAGTCTCACTGTTGCCCAGGCTGGAGTGCAGTTGCATGCTCATGGCCACCTCAGTCCCAACCTGCTGGGCTCAGGTGATCCTTTCGCCTAAGCCTTCTAAGCAGCTGGATTCACAGGTGCGTGCCACAACATCTGGTTAATTTTTTGATTTATTGTAGAGACAAGCTCTTGCCAGTTATCCACACTGGTCTCAAACCTCTCAATCCTTTTGCCTCTGCCTCCCAAAGTTCTGGGATTACAAGCATGAGCCACTGCGCCCAGCCCAAAATATATTTTTAATTTACTTCTCAGGAAATTGATACCAATGAAAAGTTAACAAAAAATAAATAAAATAAAATATTTTTTTTTTTGAGTTGGAGTCTCACTCTGTCGCCCCGATTGGAGTGCAGTGGTTGCTCCCGGCCACCGCAGCCTCGACCTGCTGGGCTCCAGCGATCCTTCAGCCTCAGCCTTCCAAGTAGCTGGAATTACAGGTGCATGCCACCACGCCCGGCTAATTTTTTGATTTATTGTGGAGATGAAGTCTTGCCAAGTTGCCCAGGCGGGTCTCGAACCCTCGGGCTCAGGCAATCCACTCACCTCGGCCTCCCAAAGTGCGGGATTACAGGCTGAGCCACCGAGCCCGGCAATAAATTTTTTTTTTGAGTTGGAGTCTCACTTCTTTGCGCAGGCTGGAGTGCAGTGGCACTCACCCTCACGGCCACCCCAGTGTTGAATTTCTGGGCTCTAGCTATCCTTCCGCCTCAGCCTTCCGCATAGCCAGAAGGAACTACAGATATGTGCTACCACGCCCAGCTATTTTTTATTTTATTGTAGAGACCAGGTCTCGCCAAGTATCCCGGGCTGGTCTCGAACCCACGGGCTCAGGCAATTCACTGGCCTCAGCCTCCCAAAGTGCTGGGATTACAGGCTGTGCCACCAAGCCCGGTCATAAAATAAATTTTTAATTAGAACAACATAAAGGTGCTAAGTAATTTGTCGAGTATATGTATAAGTTTGTATATGATACATAGATGCCTCTGGAAGGTAGGGCAACTAACTGTCCAGGTTTGCCTGGGAGTGAGGGGATTCCCAGGATGTGGGACTTTCAGGGTCAAAGCTGGGCAAGTCCCGGGCAAGCCAGAATGAGCAGATCACCCTCCTGGAAAGACTTCTGAGAATCTGTTACTGGCGGCTCCCATTAGGAACAGAAACCTGGGGCCTGGCTCTTAAGTTTTGGGCCTGGAAGAAGACTTGTCGTTCTCTTCCCTCTAGAGCTGCCTAAATGATTATGCCAAGTTCACACATCACTTTTTTTTACAGTCAGATCTTTATTTAAAAATCAGATCTGCCAAGTTAGCGCTTTCCACGAACTCGGGGAGCAGAAACATTCACAGGCTTCACAATCTTCTGCTTAGGTGCTGCCTTTGTAGGTGCCTTAGCAGCAGCCATGGAGGTATTTTTTTTTTTTTTTTTTTTGAGTTGGAGTCTCTGTCGCCCAGACTGGAGTGCAGTGGCCACTCCCAGCCACCGCAGCCTCGACCTGCTGGGCTCCGGCGATCCTTCCGCCTCAGCCTTCCGAGTAGCTGAAACTACAGGCGCATGCTACCACACCCGGCTAATTTTTGATTTATTGTAGAGATGAGGTCTCGCTGCCCAGGTGGGTCTTGAACCCGCGGGCTCAGGCAATCCACTCACCTCAGCCTCCCAAGGCAGGGGATTATAGGCTGAGCCACTGAGCCCGGCTCATGGAGGTCTTTTTAGATGCTTGCTTAGCCTTTTTTGTCCCTTAACAGCCCTGATAGCTTGTTCCCTTTGAGCCTTTCTAACTTCAGGTTTCTGATTCTTCTTGGCCATTATGTCAGCAAGAGGTGCACCCGTAATGGCCCTCTGGAATTTGACAGCACGGCGGCTTCTTTTCTTTCGAATTTCTTCTGACTGTCCCTTTTTGTGTTTTCTTCTGTAGAGGACAGTCCAGTTAATGTGCCGAGGATTCCTCTTGGAAAGGAACACTGACTCGCATTTTGCGTCAAAAAACTGAAAAACCTTCCCGTCGGTCCTGGCATGGCGCCTTTCGTGTCCAGGATAGATCTTGTACCTGCTGAAACTGCACAGCTCGACCTTCATGGCTGTGGCTCTGGGGGAAGAGGAAAGATGGCTCACACATCACTTTTAGACTAAAAATTAAACAGTGACGCATTAGAAATAGTTAAGATGACTCAGAAATGATCCAGCCCTCCAATCAGCCTATCCCTCAGCTTCAGACCACATAGGACATCTATCACTACACTCATCTCCCTCAGACATCATCTGACTCTGTACGTACTGCTACATTTGTAAACCCGTGGGCAAGTAATTTCATCTCGAGTTCAGCTGATTCTTCAAGGTTGCCAAACTGTTGAGAGTCAGGAGAAATTCCCATTTGCACCACTAGGGGGCATAAGAGGCTCCCAGACTCACCTGGACCCACCAGGACACCTGCCTGGTAGGCCTTCCAGGTTGCCTCCAGTTCCCTAAGTGATTACTGTCTCTACCCATTATGGCTTAAATATTCTTAGCCTGAAAATAAAAATAAAAAAGCCGATCTCAGAGTTTTAACAGAGGAGACACTGCGTGTGCATATTCGTTCAATCAGTAACTGTGCCAGCCACCCTGCTAGGTGCTGGTAATGTGGCAGTGAACGATTGGGACTTAAAGGGGAAAAACCAGGGCATGCACACATGAATCTGCCTCTAGAAAGCTGCATTTCAGGCCAGGCTCGGCGGCTCAGCCTATCATCCCAGCACTTTGGGAGGCCGACCAGGCTGGTCTTGAACTCCTGGGCTCAGGCAATCTTCCCGCCCCAGGAGGGATTACAGGTGTGAGCCCCCGAAGTGCTGGGATTACAGACGTGAGCTACCGTGCTCAGCCTGTCAAGTCTCTTTAAACTTGGTTAATCTGGAGCAGTTTCTCAGTCTGCCTCTGTCTTTGATGACCGAAATAGTTTGGCAGATCCATTTTTTTTTTTTTTTTTTGAGTTGGAGTCTCACTCTGTCGCCCAGACTGGAGTACAGTGGCCGCTCCCAGCCACCGCAGCCTAGACCTGCTGGGCTCTGGCGATCCTTCCCCTCAGCCTTCCAAGTAGCCGGAATTACAGGCGCACACTACCACGCCCGGCTGATTTTTTGATTTATTGTAGAGATGAGGTCTCGCTGCCCAGGCGGGTCTCGAACCCGCGGGCTCAGGCAATCCACTCACCTCAGCCTCCCAAAGGTGCGGGATTGCAGGCTGAGCCACTGAGCCCGACTGAGTTAGCTCTTTTCAGTCTCTGCATCATCTGCAGAGATTCAGACTCCCAGAGAAGCATCTGATTGGTTCAGCTTCAGCCATCTGTCCACTCACTGGGGAAAGCTTCTTGACAGAAACTACAGGCTGTAGCCCATGGAGGCAGGGCGGCTTCCCAAGGCAAAATCCTGATGCCTTTTTCAGAGTGGGTGGTGGTGGGGTCTATAAGCAATCTACGTCCACTGCTGGTGGAACAGGCTCGGGGGCTCTACTAAAGCCCCATGCCCACAGCTCCTTCTGAGGAAAGTGGAGCCCCCGCCTCACGGCCCGTGGTCAAATGCCCAGCCACCATCATGGCCCACCTGGGTGGCCGCAGTGGCATCCTCACTGATCTCTCTTCTTCCATCCTTGTCCTTCTACAAGCCCTCCCTGGCTTGGGGCCTGCGTTCCCCTGGTGCCATCTCCTGTCTGACCACCACACTCTTGCCAGACCCACCCTCTTTCTCTTCTGAGAGCACACCAAGGTCATTGCTGTCTCAGGACCTTTGCATCTACTACTACTCCCGTTCCCTGGCATGCCTCTCCCTAGTTATCTGCATAGTTAATTTTTTTTTTTGACTGGCCATGGGAGCACAGGCCTGTAATCCTGGAACGTTGGGATACTGGGTGGGAGGCTTGCTTGAGATCAGGAGTTTGAGACCAGTCCGAGCAATATAGGGGGAACTTGTCTCTACAAAAAAAAAATTAAAAAAATTTAGACAGGCATAGTGCCACACATCTGTAGTCCAGTTTCTTGGGAACCTGAGGAGGGAGAATTGCTTGATCCCAGCAGTTCTTTTTTTTTTTTTGAGTTGGAGTCTCACTCTGCTGCCCAGGCTGGAGTGCAGTGGCCGCTCCCGGCCACCGCAGCCTCGACCTGCTGGGCTCTGGTGATCCTTCCGCCTCACACTTCCAAGTAGTTGGAACTACAGGCGCGTGCTACCACACCCAGCTGATTTTTTGACTTATTGTAGAAATGAGGTCTTGCCAAGTTGCCCAGGTGGGTCTCGAACCCGCGGGCTCAAGCAATCCACTCACCTCAGCCTCCCAAAGGCGTGGGATTACAGGCTGAGCCACCAAGCCCGGCTTCGTTTTTTTCCAGTTGAGGTCTCACTCTGTCACCCAAGCTGGAGTACAGTGACACGCTCACAGCCACTACAGCCTCGACCTGCTGAGCTCAGGTGATCCTTCCACCTCAGCCTTCCAAGTAGCTGGAACTACAGGTGTGTGCCACCATGCCCAGCTAGTTTTTTGATTTGTTGTAGAGATGAGGTCTCACCATGTTGCCTAAGCCAGTTTTGAACCCTGGGCTCAGGCAATCCTCTCACCTCTACCACACAAAGTGCTGGGATTACAAGTTTGAGTTACCAGGCCCGCTAGAGCCCAGGAGTTCAAGGCTGCAGTGAGCTATGATCAGGCCAATGCACTGGGTGACAGAGTGAGATCTTGTCTCTTAAAAAACAAAAACAAATAAAATTTTAATCCCTGAAGTAGATAAACCAATCATTCCAATTTCCTCTCTGTTTTAGTTATTTTTTTCTCTGTTTTCTTTCTTTTTAAGAAGTAAACTGGGCTCGGTGGCTCAGCCTGTAATCCTGCACTTTGGGAGGCTGAGGTGAGTGAATTGCCTGAGCCCGCGGGTTCGAGACCCACCTGGGCAACTTGTTCAGACTCATCTCTACAATAAATAAAAAGATTAGCCGGGTGTGGTAGCGCGCGCCTGTAGTTCCAGCTACTTGGAAGGCTGAGGCAGAAGGATCGCCGGAGCCCAGCAGGTCGAGGCTGCGGTGGCCGGGAGCGGCCACTGCACTCCAGTCTGGGTGACAGAGTGAGACTCCAACTCAAAAAAAAAAAAGACGCTTGCCAGGTGTGGTGGCTCATGCCTGTAATCCCAGCACTTTGGGAGGCAGAGGTGAGAGGTTTGCCTGAGCCTATATGTTTGAGACCAGCCTGGGCAACTTGGCAAGACCTCATCTCTATAATAAAAAAAAAAAAAATTAACTGGGCGTGGTGGCACACCCCTGTAGTTCCAGCTACTTGGAAGACTGAGGAGGATCGCCGGAGCTCAGCAGGATGAGGTTGCAGTGACTGAGCATGCCACTGCACTCCAGCCTGGGGGACAGAGGGAGACTCCAACTCAAAAAGAAAAAATTTTTTTTTTTTTTTTTTGAGTTGGAGTCTCCCTCTGTCCCCCAGGCTGGAGTGCAGTGGCCGCTCCCGGCCACCGCAGCCTCGACCCGCTGGGCTCCGGCGATCCTTCCGCCTCAGCCTTCCGAGTAGCCGGAACTACAGGCGTGCATTACCACGCCCGGCTGATTTTTTGATTTATTGTAGAGATGAGGTCTCGCTGCCCAGGCGGGTCTCAAACCCGCGGGCTCAGGCAATCCACTCACCTCAGCCTCCCAAAGGCGCGGGATTACAGGCTGAGCCACCAAGCCCAGCTAAGAAAAATTTTTAAAAAGAAAAGAAATGAGCCGGGCTCGGTGGCTCAGCCTGTAATCCGCGCCTTTGGGAGGCTGAGGTGAGTGGATTGCCTGAGCCCGCGGGTTTGAGACCCGCCTGGGCAGCGAGACCTCATCTCTACAATAAATCAAAAAATCAGCCGGGTGTGGTAGTGTACGCCTGTAATTCCGGCTACTCGGAAGGCTGAGGCGGAAGCATCGCCGGAGCCCAGCGGGTCGAGGCTGCGGTGGCCAGGAGTCCAATCTGGGCGACAGAGTAAGACTCCAATTTAAAAAAAAAAAAAAAGAGGGTAAAAAGCAGAAATAATATATTTGTTCTTTTTAAAACGCTTTTTTATTGTGATACTATATATAGCATAAATTGCCACTTTAACCAGTTAAAGGTACAGTGGCATTAATCACAGTCACAGTGTTGTGCAACCATCATCTCTGCTTCCAATTTTTTTATCACCCCGAACAGAACCTCTGCTTCTGTTAAGCAGTGCCTCCCATTTTCCGTCCCCAGCCACTGGTAGCCTCAATCTTTCTGTCTCTATGAATTTGCCTATTATAGACATCTCATTTAGATGAACCCACACAGCTGTCCTGTTGTGACTGGCTTCTTCTTCCTAGTGTGCTGTTTTCAAGACTCACCCATGTTATAGCGTGTGTCAGAATTTTCTTCCTTTTCAAGGCTGCATATGATGCCACTGTGTGGATACACTACATTTTGTTTATTCACTCACCTGTCGACAGACATTTACGTTGCTTCTACCTTTCGGGTAATGTGACTAATACTGCAGTGCACAAGTGTCTGTTCTGCATCCCTATTTTCAGTTATTTGAGTATACAAAGGGGGACCACCCAAAACTCTGGAATTTCTTTATTAAAATGTATATTCTTAAGCCTGGTTCGGTGGCTCAGCCTGTAATTCCAGCACCTCGGGAGGCCGAGGCAAGTGGATTACCTGAGCCCATGGTTTCAAGACCAGCCTGGGCAACATGGTGAGACCTCATCTCTACAATAAATATGAAAATTAGCCAGGTGTGGTAGCGTGCACCTGTAGTTCTGGCTACTTGGAAGGCTGAGGTGGAAGGATCGCCTGAGCCCGGCAGATTGATGCTGGGGTGGCCATGAGTGTGCTACTACTGCACTCCAGCCTGGGCGACAGAGTGAGACTTCAGCTCAAAAAAAAAAAAAAGTATATTCTTACATGTTTAAACATCATTCGCCTCCAAAGTCCTCTCCACTTGATGCAATACACCTATTGAGATGCTTTTCCACTGCTCAAAACAGTTTTTCAACTCGTCCATTTTGATGCCTGTTAGTGCTTCTGCTGATTTTTGTTTCATTTCTTCCACATCGATAAAACGTTGCCCTTTGAGGACTTTTTTCATCTGGCAGGGGGGAATGTCACCCAGGGCAAGATTGGGCGAATAGGGAGGGCAGTGCGTGGGGATCATGCCGTTTTTGACCAAAAACTGCTGAACGCTCAGTGTGGTGTGGGCAGGTGCACCCGCTGATCACCCATCATGAAATGGGAAAATGTGTTGAAAAAATCTCCCCCAAAATTCACTGAAGCTGAACAGAGTCTCTCACAACAATGCTAGCTGGTACACAGATGCGTCTGAGTTCCCAGAACACTTATCTAGTGGGGAAGCCTGTCCTTCCAGGGGCCCACCCTCCAAAAGAGAATTTGGGGTTTTCTGGGATCCCCCCTCATATACCTCGGAATTGAATTGCTGGGTTGGGTGGCAATTCTATGTTGAATTTTTAAAGACACTGCTAGACTGTTCTCCATAACAGCGGGACTGTTTGACATTCCCACCAACAAGTACAAGGATCCCAATTTCTTCACGCTCTTGCCAGCACTTGTTATTTTCCTTTCCAAAAAAATGATTATTATAAGCCAGGTGTTCACGCCTATAATCTCAGCATTTTGGGAGGTGGAGGCGAGAGGATTGCCTGAGCCCAGGGGTTTGAGACCAGACTGGGCAACTTAGCGAGACCTTGTATCTATAAAAAATAAATACACTGTAATCCCGCGCCTTTGGGAGGCTGAGGTGAGTGGATTGCCTGAGCCCGCGAGTTCGATACCCGCCTGGGCCACTTGGCGAGACCTAATCTCTACAATAAATCAAAAAATCAGCCAGGCATGATAGGGCGCGCCTGTAATTCCAGCTACTCGGAAGGCTGAGGCGGAAGGATCGCCGGAGCCCAGCAGGTCGAGGCTGCGGTGGCCGGGAGTGGCCACTGCACTCCAGTCTGGGCGACCGAGTGAGACTCCAACTCAAAAATAAATAAATACATACATACATACATACATATATACATAAAATTAGCCAGGCATAGTGGCATGCCTGTGGTTCTGGCTACTTGGAGAGTTGAGGAAGGAGGATTGCCTGAGCCCAGCAGGTCGAGGCTGTGGTGGCCATGAGCGTCCCATGGCACTCCAGCCTGGGTGACAGAGTGAGACTCTGACTCAAAAAAAAAAAAAAAATTATAGCCACTCTAGAGGGTATGATTTTTTAAAATTTTATTATATTTTATTTACCCAATATATTCAAAATATTATCATTTCAAAACATAATAAATACAAAAAATTAATGGTATATTTTATGGTCCTTTTTAAAAATTGTATTTCCTTATAGATTTGAGAGTTACCTGTGCAGGCTTATCACATGAATATGTGGCATGATGGTGGGGCTTGGGCTTCTGTCTGCCCCTCACCCACTTAGTGCCTGCTGTGCCCAACAGGCGTTTTTCAGTTCTACCTACCTCTCTACCTCTAGCCCTCCTGGAGTCCCCAATATCTACCATTTCCATCTTGGAGTATCCAGTGTTTAGCTCCACTTACAGGTGAGAACACGTGGCATTTGACTTTCTGTTTTTAAGTTATTTCACTTAGGATAATGGCCTCCAGTTCCATCCATGTTGCCAAGCACATGTTCATTTCTTTTCTTTTCTTTTTTTTTGAGTTGGAGTCTCACTCTGTCACCCAGGCTGGAGTGCAGTGGCATGCTCAGTCATGCAACCTCATCCTGCCGGGCTCAGGCAATCCTCCTCAGCCTTCCAAGTAGCTGGAACTACAGGGGTGAGCCACCACACCCAGTTAAACTTTTTTTTTTTTTGGTAGAGATGAGGTCTTGCCAAGTTGCCCAGGCTGCTCTCAAACACGTGAGCTCAGGCAATCCTCTCACCTCTGCCTCTCAAAGTGCTGGGATTACAGGCATGAGCCACCACGCCTGGCAAGTGTCTTTTTTTTTTTGAGTTGGAGTCTCACTCTGTCGCCCAGACTGGAGTGCAGTGCCCGCTCCCGGCCACCGCAACCTCGACCTGCTGGGTTCCGGTGATCCTTCCGCCTCAGCCTTCCAAGTAGCTGGAACTACAGGCGCGTGCTACCATGCCCGGCTAATTTTTAATTTATTATAGAGATGAGGTCTCGCCAAGTTGCCTGGGCGGGTCTCGAACCCGCGGTCTCAGGCAATCCACTCACCTCAGCCTCCCAAAGTGCTGGGATTACAGACTGAGCCACCGAGCCCGGCTAGGTTCTTATTGTTATCACCCGTGACTACCCCAGCCCACCACCTCAAGGACACAGATGCTAATGCCTGGCGGCCTCAGAATCTAAGACTCATGTGACTACGATCAACATCAAAGACCCGCAGCCCTGAACACTCCTTCGGGCCGAAGGCCCCCTTGGCCAAAGGCTCTTAAATATACCTAACCCTTGGCCACTCGAGGCCACGCTTGCCTCTGTGTGTTGGCCCCCTTTCTAACCTCTGAAAGGTGAATAATAAACTTCTTTTTACTTTCCTACTTGGTTGTGATCTTGCATGATTCCCGCGGCACCAGCCCACCTTGCCTCTGGTGGCCCTTTCGGAGCAGAACGACCTCAAGTCTCATTACTCTCCCCGCTGGTTGGAGGCTGCCTCTGCGTCTCAGCCAGACAGGATTCTGCCGAGCAATCCCACGACTGGGCACCGACCCAAAGGAAAAGAAATTGCTGCGAGCCCTGGGACCCAGGCGGGGGCATCACAGCTGGCTTGTGTTGAAGGCTCCCTCTGCTTGGCATCACGGATGATCTGTCCTCGGGGGTACTATTAATCCCACTGTACTGAAGAGAAAACTGAGGTAGGCCCAGAGAGGTTAGAAAGCTTGTCCAAGGCCACGCAGATGGAAAGTGTCCGAGCTGGGATCTGAACTCATGACTTTCTGGCTCCGGAGTCGGCTTGGCCTTGCTGCCTGGGAATCGTGTTGCTAGGCAACAGAGGCAACCCGGGCGTGGCTCTCCCTTGCTTGCTTCGAGGGAGTGGGCAGGAATGACACGTTTGCTCCAGCACAGTCTTCTGAAACCCAGTATTTTAGGGAACTGGTGTGGTCCAAGCCAGGAGCTCCAACCTCCAGATTGCTGCTTTCAGGTGCAATTAAGAACCATCCAGGAGAGACACTGAGTTGCCCACCGCCAGCTGCACAAGGGCTGGGCGGAGGGCACTAATGACAGCCCTGAGCTGCGCGGTTACCTTTGGACCCGCCTGGCTCCCGCTGCAGGTGTGAGACTGGGGCGGTTGGCAGTTGGGCTCATATTTAGGGGAAAGGCGGAAGGGAGCCATTCTTCCTGATTGTGGAGACGCCTCTGGCGCCAGCATTCGGTTACAAACCTCCCCAGCCCTACCTCTGCCCATGAGGTCAGAATGAAATCTGAGTGTTGGGAGCCGGATGGATCTGTGGCACCCAGCACATCCACGTGGTACAACAAAAAGCCTGACCGGCCGGAGAGGTGGCTCAGTCTGTCATCCCAGCACTTTGGGAGGCAGAGGGGAGAGGATTGCCTGAGCCCGGGGGTTCGAGATCAGCCTGGACAACTTGGTGAGACCTCGTCTCTACAATAAATCACACAAAAAAAGACTAACCAGGCATGGTGGCATGTGTCTGTCGTTCCAGCTACTTGGAAGGCTGAGGCGGAAGGATCGCCTAAGCCCAGCAGGTCGAGGCTGCGGTGAACATGAGCGTGCTGCTGCACTCCAGCCTGGGCAACAAGAGTGAGACTTCACCTCCCACCCCCCAAAAAAACAAAAAACTCCTCACCATGGATAATGTGTGTGGCAGGTGTGCTCCCTCCCACGTTCTGTATGTAAAATTCCCTTATGAAGAAGATACCGTTATTCCCTCCATTTTATAGGAAGGGAAACTGAAGCTTAGAGAGAGGATGCCACATGCAATCTGACTCCATGTCATACCAGTGAAGATAAACTGACAACACAATTAAAATGATGCTTTTGGCCAGGCATGGTGGCTCACGCCTATAATCCTGACGCTTTGGGAGGCAGAGCTGAGAGGATTGCTTGAGGTCAGGAGTTCAAGAACAGCCTGGGCAACATAGTGAGACCTTGTCTTAAAAATAAAGAAAAACAGCCGGGCTCGGTGGCTCAGCCTGTAATCCCGCGCCTTTGGGAGGCTGAGGTGAGTGGATTGCCTGAGCCTGCGTGTTCGAGACCCGCCTGGGCAGCGAGACCTCATCTCTGCAATAAATCAAAAAATCAGCCGGGCGTGGTAGCGCATGCCTGTAATTCCGGCTACTCGGAAGGCTGAGGCGGAAGGATCGCCGGAGCCCAGCAGGTCGAGGTTGCGGTGGCCGGGAACAGCCACTGCACTCCAGTCTGGGCGACAGAGTGAGACTCCAACTCAAAAAAAAAAAAAAAGAAAGAAAAACAATGTTGCTTTTAGACCAAAAGAGGATCCTGGAAAGAAATCAATATCAGAAAATAAGAGCCAGTAATTAGCAAAATTGTAACATTTCATTCAATTGAGAAAAATGTAGGCTGGGCATAGTGGTCATACCTGTAATCCCCAGCACTTTTGGAGGCTGAGGTGGGAGGATTGCTCCCAGGCTCAGACGAGCCTCTCACCTCAGGGTAGCTGGGACTGCAGGTGTAAGCCATCACTCCTGGCTAATTTTTTGATTTCGTAGAAATAAGGCTTTGCCATGTTGCCCAGGCTGGTCTTGAACTCCTGGACTCAGGTGATCCTCCCTCCTCGCAAAGTACTTGGGTTATAGGTGCGAGCCACCCATGTCCAGTCAGAATATTCTCTTTTGGATAAGGAGACTGGGTACTCCCTGAGGGCAGGGCTGTGTCTGCCTCCCTTACCGTTATGCCCTTTAAATCTAACATCACACCTGGCACCATGGAGGCAGGGAAAGTTCAGGTCAGAAGCAAATTCTGTTTGTGCTGGGTAGTGCATGCCTGGCAGGCAGTGGTGGTATAACTGTGAACAAAACAGATTTAGTTCTGTCCTCATGGAGTTCACTGACTTCTGGGGAAGAAAGATTTTTTTTTTTTGAGTTGGAGTCTCACTCTGTCGCCCAGGCAGGAGTGCAGTGGCACGCTCCCAGCTACTGCAGCCTCGACCTGCTGGGCTCTGGCGATCCTTCCGCCTCAGCCTTCCAAGTAGCCGGAACTACAGGCACACGCCACCACGCCCGGCTAATTTTTTGATTTATTGTAAAGATGGTCTCGCCAAGTGGCCTGGGCAGGTCTTGAACCTGCGGGCTCAGGCAGTCCACTCACCTTGGCCTCCCAAAGTGCTGGGACTACAGGCTGAGCCACCGAGCCTGGCCAAAAGATTTTTTTTTTTTTAGTCAGAGACTCACTCTGTCACCCAGGCTGGAGTGCAGTGGCATGCTGCTTACGGCCACCACAGCCTTGACCTGCTGGGCTCAGATAATCCTTCCGCCTCAGCCTTCCAGGCAGCTGGAACCACAGGCATGCGCCACCATGCCTGGCTAATTTTTTGATTTATTGTAGAGAGACAAGGTCTCGCTATTTTGCTCAGGCTGGTCTCGAACCCCTGAGCTCAGGCAATCCTCTTGCCTCAGCCTCCCAAAGTGCTGGGATCACAGACTTGAGCCACTGCGCCCGGCCAGAAGAAAGACATGAACACAAATCACATAAATATGTATTTGTGGAATGACTGAAAAAGCAGGTATCTGCATTACTGTCCCTAGCTGACTTTATACATAGACAGGCGCCCTTAGAAAACAGATGGTATTGGTTGATGTTCTGTTTGTTTTTCCAATTCACATCTTTTTCACTCCACGGAACGTCCTGCAGTTCTGTAGGTGTGCACCAGCCTTTTTAAGCGATCCGTAGTATTTGTTAGCATAGATGGGGCATTATCCTGCGGATAGACATTTATTTTTTTATTTTTTATTATTTTTTTGAGTTGGAGTCTCACTCTGTCGCCCAGACTGGGGTGCAGTGGCCGCTCCGGCCACCGCAGCCTCGACCTGTTGAGCTCCGGCGATCCTTCCGCCTCAGCCTTCTGAGTAGTCGGAACTACAGGCGCGCGCTACCACGCCCGGCTAATTTTATTTTTATTTTTTATTTTTGTTGTAGAGATGAGGTCTCGCCAAGTTGCCCAGGCGGGTCTCGAACCCGTGGACTCAGGCAATCCACTCACCTCAGCCTCTCAAAGGCGCGGGATTACAGGCTGAGCCACCAAGCCCGGCTACGGATGGACACTTAGAATGTTCCGGCTTTTGTTTTGGTACCCACACAGTGATGGGGCTCTGTGCATGTGTGCGTGTTTCTCTGGTAGACTTTGAGAAATCTTGTTGCTGGGTCATGGGGTGGCTTTTCTCTTTCGCTTTTGGTTCTATACACCTCTGTATTGTTGGAATTACACGTTACTTTGGTGAGTTTAAAAACTAAAAAATAGAAAGAGGTAGGTAGATTGTTCGTGTTGTTGGCTCTTAGGAGGCAGCGGTGCCTAATCACTGTCACGTGGCCGTTATATAAGCTGCTAATCGTTATGTAAGGGAATCTGGAAAGGATGCTTCTGTGATCCCCACATCCTCAAGCAGAAAACTCACAGCCTCTGACTGTGCTTGGATGAGAAACGTGGCTCTCTGTGGAGACTTTGGGTATTTTCTGATAGGAAGTGTCGCTGTGTCTCAATAGCCAGGGTTTCCTTCGTAAAAATCTGGTTCTCTGTCACAGAACCACAGACCACAGAGCTGGAAGGGACTTTTTCGGCAGACTCGTGTGAAAATGCAACCCTGTCACAGTTACCAAGCCCGGGTTTTGAGGTGCCCTAGAGACAGACTTATCTCAGGTGGGACAGTTTTCTCGGAGGGAATGTCTGTGAACATCATTGCTTTGCAGGTGATTGAGAGAGAAGCTTAAATGCCAGCTGGTAAAGAACAGAAAAAGCCCTGTAATCCCAGCACGTTGGGAGGCTGAGGCCAGGAGTTCAAGACCGGCCTGGGCAACCCCGTCTCCACAAAAAGCTGAAAAAATTAACCGGGCATGTACCGGTCGTCCCAACGACTCAGGAGGCTGAAGTGGGAGGATCGCTTGAGCCCAGGAGGTCGAGGTAACAGCAAGCTGTGATCACGCCACTGCGACTGCGTTCCAGCCTGCCTGACAGAGGAGACCCTGTCTCAAAAAACAAAAACATCCAGAAGGCAGGTAGGTACAGAGACAGGCTGCTGCTTCTCCAGAGGTTCTCCCGGTTTCGCGCCATCGACTCTTCCACAAGCCCGGCTGGGTCCCCAAGGCTCAGAGGGAGGGTCCTCCAGGCAAGGCGCAGGGGCTGGGCATCCCCTCGTCAGACCCGCGCCGGGCTCGGGGGCCAGATGGCAGGGGCTCGGGTCCGTGGGGGTCAGGGTGAGACGCCGCGCTGACAGCCGAGACGAAATGGAAGGCCGAGGCGTGGGAGCGAGGAAGCGGGGCCTTCGCCCGAAGAGAATCAGAGGGGGCTTCGGGAGGGCGGGAGGCCCGGGAGGACGCGAAGGGGGGGGCGGGGGGAGACGCCCCCCGAGGGAACAGCGAGGAGAGGCTGAGGGCGGAGGCGCACGCGGGGCCGAGAACGTGGCCGCGAAGGGCCGGCCTGCCGCAGCCGTCGGGGCCGGCGAGCGACGGGACGCGCGCTCCCGCCACAAGCGCGCCCCGCGACCAGCCCGCGTGGACCGGGCCGGCGTCGAGGCACCGCGGACTCAGGCCGAGCCCGCAAAGCCGAGGCCTCAGGGGCGCGGGCCGGCGTGCGGGCAGGGGCGGGGGAAGCCTACGCACGGGGACCCGTCAAGCCCGCAGGACTGGGCCAGTGGAGACAGCAAGTCCTGCGGGTGCGTGGTGCAAAGTCGCAACGCCAGGAGACCTGCTCTTTCCCACCTCCGGCCTCCATTTGGGTAAGTTGAGGGCAAAGACAGGTCGTTTCTGGGTTTTTTGTTTGCTTTGAGACGGGGTCTCGCTATGTTGCCAGGGCGGTCTCCAACTCCTGGCCTCAAGCGATCCTCCTGCGTTGGCCTCCCAAAGCGCTGGGATTGCAGGTGAGAGTCGCCGCACCCGGCTTTATTATTCCATTTTACAGGTGAGACAGCTGAGGCTCAGAGAGGTTAAGTAACTTGACCAAGGCCACACAGCTAGCAAACGGCAAAGGCAAACCTGGCACCGGCGACCTTAACCACAGCCCACAGCCGGGAACAGCCACTCCCAATCTCGCGTGATCTTGGCATCTCACTCGCTCTCTCTGAGCCTCGGTCTTTTCTTCTGTAAAATGGGGTCGAGGGACCCGGCCGTCAGTTCCTGCTCGCTTAGGCACCGTCGGGAGTGCAGCTCGCGAGTCATCCAGAAAACGGGCCAGTGCGGGAGGTGCAGGCCGGGTTAGCCCAGTCAACACTCCCAGTTCCGAGCTCCCGGCTCCGGACTGGTTTCCATGACAACCCAGCCTGCCACCACCCGAGGGCGAGCGATGCGTCACTTCCGGACCGTTCACTTCCGGGTCCCAGCCCCAGCCGCGACCCCAGGCTCTTCATGCCCGAGCGGGCTTCCGCGGCCTCTGTACCCCTCTCCGGCCTCCACTTTTTCCTCTGCCGCGGGCTCGTCGCCTCCGCGGTTCGCGGGCATGGAGCTCTTCCCGGGCGCAACGCGCAGCCGCGGCCCAGCCTCCCGCCGGGCCCGCCTCCTGGCGTCACTTCCGGACAGAGTGCTTCCGGGTCGCGGCAGGCTCCCGGTGCTGGTCTCGGTCCCTGCAGCCGGCGGAGCGGCGAGAGCCCCGCTGGGCCTGGCTCCGGCGGCCGTCACCCTCCCGCTCGCTTCCCCAGGGGCGTCGTCGGCGGCAGTGTCGGGGTGAGTGGGGACGGCCGGGCGGAAACCGCCCTCGGGGCTTCCCGGCGCGGGGGGCGCCCGACACGGCCGGGCTCGGCGGGCGCGGGGTCCTCTCGCGGCAGGCGGGCCCGCGTTTTCGGCGCTCCCGGGACCTCCGGCCCGTTCTTGGGACCCCCAGCCCCCTGGGCACCGCCGCGCAGGCCCCTGGCACCGGCCGAGAGCGGCCGGGGCCGCCCTGGAGGAGCACCCCTCTTGGGCGCTAGCCAGGCAGGACAACACCCCACTCCACCGCGAGGCAGCCGCTGCGCAGAGGGTCCCCCAGGCTCCGGCGGCCGCCCCGGGCTTGTGCTCGCCGTGTGACCTTGGCTAAGGCACTTCTGAGCCTCAGGCGCCTCATTTGGTAAATGCGAGTGAAGCTGTTTGTGGGGTCCGTAATGGGGATGGGAGAAGGTGGCGCAGGTGGAGAGGGCCTCTGGCATACAGCAGGCGCCCCATAAATGGGGGCTCCTGTTTGACAAGCCCGTGGGGAGGGCCCGAGTTGCAGCCCGGGGTGCTTTCCACCACCGACGTGGCTCTCGTAGGCTGCGGAACGATCCGGGCCGGGAATAGCAGCCGCCAGCTCTGTCCCCTGCAGGAAGAGGAGCCACCTCCTCCGGAGACGCCGAGCGAGGCAGCTGCCACCGGGCAGCGGCGTTCGGCCGCGGAGGCTATTTTCAGAGGGTTGGAAGGCCTCGACTTCTCCGGAGGCTAGTGCGGGTGCGGGGCCCTTCTGGCGTTTCCTGCCTCCTGCTTGGAACGGGCGCCTGAGGGGGGCGGGGGTGGGGGCCTGGATCGCCGCCCCGGCTCGTGTCTGGAGGCTGAGGGAACTCGGAGCCAGCCCAAGCTCTACTGGGGATGTGCAAACCTGGGGCCGGGCCGAGCTGCGACCACGGTAGCTTCTGCCTTGCAGGGAGGGGCGCCTCGGTGCTGCCTGGGGAGCGTTTCTGCATGAATGGGCTGGCGCTGAGATCAGCCGAGCGGACGCGCTGCTCCCAGAAGCGTTGCGGCTCCATCCGGCGGCCTGGAACAGACGCAGCTTTCCTTCTTTGCTTCCAAAATCGTAATTACAGAGCCATTGCCTCCCTGGCTGTGCAGCCACTGTCTCCTCACTGACTTGCTCTTCCAAGGGGGCCTGGATCGTGGCTGCAGGAGGGGCTGAAAGGACCGCGCTTTGGCACCCGCCTGCCTCTTCTCTGGATAGTCACAGGGCCTCGTTTTTTCTGCCAGACTGGCACGGCGTGGTGTTGCAATCCTTGGGTTGCTCAGAGAAATTAGCAGCTTCTGTCGCCGGGCTGTCTTGGTCTCCTGTAAGCACGTTGTTCTTGCAGAGTGCTGGGGAGAAATTGCTGGCTAGGCTAGGGACAGACACCAGCCACGAGCTGTGAGGCAGCCTGTGTTCTCAGAAATGTATTCAGCAGAGATGATGTCAGCTGCTCTGCCACTGGCCGGCCCTGCCCGGCCTCCCTTCAGCCTCCCTCCTCGGCCCCTGAGCTTGCATCATAGAGAGATTCACGGCTCTCCCAGCCTTGTTCTGTGTGGGAAGACAGGAATTTTGCTACTATGGGGATTTTTCGAGCTGCGCTGCTGGCCCTGCCGTAGGCATCCTCTGCTGAGCATGGTAGACCCGTCCAGTGGAGCGGCAGGGTGGCTTTGCTCAGGAGCTGGCGTCCTGGTGTCAGACCCAGTCCAGGCCTCAGACCCACTTCTTCGGAGCTGGAACTTGGGGCAGGTGGGCTGGCTTCTGTGAACCTCAGCTTCTTCTTGAGCCTCGGGGCTGCCGTGTGGATTTCATTGATTTTTTTTTTTTTTTCTGTATAGCAGGTAGCAGAGGCTGCCAGGCACTAAGCCCTTGGTAAACGGCATTAATTTAACAATATGTGAGTGAGACATACTGGAGAAAGCCCAGGCCTCAGGGTCGGCCAGCCAGAGTTATGGTTCCAGCTCTGGCCCCTTCGAGCTCTGCTGGGCAGGGTGCTTCCCGGCCAAACCTGGTTTCCTCACGGAGTTGCTGAGGATTAAACAGGGTGGTGCGGTTGAAGTGGGGTCCAGCGCTTGCTTCACTACATGGTGGCACCGCAGTAATTGCTTCTTTTTCTTTCCTGAGTTATCCTTTAGCATTCATTTCTGCCATTTCCCTCACTTTCCCAGGCTGATTCAAGATTCTTTTTTTTGACTCGGGGTCTCACTCTGTCGTCCGGGCTGCAGTACAGTGGCATGATCACAGCTCACCGCAGCCTCAACCTCCTGGGCTCCGGCGAGTCTTCTGTCTCAGTCTCCTGAGTAGCTTGGACTACAGGCACACTCCACCATGCCTACCTAATTAAAAAAAAATTTTTTTTGTAGAGATGAGGTCTCACTGTGTTACCCCAGGCTGGTCTCGAGCGCCTGGGCTCATTTGATCCTCCTCCTTGGCCTCCCAAAGTGCTGGGATTACAGGCATGAGCCCCTGTGCCGGCTCCAGCTTCTTAGAGGGCTTTGTGTTCTTGTTTTGAGGACGTGGGACATGGATGGGGCTGTGTAGATCCCTTCATTTATCGTTTGCCAGCAGCAAGCATGGGCATGGGGTGTGTTGCAACGAACAGCAGGCGCTGAGCTGAGGGGCTGAGCTTGAGGGTGGCTGACTGAAACATCAGTCTCTGGGCTCCAGGCCGCCTTGGAGAAAAGTCACAGCCGTGTTTAGGAGGCTGGATGCCCCCCATCCCAGGGGTTCTTGGACACACCAGAAACAGTCCCTGGGTCAGAGGACAATGCAGGCTTCTCTCAGATAAACCGTGGCGACTGCACATGACGTTTACAAGCAAGGACAGCAGCGGGCATCTGCTCTGGGGTGACCGTCCATTTTGCCTGCTTTGACACAAGGTGCTGAGCTCCTCCAGCTGGAGTTGAGGGCAGGATGTGTCGTCACTGCCACCCCCCACCCCACCCGCCCTGTTCCCCCCCATACCCAGCTAGGTAGAAGGTGGGTGCTGCAGAAATGCTTGTTGGCCATGGGGGTCCTGGGGTGGCGAAAGGAACGCAGACTGCAGGTCCCAAGGCTGGCCTTGGACTTGGGTCCCCTTTTCCTAGCCTTGAGCTAGTGCAGAACTCGCCCTGTGCTTGGAGCCTGCTTCTTCCCTCTCCTGCCGGTCTCCAGGACTCAGGAGGGACCAGGGAGAGCCCGAGGGGTGGTGTCATGAGTGCTCACATCCTGGGCATGTTTGCCACACCTGCTTCACCAAACACTGCCGAGAGGCAGCCCCCATGTTAGGCTCGTGGTAATCGTGGTGAACATTCAAACCTGGTCCTTGCCTTTGGGCAGCTTATCAGGCTATGCGGGAGACCGAGAGAAAGCTAGTAAATGAATCAACTTGGGAATTTCCGAGTGTGCTTCTCCCAGGATAATGTGACAAGGGAGTGGGAAGGTAGGGGTTCCTTGGGAGGGGGTGGTCATGAGGGCCTCTGTGGGGGTCATTTGAGCTGAACCTGGATGCGGAGAGCGAGCCAGCCCTGGGAAGGGTCAGGAAAGAGCATGAAGGAGGAACAGCACATGCTGAGGTCCGGAGATGAGCGTGACATGTTTGAGGAATAGACAGGGAGGTGGGTGGAGCTTAGGGGAATGGGAGCACCACTCTCACATGTGAGCAGGAGCCTCTGGCCCTGGTCAGGAGGGGGCATTTTATCCTCGGTGGGTATATGGCTGCCTTCTTTGCTTCTCAGGTGGGTCTGTCCCGCAGCACTGGGCTTCCCTGGGAGGGCAGTGGCTGAGAGGTGGTGGCAGCTGTGTCCCCAGTTGTGCTGCACATCCCGCCTCTCACCCCTCAGTAGTCCCCAGGAGACTCCCCAAAATCGTGGAGAAGCCAGACTGGTGGCTTCTGGAGACAAGGGTGGTTTTACTGGCCTCATGATGGTGCCAGCTTCGGAGCCTGCAGGAGCCCCAAGCTGAACATGGGTCTTGGGGCTCTGGGCTCAGCCCCTACCTCTGCAGCTGCTTGCTCGACCCTTGGTCAGCTAATGGCAGCCAGCAGGCATTGACGGGGCACCTTACTGAGCATGATGGTGACAGTCTTGCACCCACAGAGCTTCTAGGCAGAAGTCGCGGGACAGGAGTGAGGGGACGCACACCTACCTTGTGACTGGAGGTGCTCGCTCTGGCCTGAGCTTCCCTTCTCTGGAAGGCTTGGTGTCTGGGAGCATGGGGATGGCTGTCAGGGCCCATGGGAGCTGGCACTCTGTGACCAGCTTTGTGTCCTGATCGTGTGCTCAGGACCAGAGGCGCTGCTGTGAACCCCTTTTTCACATAAGAAAACTGACACCCAGGGAGGCTGAGCAGTTTGCCAAGTAACCTGGAGAAGTGGACCTGGGTTTCATGCTGGGCGGCCTGGCGAGGGACCTGTGTTCATGACCCTGCGCCATTGCCTCCTGGGCCCTGGAGTGTCCCTTGATGCGTGCAGGATTGCTCCCTGCATGGTAGCAGTGAGAACACTGCAGGATCTGTGCACATTCTGTGGGTGAGTGGTCGAGCAGACGACCAAATGTATATATCCGGGGTGTCCCGGCTCAGAACATGATAAGTCTCTCTCCACAGGGGGCTGCAAATCGCTCTTAGGGTGAAGGGGACCACAGGCGATCAAAGCAGAGAGTAGCATGCCCTGGGGAGAGCAGCCCGGGCAGGCTCCTTTTAAGATATTAAATCAGGTCCTGGCCATCTCCCCCGCATTCAACTCTTCAATGGCTCTCTGAATAAAACACATCCTGAGTGTGCTCCTGAGGCCTTGGGGACCAGGAGGGCTGGCGCAGCTGCCTCTCAGCACTCTGCCCTTGCAGAGCGGCCTGCCTGCTGCCCTCTGGTGACTTGCCAGCGCCCTGCCTCGGGAAAGTAGGGCGTGGGGGGCAAGGACCTGGACTCTGGAGCCAGACTGCTTGGCTGGGATTTCAGCCGGAAGCCTCAGGCAGTTTCTGGTGTCTGTGTCTCCGTTTCCATGGAGGGATACCCGCAGCCCCAGGGGTGCTGAAGGTGGACAGTGCTGGCATGTGGGTCGCACTCGTTCAGGGCCCTCCTCCCGTGCCCTTCCCTGCAGCGTGGCTGCCTCATTCTGCTGTCTGGCTGCCGCTGTCTCGGGGCCCACCTCAGCGCCCCTTCTGGCCCACCAGCCAGGCTCGGCTCTTCCCTGCTCACCCTGAGCTCTTCCTGTAAGAGTGCTGACGGCAGTTTTCATCTGGGAGCGCAGTGCAGTAAGCGTCTGTCTGGTCCCCGCTGTCACCTGCACGTCGTGCACGCTCATGGACGTGTTGAAGGAGCAGAAGGGAGTCAGGGCTGGCGGTGCACGGGCTCAGGCCAGTTCTGCTTTTCGTTTTGCCTCAGCAACAGAGCTGGCGTGCGAGCCCTTTCGAGGACTGACACGCTTCTTGTTCCTCCCCTTCCAGAGCACCTGCTGGTCCCGGCAGCGGCATGGCAGCGCCATTAGCGATGATCCTGCCGCTGACCCTGAAGCCATGGAGGAAATAAGGTAGCCCCTTCGGTGGGATAGGGAAGCCCACTTCAATGGATGCAAAATACAAGGATGACCTATTTCGGAAGTACGTGCAGTTCCACGAGGGCAGAGTGGACCCCGCCCCCAGCCAGCAGCAGCCCAGCAGCGACGAATGCCTGCGGGCGGCCGCCACGACCCTCCTCGGCCTGCACAGGGTGGACCCCTTTTATCGATTTCGGCTAATCCAGTTCTATGAGGTGGTGGAGAGCTCCCTGCGCGCACGGAGCTCCTCTAGCCTGCGCGCCCTGCACTGTGCCTTTGGCGTGCTAGAGACGGTGGGCATCAACCTCTTTCTGTACCCCTGGAAGAAGGAGTTCAGGAGTATCAAGGTGAGGCTGAGGAGCGGCCCTCCAGCGGCCTTCACCCTTCTGGCCCATCCTGAGGGTCTTGCTCAGACACTCTTGGTTCCCGGCGGCCTTGGGACACCAAGCAGAATTGTCCCCATGGTTCCCCCTCGCCTGTCCCTCCAGTTCACCTCTGAGCTGGTTCCCAGCTCCCTGCGGCCACACCTTGAGGTTGAGAAGGTGGGGCTGACCAGGCCACAGCTGCAGAGCCAGTGGCCGGTGGGCTTGGGTTTGCGGAAGCTGGCCGGAAGGGGCCAACGGGATCTGGTTATATCTGCAAGGCCCTGGCTGTGGTGTGGGGGAGACTGCAGGGGGGATCGGGTAGGGAGGTGGAGGCCCATGACGAGGGCTTGATGTCCAGCCAGCTGAGGACTACTGGGTGATCGCAGCGGGGCCAGAGCGAATGGGGGGTTCGTGGAGGGGCTGGCCCAGGAGTGCCCACCAGGTCAGGCTCTTGGGTCTGCTGTTCGCTCCAACCTTTGTGGAAATGCAGAAGGGAGGCCTGGTGCTTGGGGTTCTGCTGGCCCCTGGCCCCCTGGCTCTGTGCTGCCTGCTTCCTCTCCGGTGGAGCAGAGCCTCACCCCAGTGGGAAACCCGTGCCGCTGTTCCTGCATTTGGGAGAGGAGCTGGGTGTGTCCTCACGCCCTGCCCTGAACTCTCGCAGCAGAGCCTCTGCCTCCTGCACTGGGACCCACGGAGTACCTCCCCTGCCCGGCCCCATCCCGCAGACCTGAACAGTCCATCTTTGATGCAGCCCCTGTGGTGTCTCTGAGAGAAAAGCCTATCTCCCTCTTCTCTTCTTCCTCTTAGACCTACACGGGCCCCTTTGTGTACCTTGTCAAGTCGACCTTGCTGGAGGAGGACATCCGCACCATCCTGAACCACATGGGCTACGTACCTGAGCTGGGGACTGCCTACAAGCTCAAGGAGTTAGTGGAGACACTGCAGGTGAAGATGGTCTCCTTTGAGCTCTTTCTGGCCAAGGTCGAGTGTGAGCAGATGCTGGAGATTCACGCGCAGGTGAAGGACAAAGGCTATTCAGAGCTGGACATCGTTAGCGAGCGCCGGAGCAGCTCGGAGGATGTGCGCGGCTGCTCAGACGCCCTGCGGCGGCGGGCTGAGGGCCGTGAGCACCTGACAGCCTCCATGGCCCGGGTGGCGCTCCAGAAGTCGGCCAGCGAGCGGGCGGCCAAGGACTACTACAAGCCCCGCGTGACCAAGCCCTCGAGGTCGGTGGATGCCTACGACAGCTACTGGGAGAGCCGGAAACCACCCCTGAAGGCCTCTTTGAGCCTCCGGAAGGAGTCTGTGGTGGCTGACCCGGGGGACAGCCTCAAGGACGAGATCATCCGCCCATCCCCCTCACTCCTGGCCATGTCGAGCTCCCCCTACGGCAGCCCGGACGACCTCCCCCCCGCCTCCCCTCACAATGGCCTCGGCCTGCTGCGCAGCACCTATTTCTCCACCCAGGACGACGTGGACCTGTACACAGACTCGGAGCCGAGGGCCACCCACCGGCGGCAGGATGCTCTGCGGCCGGACGTGTGGCTGGTCAGAAACGACGCCCACCCCATCTCCCACAAGCGCACACCCCCTGCCAAAGAGTCTGCCCTGCCCAAGTGCCAAAGCTGCGGCCTGTCCTGCAGCTCTCCTCTCTGCCAGCGCTGCAACAGCCTGCTGGCCTGTCCTCCGGCCTCCAAGCCCAGCGCCTTCCCCGGCAAGGCTTCTGCCCACGACAGCCTGGCCCATGGGGCGCCCCTGCGGGAGAAGCACTTGGGCCAGGCCCAGGGTCTTGAGCGGCTGCCGCACCTCCACTCTAAACCCAAGTCCTCCGCCGCGGCCACCTCCCGCTGTGGCTTCTGCAATCGCCCGGGCGCCACCAACACCTGCACCCAGTGTTCAAAAGTCTCCTGCGACACCTGTCTCAGCGCCTACCATTACGACCCCTGCTACAAAAAGAGTGAGCTGCACAAGTTCATGCCCAACAACCAGCTGAACTACAAGGCCACCCTGTTCTCCCACCTTGTGTACAGATAGACTTACCTTGCACCTTCCCGCTCCAAGGGCTACACCACTGACCTCCGGTTTTATGGTGAAGAAGCATATCGTGCCGCTCTCAGCAGCAGAGGCCTGCATTTGACCATGTAGGTGGCAGGGATCGCGGGTTGGCTGCGTCCACGTGGGCGTCTACTTGCGACTCTGATGTTTCAGTGATGGCTGCTTTGTCGTCCGAGAGGGAGAGGGTGGCACTTCCGTTCTGATTCATTTTTGTTAATCACTCTCTCCTTTGTTGTTTGGTATTTTTTTTCCTTCAAAGAGGACTTCCATCTCTGGGACTCTTGCCATGCCTACCCCTCCCACTGCAAAGCCAACTTGGGCTGGGGAGGGCCCTTCCGGTCATCAGACGGCCCTTGGAGCGGCGGGCTAGAGGCCTGTTGGCTTGTGAAATGAGCCCTCCGGCCACACGGGGCCTCTCCCAGCGGTTCATCCTTGGCCGCCCCTGTCAGACGCCAGGATCCCAGTGGGCTCCCTGTCCCTGCTCTCCCACCTCGCCGGGTGTCAGTGGTGAACAGAGTCCAGTATCAAGCAGATGTCATCTTGTGGCCACCACAGCTTGGCCGGCCATGGCGCATGTGAACTGCGCCTGGTGGGCGTGTGGCCTTCTGCAGCAGGACTGGTTCCTCCTTTCTGTTGTTTGCACATTCCCCCTTACTGTACTGTACATAGATATTTTGAGATTTATTTTTAAATAAATATTCAACTTGCTGTGTGTTTCAAAGTGGTTAACAAATTGATGTAGCTATTTATAGGAACGCCCAGGTTCTCTAGTCTTCCATGGGAGGCCTCACGCTGTCTCCTCCGCTTCTCGCGGCTGAGGGGGAGTGGAGCGTCGGGGCAGGAGGGCAAAAGCATGTCCGCAGTCCCTCTTCCTTGAGTTGGTGGAGAGCCACCGTCTCCCTACAATAAGTATCTCTACACCTACCTCCAGTGTACTTTGGGGCCAGTGTGGGCTGAGGCCTGTGCCTGCAGACCGTGCTGACCGAGGGATGACGCAAGGACCTCACCTGCCACCTCTGCAGCCCTGGCCTTGGGCATTGCTGAGTGGGAACCTTGCACTCTGAACTTCCTTGAGTCTTGATTCAGAAGGACAGTCACGTGGGGCTCTCTCCCCTCCCTCTCGGTCCTCTCCACCGTCTCCAGGACTCGTCTGCAACATATGCGACCTTTTTGCACTAAAAGTGGGCAGGAGTCGGATGTCCGGGAGCCTCCCTGAGGAGCTTGAGCACTTCCAGACTGAAGGCCCCCGAGCTCTGAATCACCGGCCCTGGGATGTTTCTGTTGGGGGCACAGAGCCAGAGTGGGTCCAGAGCTTGAAGATCAAGCCGCTTTCTTGAGAACTGATCCTGTATCCTAGCCATAAGTGTTTGTGAAGTGCATGATGTCAAGGCTACACGGGGTTTCCTCGGAGAAAGGTATTCAGCTGGTGGGCAGGATTAAACCTGGCTGGACCCCGAGACCACTGAATTTGCTGATGTTCTTCCAACTCAACTGAGTGATTTTAAGGTTTTCCAAATCTTATATGGCTCTTTATACATATAAATAAATAAATAAATATATATATATACGCGCGCGCACACACACACACACCCCCGGTTGACCACATGCAGAGAGACAAGTGTAGACTGAGCTGGACTTCAGCCCTCTGTCACTGAGGCCAGCCGATCCAGGCCTTCATCTTCGACGTTACTCCTCTTCACCCACCCCTGAGAGCCTAGTTTTCTAGGCCTCCGCTTCCAGATGGCTCCATTTCCAGCATTACAGTAACTCCCTCTTAACCAACTGTGATGCCACGTGGCCTACCCGGTGGGCAAAAGCAGGAACAACCAACTCATCCTAGGAGGAAAATGTCCAGCGTCTCCCTCATCACGGAAACACTGTTCACGGACTAGACTTAAAACATGGTGGCTGTGCTCCTTGGTGTGTAACTTACTGTATGAGGTTGCTGTGATTGAGATGGTTAAATATATGCTAATTTAAAACGCGGATGTTTTGCACTTGGTTTCTACCAAGAGTTAAACTGTTGAGAGATTATTTAAAAAATAATAAAGTGTCTTCCATTGTTAAATGAAGTGGTTGGGGTTTTATGTCCCCTGTCCCCACTTTGAAGTTCAGTTATTTTGTTTTGTTGTTTTATCCTCCTCAGGTTATATTTAAATTTTCTCCTCCACGAAACTGACAAATAATGGCCAGCACCTGTGTGCTGTACTGTGCGCCAAGTGCTTTATGAACGGAGATGTTGCATGCATGGTGTCATGTAACAGTCTCAATCATCCTATAAGATGCATGCTGTTAGCCCCATCATACAGATGGGGGACACTGAGGTGCACAGAGTTCAGATACTTCCCAGCATGGGTAATACAGACTCCCCGAGAAATGACTGTTGGTGGCGACTGAAAGGCATTAAGGAACATTGAGGGATGCTGTAAGGAATTCCATGCTAACTTTCTCAAGGAGGAAGACAGTTTAATGCTACCTCATGCCAGGCTCAGTGGCTTAGCCTGTAATTCTGTGCCTTGGGAGGCTGAGGTGAGTGGATTGCCTGAGCCCGCGGGTTTGAGACCCGCCTGGGCAACTTGACGAGACCTCATCTCTACAATAAATCAAAAATTACCCGGGCGTGGTAGGGCATGCCTGTAATTACGGCTACTCAGAAGGCTGAGGCGGAAGGATCGCCACAGCCCAGCAGGTTGAGGCTGCGGTGGCCAGGAGCAGCCACTGCACTCCAGTCTGGGCGACAGAGTGAGACTCCAACTCAAAAAAAAAAATAAATAAATGCTGCCTCGTCTTTAACCGAGAGAAAACGGGTGTCAGGTCCAGAGCCTTTGGTAGGATCTTAGCCAAGTTTTTAGTTACCGTCCATCTAGGGCGGGTCGTACTACCTTTCCATTTACAGTAGTGATAGATTTTTTTTTAAGTCAACTTAAGGTGTTTTTAAAAATGAGGGTTGACTTAAAAGCAAAACATGGCCGAGCTCTTGAGGGTGGCAGAGAGCAACTGTGTTTGGGCAGCCCTGGCTGAAGCACCAGCAGGGCCTGTGCCCACCCGCCGACTACTCTGCTGTGTTGGGGTGGAGACAGAGCAGGTTTCTCCATTTTCTGCACTGGCGGAACAAACACCCAGGCCTCGGGCCAGGCCCAGGCCCAGTGCTGGGGGCGCTTGGAGCTACTGCGTAGGAAGCGGCCTCGCTGTCCTGGCCATCGGGAGCAGCTTCCCTGAGACGCACACCTGGCCCAGAGAGCGGGGAAGCCAGACTCGCTCCTGCTCCCAAGGGGGAGCAGTGAGCTTAGAGCAGAGTGCTTGATATGGGCACATTGATGACACACGTGGTTATGCCTCATTGGGCCCAGCTGGACAGCTGATTTCTGCAGCCTGCTTTGCACTGGCCCACAGCACCAGCACACCCAATTACCAGTCTCACACCCAATCCCACCCACCCCTTCTCTTGATAGTGGGACGCCTGGTCTTTAGAACGATGGCCGTCCAGGATAAAGGCTGCATTTCCCCAGCCTCTGCCAGCCAGGGAAGGTTATAGGACTGTGTCTGGTCCCCCACCTGCCTCCAGGCCCGTTGTATGAGAAGTGGGCTTATCTTGCATATTAAACCACACTTTTTCCTATTTGCTTTTTTTTTTGAGTTGGAGTCTCACTCCGTCGCCCAGGCTGGAGTGCAGTGGCACACTCCCAGCCACCGCAGCCTCGACCTGCTGGGCTCCGGTGATCCTCCCGCCTCAGCCTTCCAAGTAGCTGGAACTACAGGCGCGCGCTACCATGCCCGGCTAGTTTTTGATTTATTGTAGAGACGAGGTCTCACCAAGTTGCCCAGGTGGGTCTCGAACCCACGGGCTCAGGCAATCCACTCACCTCAGCCTCCCAAGGCGCAGGATTACAGGCTGAGCCACTGAGCCCGGCCTATTTGCCTATTTAAAAAAGCTTCTTATTTATAAAAGAAGTGGAACTAGTGTAATGAACCCTTGTGTGTGTTGAACCTAACTTCAATAATCCAACAGTGACCAAGTTGCGGCCACTCTGGCTTCCTCTCCATCCTAGCCACCCACTTCCCCACTCCCGAGCTCGCTGGAAGCAGATTCCAGACATCAGTTTCATTTGTATTTCAGTGTGTGTATCTACAACGCAAGGGCTTTTAAAACATGATGCCTGCGATGGAATGAGTATTTGTGTCCCCCTACACCAGGTTGAAACCTAGTCCCCATGGTACTGGTGTGAGGAGGTGGGGCCTTTCAGGGGCGATTTGGCCACAAGGGTAGAGCCCCTTGTACCATATGAAGACTCAGAGCAATGGGACCATCCACGAACCAGAACAGGCAGCGGGCCCTCGCCCAATGCTGGCTGCTGGCACCTTAACCTTGGACTTCCCAGCCTCCAGAACTGTGAGGAATACACTTTTGTTGTACAAAAGCCATCCAGTCTATGATATTTTGCAGCCAGACAGACCAAGATGATATTACTATTGCATTGTTTAAGAACTCCTTAATACCAACAAATATCCAGTCAAGACCCAAGTCTAGTTGTCTTACACATCCGTATTTTAAAATAGAGATTTTTTTGTTTGCATCAGTGCCTAGGTTCTCCACATTGAATCAGTTGCCAGGTCTAAGCCGCCTACACTCCTTGAGCTGCCTCTGTCAAGGGTGGGGCCCATCCTCCTTTCTGGAGACACATTTGTTGAAGAAACTGGGTTGCTTGTCCTTGGAGTCTGCTAGCATCTACATTTCTCTTATTTCAGCTCCTCTGTCTTTGTTTAGCATGTTCCTCTGTTCCCTTGGTCTCCTAGAAATTGGGAGTAGCTCTTTCTCTGCAGTTCCTGTGCATTTTCACGTAGTATACAAAACTGGAAACACTTTTTTTTTTTTAGGTGGAGTCTCGCTCTGTCGCCCAGGCTGGAGTACAGTGGCACACTCATGGCCACCCCAGTAATGACCTGCTGGGCTCTGGTGATCCTTCCACCTCAGCCTTCCAAATAGCTGAAACTACAGGTACAAGCTATCACGCCTGGCTAATTTTTAAAAAATTTATTGTAGAGACAAGGTCTCACCAAGTGGCCCAGGCTGATCTCAAACTCACGGCTCCCAAAGTGCTGGGATTGCAGGCTGAACCACCGAGCCTGGTCTGGAAACACTTCTTAGGAGTACGATGCAGGGCTGAGCTCCTTAAGGAAGAGCCGGAGGAACTCACTGCAGCAGGGTGAGCTTAGTGCATGCATGTGGAAGGTCCGGGTCCCAGATGGGATGGGAGTGGCCCAGGTGCTAAGTCTCCATGGGCAGTGCATCTCAGGTCCCGTGTGAGGAGAGGGCGAAGTGGAAGTGCTGGATTATGGGGTAGTTTCTGTTTTTAACTTTTTGAGGAGCCTCCATACTGTTTTCCACACCAACTGCACCGTTTTACATCCCCCCAGCAGTGCACAGGGGTTGCAATTTTTCCATGTCTTTGCCAGTGTTTATTTTCTGGTTTGTGTTAGGTCTTATAGCAGCCCTCCTAATAGGGGGCAAGGTGGTATCTTGTGGTTTTGATCTACATTTCCCTGATGATGAGTGATGTTGAGCACCTTTTTGTACGTTGGTTGGTCGACTATATGTCTAATTTGGAGAAACGTCTACTCTGCCCAGTGCTTAGTTGGCTTATTTGTTCTTGTTTTTGAGTTATGTATTCTGGATATTAGTCCTACCAGATACATGATTTGCAAATGTTTTCTCCCATTCTGTGGGTTATCTTTCCCCTTTGTTGTTGTTGTTTTTTGATGCACAGAAGTTCTAAAGTTTGATATAGTCCCACTTGTCTGTTTTTGCCTTTATCATCTGTGCTTTTGGTGTAATAAGTAAGAAATTGCTGTCAAATCCAATGTCATAAAGCTTTTCCTCTCTGTTTTCTTCTAGAATTTTATAATTTTAGAACTTCCATTTAGGACTTTAATATATTTTGTGTTCATCTTGGCATACGGTGTGAGAAAAGGGGTCTTTTGTATATGGGTACCCAGTTTTCCCATTTGGAGAACTGTCCTCTCCCCAGTGGCACTTCGTTGAAGATCATTTGACCACATCATTTGACCACATTTGTGAGGTGTTATTTCTGGGGTTTCTGTTCCATTCCATTTGCCTACAGGTATGTGTCACCACATCCAGCTAATTTTTTCATTTTTATTTTTGTAGAGAGGAGGTCTCACTGTATTGTCCAGGCTGGTCTCGAACTCCTGGGCTCAGATGATCCACTTGCCTCGGCCTCCCAAAGGGCTGGGATGCTTTTAAAAGCAGGTGCTTGAGTGTCTGCCTCTTTCATTTTCAGTCATTTTGAAATCTCAGGAGGGTGAACTTTTGGTCTCCCTAAAGGTGGCAAGATACCGGCCTAATGGCGATCTGAACAGCTCCTTGTGTCCTTACGCTGTCGTTGTTGGTAAATGTCCCCTCGTTATTCACCTCACCAGCCCCTGTGGATGAACAGAGGTCGTGTTCCATCGCTCATTACAGGTCTCATCAGGGTGGCCTTTCAGGATGGGTCCCGTTTTGTGCACATCCGTTTTGCCCTAAGAGTGGAATTGCTGGGAAGTTTTCAGGCCTTTGGGGAGGTGTCACCACGGTGCCCACCAGCAGGTAGGTGCGTAGGGCTCATCTTTGCCATAAAAAGAACCAGCTACGTTTTTGCGGCTTTTTTTCCAGGTGAGCAAAGACTTATTTTCTTCCCCATTTACATCAGGGTGTTAGCCGGCAGCTGCCTGTGTGCCCCGGGGGCCTCTGGTCCCTCTGTCCCCAGCACCAAGCCGGTCCCAGACTAAGTTAAGACCCCAGGTCTGCCAGGTGGCCTCCGGGCAGGGGAGTGGGCTGGTATCCTTGGGAGGACCCCCACCTGCGGGGCCGGGTGATCGCAGTGGCCCTGAACCCACTGCCCTTGGCGTCTCCCGGGTCTTGCCTAGGCCAGAGGTGCGGCTGCGTGGTCCCTCGGGGGCGGGGTCACCTCCCCGTGCACGAGTGGGACGCCCCGCCGCCCGGCCTCCACGGAAAACGCGTCCTCCCTCCAGCCCGCCGGTTGAGAGGGGGAGCGCGGAGCCAGGGCCCTCAGGACCCGCCTTGCCGCCTGCGGGGCCTCCCTGCGGCTCAGCCGGTCCCGGCCGCCGCGCGGCCCGGGAAGGCCGGGGAGCTGTGCTTTCCACGCGCCGGGGTCCTCGCCTTGCCGTGGCGTCGCCTGTCCCCACCGCGGCCGAGAAATGCTCCCCCGACCCGGGGTCCGTCCCAAGGACACTCCCGTCCCGCAGGGCCCGGGGCCTTCTGGCCGCGCGCGGGGTGGAATCCACGCGGCCCGGCGCCCCAATCCGGTGGAGGGGACGGCCCGGCGCCGCCGGCTCCTCGGAAGCTCCCGTCGCAGCGGGAGAAGTCCGCGGGGCCGCGCGTCCGGAGGCGGCAGGTGGCCCGCGAGTGGCCCGAGGGCCCGGGCCGGGAGGGCATGCCGGCCCCCGAGGGGAGCCCCGGGGCAGCTCATGCCGGCCCCCGGGCCCCCCGCCTCCGCCTCCGCGGCCACACGCCCAGCCCGGCCGCCTTCCCCTCCCGCCCGGCCGGGCCGGCCCGCAGATGCGCTGGCGGCCGCGTGGGGGCAGCAGCAGCTCGACCTTCCTAGGCTCCTCCGGACAAACCCCAAAGCCCTTTAAAAACTCCCTTGTGTCCGCGGGGCGGCTCGCCTGCAATCCCAGCGCTGTGGGAGGCCGAGGCGAGAGGATTGCTTGAGCCCACGGTTCGAGACCCGCCTGGGCAACTTGGCGAGACCTCATCTCTACAATAAATCAAAAAATCAGCCGGGCGTGGTAGCACATGCCTGTAATTCCGGCTATCGGAAGGCTGAGGCGGACGGATCGCCGGTGGCCGGGAGCGGCCACTGCCCTCCAGCCTGGGCGACGGAATGAGACTCCAACTCAAAAAAAAAAAAAAAAAACACAACTCCCTCGTGGCTACAAAGGAAACGACAAAGGACAGGGATGAGCCAAGCTTCGCAGGGCCCTGCTCCAGACCAGCGTCCTGCGCTGGCGGGGACCTGGCCTCTGCTGCCCACGGGAGGACCTCCCCGCCTGCGTCTTGCGGGCCACGGGCTGGGGCTGCTGGCGACGTGTCCTGCCCGCCTTCCCGACCCGTCCCTCGCCCGGGCATCACCATCACCCTACACCCGGCAAGTTCGCTAGAGCCCCGGGAGACCACGCGGCAGAAGGCCGAGCAGCCCGGGCTGTGGCGCGCACCGGGCGCCCTTGGCTGGAAGCCCCTCACCCCAAGGGTGGGGAATCCAGAAGGGTGGAAGCCGGGGAGGGGCGGCTGCGAGTCTTCGCCTGCACCTCTGACTGTGGGGCTTGTGTGGAAAACACCCTGCAGGCTTTGGAGAGCTGCTGGTCTCAGGTGCCCTTCCGATCGGATTCCCACCCACCAAGCGGCAGGGATGGGCAAGGGGCCTTTTTCTTTTCTTTGCATTTAAAATCCGTATCCGTATCCACGGCAGAGTCTAGCCTGGGCAACACAGCGTGAGCCTCTCTCTACAGAAGTAAAAATAAGAAATCAGCTGGATGTAGTGGCACGCACCAGTAGCCCCAACTTGGAAGGCCCAGGCAGGAGGATCCCTTTGAGCTCAGGAGTTGGAAGCTGCAGTGAGCTATGATCACATCACTGCACTCCACTGGGCAACAGAGCCAGACACTGCCAAAATAAATAAATAAAAGGGCAGCCAACTGCCCCTCACCCCAGACCCCAGGCCACAGCAGCCCCTCTGCTGGCACCCAGGCTGCCCCCTCCAAAGCTGGAGTTGACCCCAGCCTAGCCCCCTACTGAAGCGCTGCCATGTGTGTGGCCTTGCAGAAATGCAGACCTGAGACTTCGTGTGGCCAAGCCAAGCTGAAGGTGCCTTGGACAAGGGCTTAGGGAGAAGGGTCCCTGCTCGTCCCTCCTTTGCATTCTGTGACACACAGAGGGATCTGTGGGCGACCCCTCTGCCTCATGCCAGCCTTCCTCTGTGAAGAGGTGGTTGGCTTGGGGTGGCATTGCGGGCTGAGTTCCAGATGATGGAACTGAGACCCCCTCAGCCTGACCCAGCCCCCGGCAAGCTTGGTCTCTGGGGACCTATGAAGCACCAGCTCCTCTCCCTGAAGGCACAGGGGGTGGTTGTTCCGAGGAGTCGCACTACCACGGAGCATGCAGTGATGGCCAGTGGCAACAGGCAGTGCGGGCGGGGGAGGCGGCCTTCCCAGCCCAAAGTCACTCTCGTCTTCCTCCCACGGGCTCCGCTCTCCTGTCCCGCTGCCTGAACCCAAAAGAAACAAGTACATCCGTGGGAAGACAGAATCAAGCTGGATATTTTTTATCTCTTCTGCACATCTCCTGCCCCAAATAGAACTGTTGGCACACTAAGGGTAGAGGGTTGCAAATTCTGACTCTCAGGCAGAGACATGTGAAAAACCCCACCGGGAAACAGGTCCCGCAGCCTTCTGCTTGTTACCAAGGTTAACCCAAACTGCAGAGGAACACGGCACCCTCAGCTCCTGGGGTGCTCTCCCAGGCTGCTGACCACTCACACAGCCAGCAGGGGGCAGAGGCGGCTCGTGGGAGACCCAGGCAGGCCTCCGGGAAAGGCGCGTGTCTGGTAGAGCTGGGTCCCCACCCGGGTCCCTGGGCGCTTCTGCCACAGCCTCGTGCCCAGGTTCCAGTGGACGGCGGGAGGCCGCTGTGCCATGTCTGGGGTGTTGGGCCTGGGCAGGAGGGCAGCCTGACCTAAGCAGGTCTGACTCCTCCTTGCTTCATCGGTGGATTAAAGATTAGGAAAAAGAAATCCTGGCGAGTGGCTGAGTTTGCAAAGCAACAGTCACCTGTGAGATCAGCCGAGGGGCTAAAGTAAACTTGTTCGAGCTGCCGTGAGAAAGGGCGGGTCTCTGGTCCGGGCCCCCACCACCCAGGCACGGCACGGGTCCGCACCTTCCGCTTTCTCTTCCACTAAAAGGAAAGGCTGGGGAGCGAGGCCCTATACCCTCGTGCAAGAAGGCAAACCGTGTCCTGGCTGGCCGGCCTGCCCTGATGGCTTCCGGGCAAGGCCAAGTGCTCAGTCCCTTGCTTCCCTGGGGCCTGGCCTCGCATGCCTGGCAGGAATCCCAGGGGGCCTGAGGTCAGGCTGGGTGACAGAAGAGACGGAAACGTGCGTGTACCAGCTGGGGGCCAAGGAAGCAAGGGCACAGGCACAGTGAACGGAGCCACCGAGGTGCCAGGTCCTAAAGCTCCTGCTGGGACTGAGTCACTGGGAGAGGTTGTCAAGAGTCCTCAGATGGGCAAGATGGAGCAGTTGTGTGGCTTGTCAAGGGGCAGGGGAGAGAGTACGAGCCAGTCCCTCCGTCTGCACAGGACGGCCAGCTCCTCACCCGAGGTGGCTGGAGGGTGGCACCGTGGGGCAGGGCCAGGGGGTGGGGGCACTGGGTGCTGCTGCTCTGGCCCCTGCCCCTTGGGGACCTGTGACCCCGGCCTGGGTGCCAGACGGGATCCAACGTGGCAAGGAACTGGAGAGGACAGAGCCTTGATTAGCAGGGGAGGCAGCAGATGCTATGGAGCACAGGCCGTGGGCAGAGGGGCCTCGACCGGACACACAAGAACCACCACGCAGGGGAGTTGTGGGGAGAGAGGCGATCAGATGGTGGAGGGGAAGCCAGGCTCTCAACTCGGCAGTCAAAGTGCATGAATTTAAATGGAATCATGGCCGCAGTGGCTGCTAGCATAAACCCGGATTTCCCCTCCAGAGGGCACCCTGACCCCACAGAAGAGGCTCACTCCCGGGCCCCCAAAACCCAGCCTTGCAGCTTCCAGTGGGGCTCTGAGAAGATACCAGAAGGTGCCAGTGTAAACATCCAGAGCACGCCCCGAGAAGGGCAGCAGTCACTCCACCCAGGAAGAAAGGCTGCTCGAGGTGCCGTCAGAGGTCAAGGGACGAGGTCCTGCCGTGTCTCGCAGGGAGTGTAGGAACCACCACCGAGTGTGCTGGGCTGGAGATGCTGCTGCCGAATCCAGGCCTGTGGGAGCTCCAAGGCACCGGCAGCGGCATCCGCCCCACTACAGACGTGTCCCGCAGAGGCACGGTGAAGGCGGTGGTTCAGAGCGGAACAGGTGGCCACGCGCATCCTCTTGGGGTGCCGCAGATGTCCTCCCAGACAGACCCCCCACTTGCTGGGACTGCTGCCCTGACGCAGCAGGGACAACTGTTCACTTGGGATGGGGGTCGCTTCCACCGGGGGGGAGCCCCACGGGACAGCAGAGGCTGGCTCAGTGGGAGTGGGAGACGACACGTTTCACAAGAGACCAGTTGGCTCCAGAGCCTAGAAGGCTCTGGGTGAGCAGACTCTGTGGCCTTGGCCTCACCCTGCTCTCTCACCCTCTGAAGGCCGTGACGTGCGTGCCTCGGGAGGCCCCCGTGGGGCGTCTGTGGGTGGCAGACATGTCCTGGGCGCCGTCTGCCCCGAGCCATGGCGCCCCGTCCGTCAGAGCAGCTCCTGCTCGTCGTCCTCGGAGCCTGAGGGGCCCTGGCGCACCTCCTCGTACCACTTGTTGGTGAGGGTCTTCATCTGGATGCGCCCGTGGTGGAGGTCCTGGGGTGAGACACGGCCGTCAGGGGCAAGGGGAGGAGGGGCAGCTGCTGAGCCCGGGTGGGTGTCTGGGGGGAGGTGGAGGTGGTGACGGCCACAGGCCATTTCCAAGTGTTCCCTGACTAGAGCCGGGACTCACTGTGGGGTGGAGATAACAGGAGGGGTCGTGCAGACACAGGAGCAGGCAGGGGGGCGTGACACTAACACGTGCCTTTGGAGTCAGACACGCTCAGCTCTGCTCCCAGCATGGCCACGTGTAGGCTGTGCGTCCTTGGGGGTTACTTCCCCTCCCTGGGCCTCCGTCTCCCCGCTGCCAAGAGACAGCTGCATGGCTGCGTGGGCTGTGGAGAACGGGGCGCTGTCAGGAAGGGCTTTGGGCATGCTCCTCGGAGGAGTCTGTGCACTGCCAGCTACCACGCCCGCTGAGAACAGAAAACGGTGCGCACGCAGGCGGGCAGCACCCCACCTAAGGCTGCATCCAGATGGAGGCTAGCAGTGCTGGAGGGACCGGGCTGGAGCCCAAGTCTGGGGCCCTGCTGAGGCCCTGGCATGTCCGGAACACCTCAGCTCAGGTCCAGCAGCTGCCGGGCGCTCTGCATCTAACATGCAGGAAAATGAAACCCTGTTCACAAGGCTGTTATTCAAGCAGCACTAGACATGGCAGCCAAGGAAGAACAGCAGACACCGAGCTCCACAAGCACGCCAGCCCCGGGGTGGGAGCAGCCCGCGGACCCACGCCAGCCTCCCCGCCTCCATCCTGCCCTTGACCACTGCAGGTCCTGAGGGAGGAAGCAGGGAGGCAAGGAACCCTGGAGAGTGTGGCTGTGCCCACCTCCTGCGTGAGCCTCCGTGTGAAGAAGGGGTTCAGGTACTTGGCGTCCAGCCACAGGAAGCCCTTGAGGTCTTGCCGGCGCACATAGTGGGCCTCGTACTCCTCCTCCGTGAGCTCTGACAGGTGTTCCGACTCCACGGTGTTGCCCTGGGGGAAGAGGCGGCCGGCACCATCAGGGGACATCTTCCTGGCAGTCCTCCCGCCACCCAGGCTGCCAGTGTCCTCAGCACTGACTCCACTTTACAGTCAGTGCAGGGTGACCCTGGCAGCAGTCAGCCTCCAGGGAGGCAGGAAGGCCTGTCAGAACACAATGGCTCCCCGGGACCCTGCCAGGGACAGCCACAGAAGAGGTCCTGGGGCGGGGCTTGGGTCTGAAGCCCTTCAGGCGACTGCCATTCAGCCAGGACTGGGAGCCACCATCCTAGGTAACTCAGGACCAGTGCGCTGAACAAGGGGGACCTTCTGTTTCTTTGCCTGTGGCCCTGTCAGCTATGGTGGCCTCTCAGGCAGGCTTTTGCTGATCGGTGCAGGAGAGGCGACACATCCTGTGGGAACAGGACAGGGGTGAAGAAAGCCACCCCAGGTGGAGGGGAGGACTCAGTCACAGAGCTATGTGCACCCTCTGAAGGTGGACAGGGTATGAACACAGCACTGGCGCTCTGCCAGGGGAGTCCAGTGAAGTCCCAGGACAGCGGTGCAGAGGCAGGCAAGGGAAGCGGAGGGCATCTTGAGGCAGTGGAGCGGTGGTTCTTAAACTCTGGCCCAATCACCTGAGGGCCTGTGGAGATGCAAAATACTGTGCCCACCAGACCCACCCGCACAGCTGCTTATTTAGCAGGTCTGGGTGGGGGCCACAAATTTGCACATCCAGTAATGCTGCAGATCTTGGGACCCTGCTTTGAGGACCATGGTGTACAGTGTGGTAGTTCAGAGCACTCAACCGTGGTGTCGAGTGTGGTGGTTCACACAGGCTCTGAGTCTGTGTGAACACAGCCGTGTGACTTGAATTCCCACAGTGCCTCAGCATTCTCATCTGCAAAATGGGCACAGGGAGAGCACCCATTTCCTGCAGGTTGTCAGGACAATCTGAGATAGTCCAAGGAAACATAAGCACGTAAACTGCACCAAAAAACCTTCCAGAAACACAGCTGCTCCTCCCCTGAGGGACATTCTGGTTCTACCAGAGCTGTGGTTCGCAAATGTGTCCACCGGATGAGCAGTGGCCGCAGCTCCTGGCGGCTGGTTAAAAACACAATTCTTTCGGGCCCCACCCCTGACCTAAGAGATGCTGTGGTGAGGCAGAGCAGCCCATGTGTCACAAGTGCCACCAATTCTGAGGTCCCATCAAAGGTCTGAGAACCCGTGCTAGGGCTTTGGTGAAAAACCAACCAGAAACTGACAGTTGGGGGTGGGAGGAAGGGCCTCTGAGAGAGAAGTTCTGCAGAGTCCAGGCCTGAAGGTCATCTGGAAGTTTCCTGCCACAGCACTGCATGGGCTGAGGGGTCCAACCAGCCCTGACACTCCAACATCAGAAGTGGGCGGCCATAGGAGGACTTCTGTGCCTTTGATGATGTTAATGTCACCGACGGTCTTGAATATGGGAACTAGAGAAAGATGTATTCCCAGAAGTGTGGGTGGGACGAATGCCCAGGGCAGCCCCGCTGGTCACCCTGCTCTGCACAGACCTGAGGGCGCAGACAGGGTGGGAAGGCAGCGGGGCAGTTCGGCCTGGTCCCTCCAATACCCCCGCCCTGCCCATCCTGGGGGAGGCAGGCGCCTCTCTCATGGCCCTCGAAGCCACTGCAGACCACCCCCAGCCCCCACAGGAGGTCTGCAGGAATTTGCTGGGGAAATGACAGAATCTTGAAACCTTCCATTCCGGGTTCTGAGGGTGACTCGGCTGCTGGCAGGGCACGAGCAGGAATCTGACGCAGCCCCAGGCTCCCGTGCAGCCCACAGAGCTCCAGAGAGGGAAGCAGACATCACTAGCTCACAACCTCTGTAGCTTTCGCAGACACCCCACTTGAGCGGAGGGGCCAGCTGCAGACTCATGCCCCGCCTCCTCTTCAGGTGGGGCGGCAGGTACACGCGCGGCATGTATGTGTGGAGGCACGGGGCTTCCTTGAAGCCTGCCTCCCCTGTCCTGACAGTGAGTGGGACCCACCCGCCCCGCACAGTGGCACTAACCATCTTCTCTGTCTTGCTGAGGTTGATGTCCTTCCTGCTCCTGCGGCGTGCCCTGGCATCCTCGATGTCCACTAGGCGGATGAGGGGCATGGTGCTGCCGCCCAGCAGCAGGATGGTGAAGAGCACAATGACAATGGTGGTGGTGCCGATGAGCTGTCGCTTCTCCATGGGCTCCAGGTCCAGGTGCAGGCTCAGGGCGTAGGGGATGGCCCCCCGCAGGCCTGGGGGCAGAGGCAGGGTGAGAGGACCTTGGGGACAGAGGTGGAGGGAGGGGCGGCTTCATGGGCTCTCTGGGATGGGCTGACCCCCAACATGGCCAGCTGGCCACTCCGACAGGCCTCACTGGAGAGTGGGCGCACGCTCTGGGAGGCTCTAGGGGCAAAAAATGCAGGCTGCCGAGACATGGGGCCCGGTGGACTCACTCCACGCCCACCCGAGCAGATTGACTGAGGCACCTGTCCTGGCTACCAACCATCAGGTGCGTGTGCACGAGGCTCTGGCAGGCCTGACACGCATGGTTTAGAATCCACGTGACAGCCACCGTGGGCTGCACCCACCCTGTGTGCCAGGCCCTTCACTCAGCACGCTAGCACCACTGGGCCTTTGTGGAAGCCTGGCAGAGTCAGTGCTGCTACCCTTTCCGACACAGACGGGGAGCCCAGGCCAAGGGCGCAGGCATTCTCCAGGGGCCACATGGCCACACAGGCAGTGGCGCAGGAGGACTCCGCCCAGAGCCCCTTACATGTCAAGATGCTGTCCCTGTGTTGCCCCTGCTGGCACTGACTGCTCTGCACTGCTCTGGTGGTGACAGGACACCGGGGCATGACTGGGAAGCAGTACTTTCCTCTGTCAGAAACTTCCTGGTTCCCTGATGCCATGTGAGGGGACAGGCAGTCCTGGCCCTGCTGCTGGGAGCTCCCAGAGCAGCTGGGAGGAGAGACAGCAGACAAGGACTTGTGAGACGGTGCCAGAAAGGGGGGTGCAGACAACCAGGACCCACTGCAGACAATGAAGCAGAAGCCGCACATCACGGTGGGGTCGGGTTGGTTAGGCTGCTGCAGTGGGCCAGGCCCGAGATGGGGAGACAACAGGGGAAGAGAAGGGGACGGATGCAGAGCACGGTGAGGGCGAGTGACAATGCATCTTCTCCAAACCTGTCCAAGGGGCCAAAGGATTAAGTGACTTGAATGTGCTCAGAACAGGGTGTGCACCCACCTACCTAAGCTAGCCACACCTACATTATAATTGAAAGGAGTACTTTCTGCGGAAGTGCTGTGCAAAGAAGCAGGCTGGGTGTGGTGGCTCACGCCTGTAATCAAGCACTTTAGGAGGCTGAGGCAGGAGGATCGCTTGAGGCCAGGAGTTTGATCCCAGCCTGAGCAACAGAGCAAGACCCTTTACAAAAAAATTAGCCAGGTGTGGTGGCGCACGCCTGTAGTCCCATCTTCTCAGGAGGATGAGGCAGAGTATTATTTGAGCCCAGGAGGATAAGGCTGTGGTGAGTCATAACCATGCCACTGCATTCCAGCCTGGGCGACAGAGTGAGACCCTGACTCAAAAAAGCAAAACAAAACAAAGAAGCAGGTCGGGCAGGGAAGTTGGTGTCAGACAGTGGGATCCAGGGTCTCCACGGCATCCAAGGAGGAGTCTAGATTCCAGAGGAAGATCTGGGTTGGGGCACAGCTGTGGTGTCAAGGGAACTGGATGGAAGTCGAAGCCAGGATGACTGAGCTCACTCAGTGAAAGGAAGAGCATACGAACAGAAGCGAGGTTGGGGCCGAGTCCTGAGGCAGCCACTACTTGAGGGATCAGTGAGGGAGGAAGAGGAGGAGAAAGATGGGAGCCTGGAGACCCCATGGAAGAGGGGAGCAGGAGTGTGGCCCGCAGGCCAGGAGAGGAGGGTGAGGGGGTCTGCATCTATAGGCAGGTGTGGTGGGAAGCAGACAGGTTGGGAGACAGGGCAGACCACACCTTTTAGGCCTGGCTGCCGGAGGCTGCTGGTGACCAAACAAAGCCCATTTCAGCTCAGTGCACAGGCAGTGAAGATGCGGAGAAAGGGGGTGTGGACAGCCCACTCAGAGGGCAGCCATAGTGAGGGAGAAGCAGAGGCCACTGGCTGCGGGACAGGGATGCTGGCTGTGGTGCTGGTGCCCTCGGGAATGAAGGGAACTCTGTCAGTCTCAGGAGTGATGGAAGAGCTGGTGGCAGAGGCGGGGGTGGCGGAGCCAAAAAGACGGCAGGTCTCCACGGGGGAAGGGCCCAAGAACATGTGAGCCAGCAGTCCCACTATTTAAAATGCCCTCACCTTCCCCATAAGGGTCTCACCCACACATCCTCTCTCCCAAATGGCTCACATAACTTTGCAAAACATCTGATACAACTCTTAGCTTTTCTTTAAGATTTTCAAGATCTTGGGTCAACCACTATACAGAACAGTTTGCCTCACTGGCAAAAATGATTAAGAAACAAATGGGGCCGGGCATGGTGGCGCACGCCTGTAATCCCCAGCACTTTGGGAGGTGGAGGTGAGAGGGTTGCCTGAGCCCAGGGGTTTGAGACCAGCCTGGGCAACTTGGCGAGGCCTCGTCTCTACAATAAATCAAAAAATTACCCAGGTGTGGTAGCATGCATCTGTGGTTCCAGTTACTTGAAGGCTGAGGTGGAAGGATCACCTGAGCCCAGTAGATCGAGGCTGTGGTGGCTGTGAGTGTGCCACTGCACTCCATCCAGCCTGGGTGACACTGAGACTCCGACTCAAAAAAAAAGAGAAAGAAAATGGATTTCTCTTACCATGTGTAAATGCATACAGACACACACGCACACATCCCTATATATCTTTAAACATGGCCTTTTGGAAAGAAGAGGAATCTGAGACAGTGTAGGGATATGCTGTTGGTTAGAGAGCTGATGAGGAATGTTGCTATATACCAGCCTACATGGAAAATATTTTAATTATAATATTTAAACAAGAAAGCATAAAGAGCTGTATTACTCAAAAGCACATTTAAAGATGCCCATGGATCTAGTTCTTTTAGGAGGCAGTTACTATATGAAATCATTTCCATCCTTTGAAAGGTGATTAAATAGAAGCTGAAACATTCAAATTAAACTACCAGAACTTGCCAGGCTCAGTGGCTCAGCCTGTAATCCCACGCCTTTGGGAGGCTGAGGTGAGTGGATTATCTGAGCCCGCGGGTTCGAGACCCGCCTGAGTGGCGAGACCTCATCTCTACAATAAATCAAAAAATCAGCCAGGTGTGGTAGCGCATGCCTGTAATTCCAGCTACTCGGAAGGCTGAGGCAGAAGGATCACCAGAGTCCAGCAGGTCGAGGCTGCGTGCAGTGGCTGGGAGCGGCCACTGCACTCCAGTCTGGGTGACAGAGTGAGACTCCAACTCAAAAAAAAAAAAAAAAAAAAAACTACCAGAACTCTGTGATTAAGGGGAAAAGTATCCAAAATTAGCATGGAGCACACAAATGTTTCAACTTTTACCTTGCATTTATTTATTTATTTGGTCTCACTCTGTCACTCAGGCCAGAGTGCAGTGGTAGGGTAGCTCACCACAGTCTTGAAATTCTAGGCTCAAGCCATCCTTTTGCCTCCGCCTCCCAAGTTGTTAGGACTACAGGTATATACCACCATACTCAGCTAACTAAAAAACAATTTTCTTTTGTAGAGACAGAGTCTCACTATGTTGCCCAGGCTGGTCTCAAACTCCTGGCCTCATGTGATCCTCCTGCTACGAGTCACCTTTCTTATTTTGACCCATTATTACTTCAGCTTAGAAAACCCATAGGTTAGCCGGGCTCGGGGGCTCAGCCTGTAATCCCGCACTTTGGGAGGCTGAGGTGAGTGGATTGCCTGAGCCCGCGGGTTTGAGACCTGCCTGGGCAACTTGGCGAGACCTCATCTCGACAATAAATCAAAAAATCAGCCGGGCGTGGTAGTACGCGCCTGTAATTCCGGCTACTCGGAAGGCTGAGGTGGAAGGATCGCCAGAGCCCAGCAGGTCGAGGTTGCGGTGGCCGGGAGTGGCCACTGCACTCCGGTCTGGGCGACAGAGTAAGACTCCAACCGAAAAAAAAAAAAAAGAAAACCCATAGGTCAGAGCTGGACACAGCCAGCCTGACCCCTGGCCGGCACTGTCCTGTACAGGAAAGAGGAGGCAGAAGGAAGTGCAACCCTTGGCTCTGTCTCCAGTGGTCCCGTGATCCTAAGCATGTCCTCTGCCCTCCTCAAACCCAAACTTCCCCTGCTTCAGGGCACCATGGTGAGTGGCACCACAGGATTACAGCGGGACCCCTTAAATGGGCCCTTTTATTATTTTTGGCTTATGAGGCAAATTCGTTTTCCTTTTTTGAGTTGGAGTTTCACTCTTGTCGCCTTGTAGCTCAGGCTGGAGGAGTACAGTGGCACGCTCATGGCCACCGCAGCCTTGACCTGCTGGGCTCAGGCAATCCTTCCTCCTTAGTCTTCCAAGTAGCTGGAACTACAAATGCATGCCACCACGCCTGGCTAGTTTTTGTAGAGACAAGGTCTCACCAAGTTGCTCAGGCTGGTCTTGAATCCCCAGGCTCATGCAATCCTCTCGCCTCAGCCTCCCAAAGTGCTGGGAACAGGCTGAGCAACTGTGCGCGGTTGCAAATTCATTTTCAAAGGGCTCTAGCAAGTAACCATGTGTTCTCTCTGCAGTGACGTGTCCCTTTATGACAGATATTTTCCCTTCACCTGTTTATTAAAGATTTGACTTACCACTAAACCACATGATGAACATCATCTTCGGTGTGATTTTATGATCACGGAAGAAATTCAGGAGATAGGAAAGAGGGAAGATGTTGACGGCTCTGCCAAACAGTACAAGCACCTGGTAACAGCAACACAGTAAGTTTCAGGTGAGAAGGCCTGGCTCCTCAAGCTGCAGCTTGCTGGTGCTAATGCAGAGTGCAACATGTCCAGGGTGCACACCGCATGCCTCTCAGTCGGAGAGATGGGACTGACACCAATAATGTCAGGAGGCCATGCACAGGTATCCAGAGATTAACTGAAGGGCAGCCTGACCTCAAGGGTGCCTGCCATAGGGCAGGCTGTGCCAATCATTCCCACTGGGCCAACTCTAGAGGGACAGACAAGGTGTTCCTGCCCCTCCCATGGGGCTCCTCAGGGAAAGGGGCAGACCACGAAGGGCCTAGCTACGCACAAAACGCTGCTCTCTGAGCAGGAGGAGCGAGGACAGGGTCTCCACAGAGCCACCTACGCCACCCAGTCAGTGCTTGCTGTGGCTTTTGGTTCCCACCCAGCTCCTAAGGGCATATTTGTCTTAGCAAAACATAGCTTTATGCAAAGCTTAAATCTCCCGAAGTGGATTCTTAGAGCAATTTGTTAGTTTTTTGCACCTTGGTGCTTCCCATAATCCATCCGAAAAGGCTGACATACACATGCACAGTACATTCTTTAGGCCTCAGATTCACTCCTTCCATAAGCATGAATTGAGAATGCTTACAGCAGTGTGCCTTGGATAGTCAAGTTTACAATAATTGCTCCAAATCATCAAACATTTCCTGCCAGAAAACATGCTAAATGTTTTAAATGCATTATCTTGCCAAATTTAAATCGTTGCAAAGCTCTTATGAAGTATTACTGTTTCCACTTTATAGACAAGGAAACTGAGGCACAGAGAGGTCAGTAACTGTCCAAACTGACTGGGCAGCAAGTGATGGGTCCAAGTCTCAAACCTGGTTCAGACCCAAAGTCCATGTTCTTGGCCACTGAGCCGAGTCTCGAGGTGGCACTGTAACCCATCTGAACAGCACCACGTCCCCACCAGTCACAGGGTCAGTCGTGTCTACATGCACAGAGGAGCCTAAGTTGTCGTTCCAGAGCAGCCGATCATTTCCCCCCAACCCCTGGCTGAAATGGTCGCCTTCCTGTCTCACCACTGAAATCCAATCTTCCACTCCTGCACTTGTGTTTCAGGTTGGACCACATGTGGCCCCTTGGACCCAGTAGCCACATTAGAGACTTTTGTACTTCCTATAAAAGACTTGCTGCTGTTCTCTTGTCCTGAAACCTGAGTCTGGGGACAGGTCACAGTGACAAATAGCAACAGGCTCATGTTGCCTGAGATGTGGAAGGACCCAGACTGCAAGAAGGTCACCTTTTTGCTCAGGGTTCCTGATCTTCTCTGTGTCTCCCATATGCCAAACAGGGAGGCCTTACCAGTTCACACATTGTAGGTGATGGTGCAAAAAAAAAAATAAAAAAGCTTGCTTTCTGATAGCTATGTTTTGTTAAGTGGAGCTGGCAATGCAAGTTAATTGCAGATGAATTACGACACTTCAGCAACAGTAAGGTGTGCTTCTTAAATGCCTTAAATTAACAGAGGAGCTAAAAAAAAAAAAAAAAAAAGACATCAAAGAAACAACTGGAGGCCAGGCGTGGTGGCTCAAGCCTGTAATCCCAGCATTTTGGGAGGCCAAGGCAAGAGGATTGCCTGAGCCCGTGGGTTCGAGACCAGCCTGGGCAACATGGTGAGACCTCATCTCTACAAAAAAATCAAAAAACTAGCTAGGCGTAGTCACACACGCCTGTGGTTCTGGCTGCTCGGAAGGCTGAGGTGGAAGTATCGCCAGAGCCCAGCAGGTTGACACAGGGGTGGCCATGAGCGTGCTGCTGCACTCCAGCCTGGGCAATGGAGTGAGACTCCAACTCAAAAAAAAAAAAAGAAATCAAGTGGGGATTAGAGGACAAGTCATCAGTAGGACCTGTGAGAGACCAGCTCATGCTACAGGAATGGAGACCTACTGAAGGCCCTGGGAACATGCGGCTGAACACCAGGTGTTAGAAACCACTGATGTCACTTTGATCAGATGACTGAGGGAGCTAGACCATCTTTTAAACAGTAAACATTTATTTTCCTCCACTCCATTCCCAAAAAGGATTTGATTCTGCTGCAAATGATTAAACTTATTTTTTTCCTTTGTTAAAGGCTTATTCTGTCTCCTACTGCTATCCTCAGTCCAATTATAACACTGCTTTCCAAATCTTCTTTCTTTTAAAAATTATCTCTATTTTTATTTTTTAGCAATAAGGGTCTTGCTATGTTGCCCAGGCTGGTATGCAGTGGCCGTTTACAGGCACGACCATCACACACTGTAGCCTCAAACTCCTGGCCTCAAGTGATCCTCCCTCCTCAGTCCCAGTCCCAGGTAGCTGGGACTACAGGCACACCTGGCTAGTTTCCCAACTCCCCTTGATCATAAGCATCACCTGATGTAATTCCTCGGGCTGCCTCTCCAGGGAAGGCAAGGGCCTGGTCATCTTTAAATAAGTGTTCAAGGTCATGCTCATCAATAGACAAGTATGAAGAAAACCACATTAAGAAGTACATTATATATTACCCAGAAAAAGTAGAAATCATTCCCTTCTATAGCCACCGTGAACACATGCCTAAATTTTCTTTTTTCTATACATAATATTTTCAGATGGTTATGATCAATTTTTTTTTTTTTTTTTTTGAGTTGGAGCCTCACTCTGTTGCCCAGGCTGGAGTGTAGTGGCACGCTCACGGCCACTGCAGCCTCAACCTTCTAGGCTTAGGCAATCCTTCTGCCTTCCAAGTAGCTGAAACTACAAGTGTGGGCCACCATGCCCGGATAATTTTTTGATTTATTGTAGAGACAAGGTCTCACCAAGTTGCCCAGACTGGTCTTGAAGCCATGGGCTCAGGCAATCCTCTCATCTCCGTCTCCCAAAGTGTTGGGATTACAGGTGTGAGCCACCATGCCTAGCTTACATATTCAATTTTGAAGTCTGCTTTTACCCTCTAACATAGAAACACACAAACTTTTATTTTTTTCAAGGAGAGCATAATATTCATGGCCATTAAAAACTTCATAACAGCCGGGCTCGGTGGCTCAGCCTGTAATCCCACGCCTTGGGAGGCTGAGGTGAGTGGATTGCCTGAGCCCGCGGGTTCGAGACCCGCCTGGGCAGCGAGACCTCATCTCTACAATAAATCAAAAAATCAGCCGGGAGTGGTAGCGCATGCCTGTAATTCCGGCTACTCGGAAGGCTGAGGTGGAAGGATCGCCGGAGGCCAGCAGGTCGAGGCTGCGGCGGCCAGGAGCAGCCACTGCACTCCAGTCTGGGCGACAGAGTGAGACTCCAACTCAAAAACAAAAAAACAAACAAAAAAAACACTTCATAACAAGCAAAGTTCCTTTTCCAGGAATATTCATTCACTTAATTCCACTCCTACCCCCTTATTGTATGTTTGTGATTCGTTTTAACAAAAGAAACTTTAAACAGAAGAGTGTCTATGTAGCTGTTGACTTTGAACAGTTAACAGTTACATAAATGAATCCAGAACATGTGGTTATTGATCTACAAATAAGTAATTAAATAAAAAATAAGGAAAATACTTACTATGCACCAGATGACAAAGGAAATTTCAAACTTGTGAGGAAAACTAAAAATGGACAGGCCAAGAAATGCAAACACACATGTTTCTGAAACAAACCAAAGAATGGATTATTCAGCCCCAAGGATATTCTCCCAGTATAGTACTGCATTGTTAAACAAGCAAACATTCGTTAGTCAGAATTCAATATAACACTCTACTTATTTTCTGGAAACTCCTGCAACCAATATCCTGGTGAAACTTGTCTTTGGATTCTCATTCTTTTGTATCACTCAAGCAACATGTCCCTGCTATTTAGAAATCTCTTAATGTAATGAGTCAACTGTCAAATATTTCTGCAAATGAGCACCATCCCCTCTGGGGAAGATGAGAAACACATGAATCTGTCCATTTGCTGAACACTGTCATTAGCAAGGATCCCACAGTGGCAAAGTGGCAAAAATGCAGAGCAAATGACTGCAAACACCACACGACAAGTGTGAAAGGGCTTTGTGTCAACTTCCTGGCCAGAGAGGACAAAGCCACATGATTAAATGAATATAGTTAATGCTGCCATGAGGTTTAGAACAGCTTATAACCAGCGGGATTTGCGGAATGAGATCTGTCTCTAACTCTAGGCTCTATTCTGCAAGCCAAAAAGCCCAACGTTTACTCTCTGTTGTACAAGCCTGTGTAAAATTTTAAGAAAACACACCTATAAATTTTTTTTTTTCTTTCTTTTTTTTTTTTTTTTTGAGTTGGAGTTTCACTCTGTCACCCAGACTGGAGTGCAGTGGCCGCTCCCGGCCACCTCAGCCTCGACCTGCTGGGCTCCGGCGATCCTTCCGCCTCAGCTTTCCAAGTAGCTGGAACTACAGGCACCCACTACCGTGCCCGGCTCATTTTTGATTTATTGTAGAGATGAGGTCTCGCCAAGTTGCCCAGGCAGGTCTCGAACCCATGGGCTCAGGCAATCCACTCACCTCAGCCTCCCAAAGGCGGGGGATTACAGGCTGAGCCACCGGCTACACCTATAAATTTCTAACACTAGGCTCCCTGCCTCAGCTGCGATGTCCCCAGAGTTGCCTAATAACTAGAGAGATGAAGACTATATTTTAAAATAGTTAAACATTGTAAAACAGTGAGGCTGTTTTAAAACATTTAAGCAATGTTTTTTCCTTCAAACATGTATCCTTTTAAGACAAGTCCACACACTGGCCAGAATACTCACCCTTCTCTTCTTTGAAATTTTTTCTTATCTATTAAATATTTTTGTGATTTTTCCAAATGAGCACATTTAGAACACATTCAGATCTATTTTATGCTTTTCCCTGGCAGCATATATTCTAGTATATGGCTACATCACGGCTAACTTAGCCAATCCTCTGCAGGTGGACATTTAGGCTGTTTCTATTTCTGAAAGCTACAACAAACAGCCCCGTACACAGGCTGAATTCCAGATAGTTGAATCACTGGGTCAAAGAGTTATGTGCCTTTTAAATTTAGACAGATGCTGCAAATAACTCTTCAGAAAAGATAGAATCGATGTCCCATCCACAAGGTCTATTTTCCATATATCCATGCCAGAAGTATTTGCCAGTATGATGGGTATGAAATAGAAGTGATGGAAGTTTTGCTTTGTGTTCCTTTACTTAGGAGCATCAGGGTCAGAGCCCACAGCCCTGGCTTTCCTAGAGGGGAAGCTGAGGGAAAAACACCCACAGGCCCAGGAACAGAGACCTGGCCTCCAGACCCGCCTCTTGGCCATGAGACCACAGGCAGGTCATATAACCATTCCTCATGCGAGTCTCTTTATCTGTGCAAGTTTCTATATGGCCTGCCCCTGCCCCCTAGCACAAACCAGTGTGGAACCAGTGCTTCAACAAAATGAGACAAGCCCCCCAAACACTACGGGTGAGGCTGATGATGACAGCTACGGCACAGCCATTTGAGGGCTAGCTTAAAGGGACAATGTGAGAGTGGTTCCTTCACTTCCAGGTATAAAGTGAGGGGAAGATATGGGATGTGTCTGAGTGTGGGTGAACAAGTTTGGGAAATGTTACACCTATGTACCCCTCTTAGAAACTGATAATGCACAGTAGCTGAAAAGTCTGGCAGTTAACAAACTTGTTACATTTCTATTTGATGCAGGATTTCCTAAACTCTTAGTTGACTACAGAGGCTTTTCCATCTAACCATCGTTAAGATCATTTCCAAGGAATAATAATTTTTGGAAATGCTACTTTAATATAAAAAAGGCATGTCTCAAATGTTCATAATTATTAGTTCTATTTTTGATCTTAAAATTGTATGCATTGGGTGTTCCATTTTTAGGTGTTCGGTTCACTTTGCTGAATTTCCAAGCCAGAGGAATGAGCCAAAGAGAAGGAAGTGCAGCTGGCTGGGAGGAATTGTTGCCCTGCTGCTAGGAAAAATCACTCCCAACACAGGGTGAGCAGGAGGGGCTCTGGGCCAGGTGTGGCCACATGGGCAGGACTCACCGCACAGGAAGGCCACGGTCCGCAGGGTCTGCTGCATGAGGATCTGGGTGACCGGGGACAGGTTGTGGTGTGTGTAGTGTGACATGACGATGCCAGAGAACAGGATAGCCATGATGCCTGGAGATAGTGAAGACAGAAAAGCACCTGCCATGATACCATGTCAGATCACTCATGGCCTGCAAGTCCCCGGAGCCTAGAGTATTAGGGCTTTAAAAAAGGGGGAAAGAAAAGAATACTGGAGGCTTCCCAGAGGCTTTAGAGAAATACTAGGAGCCCTTTCTCTCGGTAGCTTCATTACTAGCTAGGTTACCTCAAACCAAGTCACCTTGGTTTTCTCCTGTGTACAGTGGGACTAATAATACTCATGGAACTGTTAGTAGGGTGAGTGAAAATAAGCCATGTAAAGTGGCCATCACAGTACCAGGGCTGAAAAGGGGTGAGCTGTCCGTCACCCAAGGACACAGTTGGCCCTCCACATCTGCAGATAGGGAACCCATAAGTATGGGGGCTGGTTGCATCGAACCACTTTACACAAGGAATGTGGCGTCAGAGAGCTTGGTATCTATGAGGGATACTGGAACGGATGCCAGCTTAAAGGGACAATGTGAGAGTGGTTCCTTCACTCCCAGGTGAACCGATCTGCAGAGCAGAATAATCTGGGTATGGAGAATGGGTGGGCTTTGACTGACTTTTAAAATCCTGCTCCTTAATTCTGAGTTTCCCATGGTCACCATGTGTAAGTGCTGTAATATGAAAAGAGAAATGTGCTATTTAAAAAGGTGCGTGCCTTTTCTTTACAGCCCTCCATTAGTATCTGCTACCTTCTTTGCTTACTTATCAGGATTTGAGTCTCAACATTGTCCACTGGCCCTAAGTCACTCCTGAGGCACCCGACGCAGGCTTCTTCTCAGGATATCCCGACCTGGGCAGTTGCTGCGGCATGTAAGGATGCTGAGACTTTCTTTTTTCTTTTCTTTTTTGAGTCAGAGTCTCACTCTGTCGCCCAGGCTGGAGTGCAGTGGCACCATCCCAGTTCACTACAGCCTCAATCTCCTGGGCTTAGATGATCCTCCCACCTCAGCCTCTTGAGTAGCTGGGACTACTGGCGCACGCTGCCATGCCTGGCTAATTTTTTTATTTTCTGTAGAGATGCGGGCCTGCTATGTTGTCTAGGCTGGTCTTGAACAGGGCTTAGGCAATCCTCCCCTGCTTTGGCCTCCCAAAGTGCTAGCTTTACAGGCGTGAACCACTGCACCTTTTTTCCTAAGACATTTGATTATAGCAGGAAGTTCAGATTTTTAAAAAAGCCATCAAATAAAACTGCCAAAATATACTAATTACAAGTCAAACCTTACAAGCAAAGTTTTAATGCACTTCTGCCATTTTGTAGAAACACGGCTTAACTGGCTAACTTCCCATTTGTAAAAGGGCAACAATTACGCACCAAATGGCAGACATGCCAACCGCCAAGCTCACTGTCCACACAGTGCCCTAGACATATCGGAAGGTACTTTTGTATTGTCCAATGGCTGTGGGTGGGCTGAACGACAGCAGGCAGGACATCTGGTTCCCAACCCTCTTAAGAAATAGCCAGTGCCTTTGCCCTGCTGCTTCTCTCTACAGAGGTGGCTAGGCAGGCAGAGTCCCACAACACTTCCCACAAGACACACCTGACAAGATGTGAAGGTGAGCAAGCGGGCAGGAGACTCTGCTTGCCACTAGGGCACAGGGAAAACTCATGCCCACGAGTCCCTGCTCCACAAGATAGCAGGCACGTGCAAGCCCAGAAGCACCAGCTCTTCTCTAAGGCCAGGCTCCTCTCAGTATGTCCCCGCAGGGGACCAACAGGACACCTGACCCTTCTGGATCCTGCAACACAACACAGCCACTGATGCCACCAAGGGCAGCACCACACAAAGAGGGCCACAATCTGGACTGGAACTGGAACTCAGTGCAACGACATATCAGTGTGAGGCTGGATCGGCCTTGAGGCTCTCTCCCACTAGCTGCTTCAGAGAGGCTATCAACTCATGGGCAGAGCTGAGACAGTGGTTCTTACTTTGATGTAAAAGTCAACCCAGGCCTGGCATGAAGGCTCACGCCTGTCATCCCAGCACTTTGGGAGGTGGAGGTGAGAGAACTTCCTGAGCCCAGGGTTTCGAGACCAGCCGGGGTAACTTGGCAAGACCTCATCTCTAAAATAAATCAAAAAATTAGCCAGGCGTGGTGGCACATGCCTGTAATCTCAGTACTTTTGGAAGCGAAGGCAAAAGGATTGCCTGAGCCCAGCAGGTCGAGGCTGTGGTGGCTGTGATCATGCCACTGCACTCCAGCCTGGGCACAAGATTGAAACTCTGACTCAAAAAAAAAAAAAAAAAAAAAATCCACACTCCAGAAGCAAAGTCTCCATGCAGTCAGACCCGACAATGGACTGTGGAAGTTCCCTGGGGACAGAACTCCTGGAGAGCTGTGCTGCCTCAGTGGGAGGTCCATGGAGAAGGACATACAGCCTGTCCTCGGGCTGACCAATCTTTCTCCTGTTTTGTTTAGAGACACCAGAAATCTGTTTCTTTTGGGAAATCTTAAGCCTTTAATGATGGCTACTAATTCAAATGGTTAGCACTTTTCTATGTAGATAAATAAACTTTGTCTGGGGCTAAGTCTGGACCACAGCTGCCACCTGTGCCCTTGACCCACTGATGCTAGAAACAGGCCACCTGGAGGAGCCACAAGCACTTTACCCTGGCTAGTCTGGGATCAGGTCTCTGCAGCTCTGGGCTACAGAACTGCAGATAGAGTCAGGATCAGCAGTGGGTGTAAAAGCCTGAGGGACAGCTCAAGTATCTGTCCTACCTGCCCCGCCAAGCACAGGTGATCTCCGCCACCCAGGCCACCCTTATCCACTGACCCAGAGCAGGCTCCCTTAAGGAAGAATTTCCTTTAAGAAGGCAAAATCACTTAAGACAGCAGATAATGCTGCACAAATGTGCAGGAAGGAAGAAAAAGGGAAGGAAGGGCAGAAATCCACTTCTGTGTATGATTAAATCCACTGTTTTGATGTACCAGAGGAAGAAAGTAAGGGATTCAAGTTTAAAAAAATCAGTGAAAGTCAGGTGTGTGGCTCATACCTGTAATCCCAACATTCTGGGAGGCCAAGGAGAGAGGATCATTTGAGACCAGCCTGGTCAACACAGTAAGACTTCATCTCTACAAATAAATAAATATTTTATAAAAAGGCAGTGAAGACCAGGAGCGATGGCTCAGCCTGTTACCCCAGCACTTTGGGAGGACAAGGTGAGAGGACTGCCTGAGCCTGGGGGTTCGAGACCAGCCTAGGCAACATGGTGAGACCTTGTCTCTACAATAAATCACAAAAATTAGTGGTGTGCATCTGTAGTTCCAGCTACTTGGACGGCTGAGGTGGAAGGATCGCCTAAGCCCAGCAGGTCGGAGGCTGCAGTGGCCGTGAGCATGCACTCCATTCCAGCCTGAGTGACAAGAGTGAGACTCCAACTCAGAAAAAAAAAAGGCAGTGAAAATGATCATGGTACAATTTTCACTGTCTTGTACCTTACTGTGGATAAAATATGACGTACTTCTTGAAGGCTGAGTCAAACCACACATACCGAGTCTTCTTTGTTAATTACTCAATAATAAACATATTTTGCTATGAGACATTCATTCTCATCAAGGCACACAGTAAGAGAATCCCCATTCACACCCCATTCTCTGTCCAGAGGTGACTACTATTAACACTTTATTATGCAGACTGCCAGTTAATATTTTATCAGGTGACTATAAAATGTGTCCATATTTTAAAAAGTAGTAAACAATCATATCACATATACAGTGTGTATAACTAGCTGAGTGATTCTTTTCAAGGCCTCAAGTCTCTTGCCTTTGGACGTATAACAGAATCCCAGCTCCTTCCCAGGCCTGCAGAGCCCTTGCCTGCTCTGTCCCGGCCACTTTCTGTAAAACACTGGCACAAAGTTGGCCAAAGGTGCGATGTACAGTCGTAAAGCACAGGTGCATATCTAAGGAAGTCCACTGAGCACTGCTTATGAGAGAAAAACTGGAAGGAGCTAAATGTTCATCAGTCATGGGGGAGACCAAGTCCCAGCCATTCTCCCTATGGAATACTGTGCAGCCACTGAAAACGGAATCTGACCTATTTGCACTGTTGTGGAAGGAACTCCAAGATATATTGTTATATTTTAAGAAAGCAAGCTGAAAAACCATCTGTTCATCCACTCAGTTAATAGGTATTAAGTGCCTCCCCTATCTGAGAACTATCCTTGCTGTTAGTTGGGCTACAGCAGCATACAAGACAAGATCAGGCTCCCGCCTGCGGAAGACAACATGTACAACACACGCGGCAGCTCTGGGTAGAGAGAAACAACTAGAAGAAATGAGAACCGGGTGAGAGGGTGGCAGGAGCAGAGGCAGCATCAGGAGCTTAGCTGGCCAGAGAGGTCTCCCCAGGACATGGCACTGGAGCCACCCTGGGAAGACCTGGGGAGGGAAGGGTCTGGGGAAGGAGGGACCTGGCAGTGGGACAGCAGGTGCCAAGGTCTGAGCCAGTGAGGGGAGCATGCCGTGCTCCAGGAGATCCAAGATTCTGAGACCAGCTACACTTGCTGAGGAAAAATGAGGGCGTCTGTTCAATCTTCTGTTGAAACCAGGACAGTGCTGAGAATGCAAGGGGATATTATTAATTCATCATGTGGAGACAGCAGGGAAGCTGGGCTCTTGGGGCAAACCAGGACCTGGTCACCCAGGCAATAACATGACGCCCGTCAGGACCTCACTTGCGTCACTGCCTCGTGCTCTCAGCATGTGCCCTGGACTGGCCCCTCTATCAAGTCTTATTCAGGATGAGAAGGTGGAGGCTCAGCCTGGCTAAATCTAGTCAGAGGTTACACAAGCAATGAGGAGGAGCTAGGATTCGAACCCAGGTCTGCCAGTCACACCACCCAGGTCTTACCCTCTGTGTTCTAACATGTGGATTCAGGTCAACGGTTCATGACTCCTAGGAAGAGTATGTCCTGCTGCATGGTCTTGGGAACCCCTCATTGTGGTGATGGGCAGGAAAAGGAGAGCAGAAAAAGGAAGGGGAAGGCAGCAGAAATGCCCTTTCTCATTTGTGCTCTTGCACCATGACTTGGGGGCCACCCTACCCATCTCTGAAAACCTGTCTGACAAATGTCCTAAGGCAAAGCATGGCCGGAGTAGGTATGTTCCTGGCCTGGCTGAGGGCAGGGTCCCTAAGGCAGCAAAACCCTCGAGATAGAAGACACTGTGGCTCAGACAGAGAAAAGCACTCCTGTGTTTTAGCCAAAGATTTAAACAGATGCATGAACAGGTACTCAATGATAATCCCAAGGGAGTGGAGGAACAATGTATCAACAATAAGGTAAAAACAGTCAGGCTAGAGCCAAATGACTCACAGGTGATGTTTATGTAGGTGCGAACATTCAGTGAGGCCAAAAGAGGGAACCTGATGGCAGATACCAGGACAGAATTATCCTGGTGAACTGGCTTGGGAGTAAAAACAAGCAAGACCTGAGGGTTATAGAGGTTGCCAGTGAAATGCCCCGCGTTTTCTCTGCTTTCTTCTTGATAACATCTGCTCCGGGGCACCCACATGTGACTCCACACAGTGAGCTGTGGGCAGGAAGTGCTCTTCAGCGGAATCATTAAAAACCACTGGCCAGGCTTGGTGGCTCAGCCTGTAATCCCAGCACTTCGGGAGGCCGAGGCAAGTGGATTGCCTGAGCCTACGGGTTTAAGACCAGCCCGGGCAACTTGGCAAGACCTCATCTCTACAATAATAGAAAATTGGCCAGGCATGGTAGCATGTGCCTGTAGTTCCAGTTACTTGGAAGGCTGAGGCAGAAAGATCACCTAAGCCCAGCAAGTCGATGCTGGGATGACCATGAGCATGCCACTGCACTCCAGCCTGGGTAACGGAGTGAGACTTAGACTCAAAAAAAAAAAAAAAAACCAGTGGCAACTTTCACATTGCATGTGAAGAAGTAACTGTCACACTTACCACTGTCCTACTATAAATAACAGGAAACCATACAAGATAGGAAACAGAACTGTTTTCTGGCCTTGGACAAAAGGCAGGTGGGCTGCAATTCTCACCAGAAGGGAACAAGGTAGCCACTCCCCCCCCAGAATCCCTGCTCCCCTGCTGCGGCTCAGGAGGGCAAGCCCAAGCATCCAGTGGTCCATCTTGCTGATGAGGAGACAGAGGTCACTGACTATCAAAGGAGCCGGCTGGAAACTCCCAAAGCTGGCATGGGGCTGGGGACAGTGTGCATTCCCACCAGTCAGAGAGTTCTCAGCAGAGATGACCCGTTAGGGCATTGCTACCCTGGGCCTGCCCTAACAAGGTCTAAAAGTAAGCCTTAAAAAGGATTAAACTGATTCCAAGAGACTCAGATTCATGCCAGGAAAAAAAGTCCAGAACTCAAAAAGGAATTCAATGAAATCCTGTACTCAACAACATCAAGTTCACAATGACTGGCATCCAATCAAAAATTAATAGCAAGCAAAGTGCAGGAAAATGTGACCTATATGTAGAAGAAAAATTAATCATTAAGAACAGACCTAGAAATGACAGAGATGATAGGATTAGCAAACAGCTACTATAGCCAGGCACAGTGGCTCACGCCTGTAATCCCAGCACTTTGGGAGGTAGAGGTGAGAAGACTGCCTGAGCTCAGGGGTTCGAGACCAGCCTGAGCAACATGGCAAGATCTGTCTCTATCATAAATCAAAAAATTAGCTGGGCGAGGTGGTACACGCCTGTAGTTCTAGCTACTTGGAAGGCTGAGGCAGAAGGATTGTCTGAGTTCAGCAGGTTGAAGCTGTGGTGGCCCTGAGTATGCCAATGCACTCCAGCCTGGGCGACAGAGTGAAACTCTGACTCAAAAAAAAAAAAAAAACTAACGCTATTATATATATGTTTCATATGCTTTACGAATATAGAAAAAACACGAACATGATGAAGAGAGAAGTAGAAGATATAAAACAATCCCAGGAAACCTCCGTAGGTGAATTATACAACATCTAAAATAAGAGACACACTGGATGTGGCTAACACGAGACTCTGTATGGTAGCAGTAGAGACCAAGAAAAATAAAGCATACAGGAAAAAAAAAAGGAAAAAAATAAAAAAACCAGGCTCGGAGTGGTGGCTCATGCCTATAATCCCAACAATTTGGGAGGATCCTTTTGAAGCCAGGAGTTCAAAATCAGCCTGGGCAATAAAGCAAGACCCTGTCTTTACAAGGAAAAAAAAAGACTGAAAAAAAGAACAAGTACATTGTGGGGCCAATAGTACATGCTAGCTATCATAGCTGGAGTAGCTGAAGTCTTAACGGGAAATAGAGAGAGAGAACAGAAAAAAAACATTTAAAGAAATGGGCAAAAACTGACCACATTTGATGAAAGCTAAACTCACATAAACTGTAGGCTCAAGAAGCTCAATGAACCCTAAGCAGACTACATGAGAACCACATCACTGCACATCCAAACCCAACTGCTACATTTCCATCAGGATGGCTACATTAAAAAAAAATTAAGGCTGGGCTTGGTGACTCAGCCTGCAATCCCAGCACTTTGGGAGGCTGAGACGAGTGGACTGCCTGAGCCCATGGGTTTGAGACCAGCCCAGAGAACTTGGTGAGACGTCATCTCTACAATAAATCGCAAAAATTAGCCAGGCGTGGTGGCATGTTCCTGTAGTTCCGGCTACTTGGAAGGCTGAGGTGGAGGGATTGCCAGAGCTCAGGAAGTCGACGCTGGGGTGGTTGTGAGCATGCCACTGTACTCCAGCCTAGGCGATGGAGTGAGATTCCAACTCAAAAAAAAAAAATTAAAGTAAGTACTGCAGGAGACATCCTTATGGAAATTGGAACTGGAAATCAATTCCTGATCAAAACCCCAAGTGCTCATACCATGAGAAATAAGATAGACAAGTGGTGCCTCATCAAACTGACAAGCTTCTGCAAAGCAAAAGAAACCATCAAGAGAGCAGGGAGACAGCCCACAGAATGGGAAAAAATATTTGCCAACTGTATATCTGACAAAGGCCTAAGATCCAGGATCTACAAGGAACTCAAACACGCCGAAAAGAAAAAAACAAACAGCCCTATTAAAAAGTGGGCAAAAGACATGACTAGCCACTTCTCAAAAGTGTCTATTCTCAGCCTCACTAATCATCAGAGAAATGCAAATCAAAACCACATTGAGATACCACCTAACCCCAGTAAAAACAGTCATCATTAATAAAACAAACAACAACAGATGCTGGTGAGGATGTGGAGAAAAAGGAACACTTCTACATTGTTGATGGGAATGCAAACTAGTATAACCTCTTTGGAAGACAGTGTGGTGATTTATGAAAGAACTAGAAATTGAGCTTCCATATGACCAACCAATCCCCCTATTGGGAATATACCCAGAGGAACTCAAATCATTCTACAAAAAAGATACCTGCACACACATGCTTGTTGTAGCTCTATTTACAATAGCAAAAACATGGAACCAACCATGCTGCCCATTGAAGCTGGACTGGATTAAAAAAAAGTGATACAGCCGGGCTCGGTGGCTCAGTCTGTAATCCCGTACCTTTGGGAAGCTGAGGTGAGTGGATTGCCTGAGCCCACGGGTTCGAGACCCGCCTGGGCAGGCGAGACCTCATCTCTACAATAAATCAAAAAATTAGCCAGGTATGGTAGCGCACGCCTGTAGTTCCAGCTACTTGGAAGGCTGAGGCGGAAGGATCGCTGGAGCCCAGCAGGTCGAGGCTGCGGTGGCTGGAAGCGGCCACTGCACTCCAGTCTGGGCGACAGTGAGACTCCAACTCAAAAAAAAAAAAAAAAAAAAAAGATACATATACACAATGGAGTATTATGCAGCCATAAAGAAGGACAAACATATGGACTTCGCAGCAACTTGGATGGATTTAGAGTCGATCATACTCAGTGATCTATCACAGAAACATGGAGTACTATATGTTCTCACTCATAAGTGGACCTTGAACAATTATCATAATACTATAAGAAAGGGATTGGCAGCGTGGCTCGGTGGGTCAGCCTGTAATCCCAGAGCTTTGGGAGGCTGAGGTGAGTGGATTACCTGAGCCCGCGGGTTCGAGACCCGCCTGGGCAACTTGGCGAGACCTCATCTCTACAATAAATCAAAAAATTAGCTGGGTGTGGTAGCACGCGCCTGTAGTTCCAGCTACTCGGAAGGCGGAGGCGGAAGGATCGCTGGAGCCCAGCAGGTCGAGACTGTGGTGGCCGGGAGCGTGCCACTGCACTCCAGTCTGGGCGACAGAGTGAGATTCCAACTCAAAAAACAACATATGACACTCTGGAAAAGGCACACCTACGGTGACAGTGCAGATCAATGGATGGGCAGAGGGACTGACAGCAGAAGGGCACAGGGAGTGATGTGGGGTGATGACGGTGTGCCACATCTTGACTATGGCAGCAGTGACATGACTGTCCATATTTGTCAAAACTCACGGAACTGTACGTATTTGGAACAAGTGCATTTATGGTATATAAATTATACCTCAACAAAGTTAATAAAAAAGAAAAACCACCCTGTGGCAGAGATCAAAACATTCCCTGCAATGGTCCCGCTTTTCCAGAAGAAGGGCTCTGAGGGGCCTTCACTCAAAGGATGGGGTCAGACTCAGGGCAGAGCCTTCCCATTTGGCTATATCCCTTGCACAGGGGTGGGGACAAGTCACGCTCCGGCCTCCACTTCCTGGTCAACATTGTCACAATTTACAGAACTAGGAACACAGGCTGGACTGCCACTTGTGGGCAGAAAGCCCAACTAAGCCAAGCCTTGCCAACAAAGGCCATGGATGGACTACAAGGAGGTGAGGGCTCCAAGGACCTTTTTCTGTGAGTGGCTGCAGAGAGGGCATCAACTTTTAGGGCGTCATCAGAGTCATCTCTGCTGCTGGGGGCCGCACGCCTCCTCAGTGGGGTGCAGGACAAGGATCAAGGCACACCTGCCCGGGTTTCAATCTCACTGCCGCTACTTATCAGCTGTGCAGCTTTGAGCTCATGATATAACCTCTTAGTACCTGGGATGGTGGGATGGTGGGAGCCTGAAAACAACTACAGGGAAGGCATGTCCAGTAGACTCTGCTATTATATCACGATGCCACACCACAGTTGGCTTGTCCCTCTCTATGGCGCTTACTTAGCATGTGGTTTTATGGTCCTCTATCTTGGGAGGAGTGCATTAGAGGAGGGCTTCAAGCATCAGTTTCTGAGTCAAAGGCACCCAGTTGGAGTGCTATTCCACCACTTCCTGCTGTGGCCTTGCACGATTCATTTAATCTCTCTCCACCTCAGTTTTCTCATCAGTAAAATAGTCCTTCAGAGTGCCTCTCTCCCACAGGCTGCCTACTCATAAGGGAGCCTCGGAAGACTGCTGGGAGAAATGAGAGAAGAGGGGCAAAAAAAAAACTTGATCGTGATACCAAAGTGACTGGTGAGCCTCTGGATCCAGCCAGGCCTAAATCCAGATAGATCTACAGGGAGACAATACATCTCCCTATGGCTTAAGCTCTTCTGAGTTATGACTGAAAGTGACCCTCTTACAAAACCTCTTCCTAGAACAATGTCCCAGCGCTATGGAGTTTCTGGGCTCTCTGTCACTTACCTGAGAGTGAGATTCCTTCTGCCAGCCCGTATGGGAGATAAGCAAAAATGATCATCATGCCAAACTCCAAGGAAGGTGTTTTCCTCAAGTCAATATGCTTTAGCACGTGAATGACAATAGTTAAGGAAAAAGAATCAAGGGCCATTTAGGGAGATGTAGAGAATTTTCTACAGCAAGACTGCCACCTTCCAAATATATAACATAGACAATGTATACAAAAGATTTTGGAACATCCCAAAGCTACAACTGAAAATTTGTCACTGTGGAATTTTTTCTTTGTAGGGAGACTATTTTTTTTTTTTTTTGAGTTGGAGTCTCACTCTGTCGCCCAGACTGGAGTGCAGTGGCCGCTCCCGGCCACCGCAGCCTCACCTGCTGGACTCCGGCGATCCTTCCGCCTCAGCCTTCCAAGTAGCCGAATTACAGGCATGCGCTACCACGCCCGGCTGATTTTTTGATTTATTGTAGAGATGAGGTCTTACTGCCCAGGCGGGTCTCGAACCCGCGGGCTCAGGCAATCCACTCACCTCAGCCTCCCAAAGGCGCGGGATTACAGGCTGAGCCACCGAGCCCGGCTTATTTTTTTTTTTTTATTTTTTGAGTTGGAGTCTCACTCTGTCGCCCTGGCTAGAGTACAGTGGCATGCTCACAGCCACCCCAGCCTCAACCTGCTGGGTTCAGGCAATCCTTCTGCCTCAGCCTTTCAAGTAGATGGAAGTACTGGCGCGCCACACCGCCCAGCTAATTTTTTGATTTATGCCTGACCAGAAGACTATTGTTATAAGAAGGGGAACTTGACAAAACACTAAGAAATGTAAATTCTGGAGAAAAACTCTTTTAAAAAAGCTAATTTAGGGCCTGGTGCAAAGGCTCAAGCCTGTAATCCCAGCACTGTGGAAGGTCCCAAGGCGAGAGGACTGCCTGAGCCCAGGGGTTAGAGATCAGCCTGGGTAACTTGGTGAGATCTGTCTCTACAATAAATAAAAAAAAAATCAGCCAGGCTCAGTGGCTCAGCCTGTAATCCCGCGCCTTTGGGAGGCTGAGGTGAGTGGATTGCCTGAGCCCGCGGGTTTGAGACCCGTCTGGGCAACTTGGCGAGACCTCATCTCCACAATAAATCAAAAATTAGCCGGGTGTGGTAGCGCGCGCCTGTCATTACAGCTACTTGGAAGGCTGAGGCGGAAAGATTACCGGAGCCCAGCAGGTCGAGGCTGCAGTGGCCGGGAACAGCCACTGCACTCCAGTCTGGGCGACAGAGTGAGATTCCAACTCAAAAAAAAAAAAATTAATTAATTAATTTTAAAAATTAGCTAGGCATGGTAGCTTGCACCTGTAGTTCCAGCTACTTAGAAGGCCGAGGTGGAAGGATCATTGGAGCCCAGCAGGTCGACGCTGGGGTGGCTGTGAGCATGCCACTTGTACTTCAGCCTGGGCAATGGAGTGAGACTTCAACTAAAAAAAAAAAAAAAAAAAAAACAAATTAAAAAATAAGAAAGTCTTTTGGGCCAGGTGCGGTGGCTCAAGCCTGTAATCCCAGTACTTTGGGAGACCGAAGTGAGAGGATTGCCTGAGCCCAGGAGTTCGAGACCAGCCTGGGCAACTTGGTGAGACCTCATCTCTACAATAAATAAAAAAATTAGCACACGCCTGTAGTTCCAGCTACTTGGAAGGCTGAGGTGGAAAGATCACCTGAGCCCAACAGGTCAAGGTTGTGGTGGCCATGAGTGTGCCACTGCACTTCAGCCTGGGCAACAGAGTGAGACTCTGACTCAAAACAAAAAACAAATAAAAATGCTAACTTAGAGGTATGGGAAAGTACAGGTGGGGGGAGAGCAGAGGGGCTGGGACTGCAGATGCACCGAGGACAGCCTACACTCCAGGTCCCTCCCAGGGCTGCGTTACCCTCCCACCTCCTCCTCTGACATCAGACGAGCTCACTAATGGGTGCCCACCTTGCTTTCCAGAGTTCTGGGCTTCAAGGCCCTGAGGAAGGACAGTCTTTCCTGTTTTTGGAGATTTCCAAACTCATGCCTCTCTATATCCAAATCTTTTCCACATGCATATACCAAAGCTCACAGTTCCCATCCGCTCTACTTCTTTACAATAGAGGATTTTCTCTCTCTCTCTCTCTTTTTTAAATAAAAGAATAAAGAAGAGGAAAAGACTGAGCTGGAAGGTTTCCTTTTCCATGCTGTGTACCGGTACAATATGAGAAGCTGTCAGGCAATTCAATAGAGACTTTAGACTTCCAGACAAAGGAATTGATGAAAAATTCAATAGGATGACAGAAAAACATGGCTGTAACCAGGCAAGTCTCTTCCGGCCATCTGTGAATCACACTGCTGGCAGAGGAGCACCAGGTGGTCATCTCCCTGAGAGGCTGAGATGCTGGCTTGGGTGCACACAGAAATGGTCTGGTGCCTGTTCCTATTTTAAACTTAATGAATTCTCTACAGCATATCGGTGCCATTGGCCTTAACAAGCCTCTTTCCTCCTCTGGCTGGAAAAGCTTACAGGTTGTTAAACAACAAAACCAGTGCAAATCACTTAGATGGAACACACTTTAAAAGTTCCTTTTCCAAGCCGGGCTCGGTGGCTCAGCCTGTAATCCTGCGCTTTGGGAAGCCGAGGTGAGTGGATTGCCTGAGCCCACGGGTTTGAGACAACTTGGCAAGACCTCATCTCTACAATAAATCAAAAAATCAGCCGGGTGTGGTAGCACATGCCTGTAATTCCAGTTACTCGGAAGGCTGAGGCAGAAGGATCGCTGGAGCCCAGTAGGTCGAGGCTGTGGTGGCTGGGAGCGACCACTGCACTCCAGTCTGGGCGACAGAGTGAGACTCCAACTCAAAAAATAAAAAAATAAAAAATAAAAAAAAAAGGTCCCTTTTCCGGCTGGACTCGGTGGCTCAGCCTGTAATCCCAGCACTTGGGGAGGCTGAGGCGAGTGGATTGGCTGAGCCCGTGGGTTCGAGACCAGCCCGGGCAACTTGGCAAGACCTCGTCTCTGCAATAAATAAAAAATTAGCCGGGCATGTGCACCTGTAGCTCTGGCTACTTGGAAGGCTGAGGCAGAAGGATCGCCGGAGCTCAGCAGGTACATGCTGGGATGACCATGAGTATGCCACTGCACTCCAGCCTGGACAAAGGAGTGAGGCTCCAACTCAAAAAAAAAAGTCCCTTTTTCTATCCTTCCAGACACAACACTTTCTGTGGGGTAAAGATTTTCTGAATTTGACATTTTCAAATAAAATTAATTTCCAATTTTCTGACTGTGTAAAGTGAGATGGCAGAAACTGAAAAACATCTGAATGTGGCTGTCATACTCTGGGAACTGAGAAGCCCCCAACATCAAATCTAATATCCAACAGTGAAAATGGTTTTTAAGGTTTGGAAAGTGACATCCTGAATTTCACATGTTAAATTTAAGGATCCTTGAGTTTAAATTAGAGTATTTCTCAAACCAAAACTAAGTACAAAAATCCTCCTTCAAACAAAACCTTAGTCTAAAATTGGCCACCTGAGGAACAGGAGAAACTGGTTAGAGACGGATGCAATCAAGAATAATCTCAGCACTGTGTGTTCATCACATTAAAAGGATATTAATGCAGAAATTAAGCCAGTGAGAGTGCCGAGCGCTGCTGAGCCAAAGAACATTTTGAGGAAGTAGTCAAGGGCTTGTAAGAATGTTTGCCACCCACTGACATCTGACATATTTTTTCTTGTTAAACCTTCAGCTGTGCTAGGAAATAAAAGAAAACAGAAAGAAGTTAAATGTTATACACAAAGTTCTTGGAAGTGAACTTAGAACGCAAACGGATTTCTTGCTTATCCCCTCATTCATTCGTTCATTCCATCATTCAATAGGCTGAACGCTTATTTGTTCACCTACTTTGTCCCAGGTACTACGGTAGGTTCTGGGGTTTAGGGAGGACAGCATAGTCCCTGCCCTTACGGAGCTCCCCCAGGGTTAACGAGGAAGAGAAACAGGGAGGACAGGACTTAAGACAACCTGGGGAGGGTGAAGGGCCTTAGAAAGAGGGTGGGTACCCAACTGGGCGGGGGTGCAGGGAGGTACCTGAGAACATGTGGGCTAGGCCTAGGTTCAGGTTTCTGATAAAGAAGAGTTGCCCAGGTGAAGCAAGGAGGAAGAGCACCCAGGCCAAGGGAACAATATGTGCAGAGACAGGGAGGCAGGAGGCAGGGAGGAAGGGAGCCCAAGCACACATGGCATACAGTGGAACATCCAAGTACCTAGATGAGTAAGGCTGAAACACGGGGAGCAGGATGGGAGAGGGAGGAGATGAGGCAAGGCAGCAGGAAGAGGCAGGGCCTGGGGGAAGGCTTGGGCAAGTCAATGGGAAGTGTCTCAGCACAGAAATCCTGCCACAAAAACTGAAACTGAGGCTGTGGTGCTAAGTCAGTTTAGAGAGGAGACACCCAGAGAAGAAACACCAGAGGTTTCAGGCAGAGGGAGGATTTAAGAGACATTGAGAAAGAACTGAAAGAACTTTCACTGTACCATAACAAAGTAAAATAAATCTCAGAATCCATTAAATTCAATGGCTGCTTTTGTCCCCAAAGGGAAAACCATGACACCATCAGCAGGAAGCTGCTCTCAAATCTCTTCCTCTTGTCATTCCACCTCACAAACCCTCCGCCTCTCTCCCTCCTCTACTGCCCTTCTGCCAGGGGTCTGCCTCACTGTCTCTCTCTAGACATCTGTGTCTTCCTACAGACCAGCTCCATTCTCCACTTAATGGCCTGAATGATCCCTTTCAAGTGCATCTCTGATCAGTTACCCACCTGTTCAAAACTCAAGACTCACATCTGTAATCCCAGCACTTTGGGAGGTCAAGGAGGGAGGATTGCTTGAGGCTAAAAGTTAGAAACCAGCCTTGGCAACATAGCGAAACTTCATCTCTACAAAAAATAAAAAATGGAGCCAGGCATGGTGGCATGTGCCTGTAGTCCCAGCTATTCAGGAGGCTGAGGCAGGGGGTAGATCACCTGGTTGAGGCTGTAATGAGCCGTGATCGTGGTATTACATTCTAGCCTGTGCAACAGAGTAAGACTCCCAACTCAAAAAAAACAAACAAACAACAAAACCTCACGGACAGTCTCCTGATAGTACTAGGAGGAAGCCTGGAGCTGGCTTGGCCTGGCTCCTTCCTGCCATCCTCTCTGACTTTATCTCCTCCTCATTCAGGGTGGGGCCACACGAGCACCCTCTAGGTCAAGGTTCACCTTTCCCTGACCCCAGCTAACTCCCTCATTTGTCCCTCAGAACCCAGGGTCAGTCACACTCTCTCAGGGACATGGCTAGCCCATGTATAGGTTCTGTTGGTGCCTGACTTCTCCTCATAGCATGTGAAGACTATGTACCGTTCCATTTTGCCGCCATATGACCAGGGCCTAAGGTAGAGGCTCACAGAAAAGATACTCAATGCATTTTGCTGAATCAGTAAATGAAACAAAGAAGCGTCAACAATAATACTCAGCTTCATTAAATAGCATGTCACAAACTAAAAGAGAATCTCTGATATGAGTATAGCTTGGTCAAATAACCTCAGGAGACTTTTCAAGATTCACAGCACAAAGTAACACCATAAAGGTTCTGAGAAGTCCGGAATAAAACAAATCTTTCTTCACACAAAAGTTTTCTAGACTCATCCAAATACACAATGGCCCCAACTCCCTTTCCTGCCCAGCAGATCGCAGGTTAACCCTCTCCTCGGGGAATGTGGAAACCAACAAGGGCTTGGATTGGAATAGCGCTTTTGAAGGCCATGTTCGCCGTAAAGTTCCAAAAGGTAGACCCATGGGCCACTATCACAGCTGGCACCCAGGCTGGCTTTTTTTTTTTTTTTTTTTTTTTTTGAGTTAGAGTCTCACTCTCTCACCCAGGCTGGAATGTATGCTCATGGCTACCCCAGCATCAACCTACTGGGCTCCAGCAATCCTTCTGCCTCAGCCCTCCAAGTAGCTGGAATTACAGGTGCGCACTACCACGCCTGGCTAATTTTTGATTTACTGTAGAGATGAGGTCTCGCCCGGCCTGGTCTCGAACCCACAGGCTCAGGCAATCTACTCGCCTCGGCCTCCCAAAGTGCTGAGATTACAGGCTGAGCCACCGAGCCCGGCCTCTGCTTTCTTTTTATATAGAGGACACTGAAGTCTAAAGAGAGTGAGTAACTGAGGTCACACGAAGCATTCACGGCAAATCCAGGGCTGGGTGGATGGGGTCTAAACTCAAGATGAATGAGAGTCGAGTCTGGACTCTTTCTGGCCCGGTAATTTTCTACACCTATTTCTTAAGATGCTGTTTCTTATATCTTAAGTCAAAGACAATACTGCTGCAGGGTCCCTTTCACGAGCCTAAGCTGTCACTGGAGAAAACAAAAGGTTTTCTCTGCAGCAATTATTATATGAGTATACTGTAACACATCAAAGCTAAAATTGATGTAAGTAAAGGTAATGAAGAAGCAGAAGACACTTTGCTTTCTTGCACTTCCAAGGTAACAACATCATAAAGGGGTAATTCACCAGGCGTGGTGGCTGAATTCTGCAATCCCAGCACTTTGGGAGGCTGAGGTGAGAGGGCTGCCTGAGTCCAGGGGTTGGAGACCAGCCTGGGCAACTTGGGGAGACCTTGTCTCTACAACAAATCAAAAAATTAGCCAGGCGTGGTGGCACATGCCTGTGGTTCCAGCTACTTGGAAGGCTGAGGTGGAAGGATTACCTGAGCCCAGCAGGTCGAGGCAGAGGTGGCCATGAGTGTGCCACTGCACTCCAGCCTGGGCAACAGAGTGAGACTCCAACTCAAAAAAAAGGGTGGGGGCGTTAATTCATTTACACGTTCTGTTACAAAGATGCATGTGCCAGGTCACTTTAGAGATGGCCATTTCTGAAGTAAACCCTTACAAACAGGATGGATGCTTCCTTCTAACCAGCGGCAGGTGGCAACAGCTCCCGGGAGCTAGGAGCAGGTCTAGAACGTCCCCTTGCTCTTCTATGTGAAAACGCCCACCAGCCTTCCAGGCCTGGCTCACAGGACATCCTGTCTGAAAAGTCTTCCCAAATCCCCCTTGGATGCTTTCCCCCCGGTACTCAAGGCACTGTGTTCATGTCTCCATGAGCACCTTATCCCACGGCAGACCAAATTTGTCAAACCCACATGATCTCTGAGCAGAGTCTGGCACATATGGGTCCCTCATACAGTGCTGTTGGCAGATGGCCAGCTGTGCTTAGAAGAGTTGGTGGGGCTGACCCCTAGCCCAGTCTGTGTCTCAGCAGTGGCAGTGCTGGGGGTGGGAGTAGGCTGGAAACTACATGCATGTGGTCACAGAGCCAACTCTGGGAACTGTCATCAGAGGTGAGCCTGGCCTTCAGAAAGTTCCGGTAAGAACCTCTGACTATTACAAGGACTCCGTCACTTCTCATCTTAAAAACAAAATGTTGCCTCATCTTTGGCCTTTCTGCAGCAAAGAGACCTGGGAAAGCTGGAAAGGTCCTACCTCTGTCAGATTTTTTTCTTTAAATAAACTGGAAACAAAGCAAGTGAGTTTAGCTCCCAATGTATAAAAATAACTCATGATTTCACCTCCAAGTTGGGTAAAATTCCTTATCACAAATGTTCAATATGTGTAGCCAGGATACAAGATAAAAGTAAAAACCAGAAAGCTACACAGATTTCAGAGTACATCTTAAGTGAGAATAAAATATTGTCATCAGATTTTTTTTAAAGGTCTTGCAGCATGATGTTGATGATTTCCTAATAAAGCTACAGAAATTGCTGCCAAAGGAAATGTGAAAAAGCCAATAACAGGGATTTAGTTAAATAGATCTTAGTAAATCTGTGGAAAGGAATATTCTGCAACTAGTAAAATGATGCTGTAGAAGACTGTGTCATTAACTCTGTTCAGTGAAAAAGTTACAGTATGGTATTGGGGGTATACACCCATTTAAATAAAATATATGTATATTTATACAAAATTGTTAACCATAATTATCTCTGAGTAGGAGCAATGTGTGTGACTGTTCTTTCTTTTTTGGCTCTGTGCTTTCTAAATTTTTATTATTAAGAATATATGGTCTGGGTGTGGTGGCTCATATCTATAATCCCAGCACTTTGGGAGGCAGAGGCAGGAAGATCATTTGAGTCCAGGAGTTTGAAACCAGTCTAGGCAACATAGCAAGATCTTGTCTCTACCAAAAAAAAAAAAAAAAAAAATCAGAGGCCAGGTGCGGTGGCTCACATCTATAATTCCAGCACTTTGGGAGGTTGAGGCTGTAGTGGTTGTGAGCATGCCACTGCACTCCAGCCTGGACGATAGAATGAGACTTCAACTCAAAAAAAAAAAAATTAGCCAGACATGGTGGCACAAACCTGTAGCCCCAGCTACTCAGGAGGCCGAAGCAGGAGGATCGCCTGAGCCCAGGAGATCAAGGCTGCAGTGAGCTGTGAGGGTGCCACTGAACTCCAGCCTGGGAGAAAGAATGAGATCCCACCTCAAAAAACCCTAACATGTATAACTTTTAAAACAAAAATGGGGAGACACCTCTTATCAGCAAAGGTGCCTGAACGAAGCATATTTGCATACCTAACCCTTAACTGTACCCCACAGTATCGTAATAAAAAATACTGATTAAAAAAACAAACAAAAAAAAACCAAAAAGAGACTAGGCCAAGCGCTGTGGCTCACACCTATAATCCCAGCACTTTGGGAGGCCAAGGTGAGAGGATTGATTGCCTGGTCCCATGGGTTCGAGACTAGCCTGGGCAACCTGGTGAGGCTTCATCTCTACAATAAACCAAAAAATAAGCTGGGTGAGGTGGCACGTGCCTGTAGTTCCAGCTACTTGGAAGGCTGAGGAGGAAGGATCACCTGAGCCTAGCAGGTTGAAGCTGTGGTGGCTGTGAGTGTGCCATTGCACCCCAGCCTGGGTGACAGAGGGCGACTCCAACTCAAAACCAAAACGAAACAAAACTTTTGTTTTTAGTTGGGAGTCTCACTCTGTCATACACGAGCCAGATGACAGAGTGAGACCCTGACTCAAATACATAAGTAAATAAAATTTGAAAAACCCTATAGCCCTTCCCCTATCCAGACCAAATGCATCCGAAGCTCTGGTGGGGGGGCTCGAACGCCACACTTCATGAGCGGCCTCAGTGACGCTAAGGAGCTGGGCTCAGAAAGCACACTAAGAAGAGGTCCATTAGGCCGACTCCTCTCTCCTCGTCGCCCCAGACCTGACTATTCCTGTGGCACAGCAAGGCTCGTCAGGACGGAGAGGTGGGGAACGCGGGGCAAAGCGATCACTCGGAGCACACACACTGTGGGAACACCGACCCTGTGGTACAAGGACCTTTGGTTCTGTCCCTGGAGAAAGCAGTTTCTCTCCTCTCCCACACATACTTGGTTAGGACGATGGAGACTGCATCGTTGAGGATACTTTCTCCAAAAACCAGCATGTTGAGCACTGGGTCCACATGAAGTGCGTTGAAAATCGCAATGGTGGCCACTGGATCGACAGCAGAAATGAGGGAGCCAAATGCAAAACTGTAGAGAGAAGGGAGGGGAGACTATAATGCGTGTCACCTGGTCCACATATCCTGCATTCAAGTCAAAGACCGTAACATACAGCAACACTACACGCTAGAGCTGAAACAGCTACATAAGCCGGCATATTTCCCCACATATCTGCTAGCTGCCAGGGCTGGCAGAGTGGTGGAGGCCTATACTAAAGTGAGCTGTCAGGAATGGCCTGGCTTCTCACCATCACACTGAGCCTTTCCCTGACCCATGACAGACGGAAGACTTTCACTTGGATAGGTTACCTACTGCCCAGCCCTCTTGGTCAGAGCAGTTAGAGCCAATGGCCTATGAGCTCCTGGTCTAATCTCTGTTCTGCCCCTTGCCACCAGGACATCAGAGTGCCATCTCAAATTTGTCTCCACTCAGATTTGCAGCCTTTAAGAAAGTACCGAATGCCAACAGCAACTCCAGCATGCTTCAGGGGTGGGGACTCGGGTGGCAGATACTAACATGATGCTGTCTCCCTATAAGGCCAGCAGCCGACAGTACCATGAAGATCTTATCACTTCCAACAAGGATTTACTAATAGTCTCACATGTTCCAGACACCTTGGCTAATAACAGGAAACATACCATGGCCCAGGACTGTTCTAAGCATTTCATACATAGTGACTCATCAGTCCACATAGCAACTGTATGAGAGAGTGCTACCACTGCCCACAGGACAGGGGAAGCTGAAGGACAGTGGGATGAAATAACTCATCCAAAGTCAGTCAGCCAACAAGTGGCAGAGCTAGGATTCAACACAGGCTATCTGATCAGAGTCGGCGCCCTAACCAGAATGATGGATACAGCAATATCCAGAGACTAAAACACATTTAGAAAATGGCCAGTGTGAAACAGGAAACAAATCAGAGTGACACAAGAAACCAATCTGGTGAGGAGGTGTGTGTGTGGGAGTCACTTAGGTTGGGGGTCAGGAAAAGCCTCTCTGAAGGGATGACACGTGAGCAGAACCTACATGACAAGCAGCAGCTGGCCAGACCAAGACCTGGGGGAAGAGGTGACAGCAATGACCCCCGAGGTGGGAGCAAGCTTGGCTGCCTGAGAAACAGAGGGAAGGTGTGTGTGGCAGTAGGGGGTGAGGCAGGAGTGAGTGGCTGAAGATGCTGTTGGCCAACAAGGGAGCAGGCCCAGTTCCTGGGGGCCTCATGGGTCTGGGGGTTCATTTGCCCAGTCCGCTCACTGCTTTCTCATAAGTCTTCAGCACCCTCCAATTGCTATGCCTGGCATGGCTTTCTTTCCAGGATAGCAGAATGGGTGGGTCCATCCCTTCCACAACACCAGACAAAACACAGGACCCTAAGGCACAGCCTGCACCAGACACGAGCCAGAGGCTGTCACCTGTGTCCCACCCTCACCAAGTATGCACCCTGCGAGGGAAGGGGACACTGGACCCAGGAGCCTTCATGGGCAATCGCTTGACACCAGGGCCAGGGAGAAGCGCTGACCAAGGACATGCCTGGTGCCTTGCCAGGTTTGGTTCTCTTCGTCAATCAGTGATTAGGCCTCTAGTTTCCATGGCAGCTCTCTGTTAGCTGATATGAGTTCATCCAGGACAGCCTCCAGATACCAGGCTGAGGACTACATCCCACAAGACGGTCGCAGCTTGGACCCCAGTTCCCAGACCTCACCTGACCTCACAGAGGTTGTTATCACAGGCACTTGAGCTACAAGGGGTGGCTGCTAAGCTTTTGTTGTGGGTATATTTCCAGGATCTGCACTGATCATGGCCCAGAGACACTTGCAGAAGGCAAGCAGGCAGGAGAGGAGGAGAAGGGAGAGAGGGAGGGGAAGGAACTCCAGCTAACCTGGAGCCCTACTTTGTCAGCGGCTTGTCCTCAGGCCCTCGTCTTGCAGTCCAGACCAAGCTTGTCTCTTCTCGTATTCCCAGTCCCATTAACCACAGCACCATTACAAAAGGCCACGAAGGAGGGATACCTACAAAGCGTATCATGAAGGGATGAGGGTAGCCAGGGACACAGACTTGGGGCCTGTGGCAGGCCAGGCGCTGTGTGCTGACACAGTTCAGTGACCTCTTCTCAGTCCCAAGCAGGGCACAGGAGGGCGGACAGCCACAGTTCTCCCTGCTCAGCACCCATGTACCCTAGTATTGGCAACACACCTGAATTTCCCTTTGGGGAGCTGCACTCTTCCCTATTCTCCATCCCTGTAGTCACGTGGGGCTCTAGGTGTGTGCATGGGGCCAAGCTTGGTCAGTGCACCATTGCCAGGTACTCTGCCAGCCCACTGGGAATGGGTGGTTCTTTCGGCTGAACAGAATGTGATGGGAGCCTGGAGCCATCAGTGCTGCCATGTGGGGTCAGCTACGGAGACGAAGGTAGGCAGGGGAGAGCCGAGCCAAGATGCAGCAAGAGGAGGAGTCCATCACTGTGGCCCTGGAGGCTGTCGCCCCCAGAAGTCATTACCCAGGGGACACTTTGGTTCCAAGAACCAACACTCTTCTTTTTGCTTAACCCAGTTTGTGCTGGGTTTTTGTTGGAAGGGCCTGGCTGATGCACCTTGTCACGTCCTTCTGACATCCTGAACTGGAACTTGGAGAGCGGAAAGTGGCAGGTAAACTGAGGAAAGGAGAGGATGGGCAGATGGAAGATACGTGTAGAAGCAAAAACACAGCAAAACGTGACCACAGAGTCCAGGTGGTGACTGTACAGGCATTCACTGTACAGTTATATATCTTCTATATGCTGAAATTTGTATAATAAAAGTTGAAGTCCAGACAGTTTTGTAGAAATCACAAAACACACCTAGCTTTGGCTGGGAATCTAAGCTGAGGTGGGGTATTTAAAACAGTAAGCCTGGAAAGTCAAAACACAAGCCATCTGAGTCACTGAGAGACTTGCATCCAGGGTCGCTTAACCTGTCCATCAGCTGTCCCGTCTCACACCGTCAATGTGAGCTCAGTCTTTCAGAAGGCCAGACTAGAAGTTCTACTTAAAAATGTGTTTTTTAGGCCAGGCGTGGTGGCTCACGTCTATAATCCCAGCACTTTGGGAGGTCAAGGTGAGAGGACTGCCTGAGCCCACAGGTTCGAGACCAGCCTGAGCAACTTGATGAGACTTCATCTCTACAATAAATAAAAAAATTAGCTGGGCATGGTGGTGTGTGCCTGTAGTTCCAGCTACTTGGAAGGCTAAGGTAGAAGGATCACCTGAACCCAGCAGGTCCAGGCTGCGGTGGCTGTGAGCGTGCCACTGCACTCCAGCCTAAGTGACAGAGTGGATACTCCAGCTCAAAAAAAAAAAAAAAAAGTGTGTTTTCTTCATTTCATCACCTCAAAGCATAGCAACATCAACAAAATGAAAAGGAAACCAACTAAAGTAGTGAAATAATTTAGGATATCTAAGAGTGAAATCTCTCTCCAGAATATTACTAAAACAAAATCTGTGTAATAGTTACTTTTTTTTTTTTTTTAATGTATAGATGGGATCTTGCTATGTTGCCCAGGCTGGAGTACAGTGGCTATTCACAGGTGCTGTCCCACCACTGATCATCATGGGGTTTGACCTGCTCTGTTTCCAGCCTGGGCTAGTTTCCTCCTCCCTAGGCAACCTTCCACTCGTGTGAGGTCATCATACTGATGCCAACTTAATACAGACACCAGCACGGCACACTACAGCCCAGAACACCGAGGCTCAAGTCATTCTCCCGCCTCACCTCACCAGTAGCTGGGACTACAGGTGCCTGCCACTGTGCTGCCAACAAAGTTATTTTTATGTTTTCTATAATGCAGAGGCTGCAAAAAGTGGTCTGTGGTTCTCATGGTTGGCTTGCATGGTGTACTTGAATGAGTACATTCTCAACATTTAAAAGCTAGGACATTTTCTATAAAAATCTAGAAACCAGTCAGGCAAGGTGGCGCATGCCTGCAATCCCAGCACTTTGGGAGGCCAAGGCGAGAGGATTAACCTGAGCCTAGGGGTTCAAGATCTGCCTGGGTGACATGGCGAGACCTTGTCTCAATAAATCAGGAAAAATTAGCCAGGTGTGGTGGCGCACGCCCTGTAGTTCCAGCTACTTGGAAGGTTGAGCAGAAGGATCACCTGAGCCCAGCAGGTCAAGGCTGCAGTGGCCATAATTATGCCACTATACTCCAGCCTGGGCAACAGAGTGAGACTCTGACTCAAAAATAAAACAAAAGCAAAACTAGAAACCTAGGCTCTTTTGGAAAAAACGATTTGTAAATATCTAGTAATTCTGAGCATAAATTTCCACATGGTAATTACCAGGTAGGCTGTGAAGTGGCTGTCCCCCTCATGCAGGGGGTGCTTTCCCAGTGGCCCTATCCCATCTCTGGACTCACACCTGGACAGCTGCCCTCTGTTCAGTGTTCTGCCAGCCGCTGTGGCTGCATGGGTTCGCGGCCCCAGAGAAGTCCCTATCCCTGGGACAATCACTTTCTAACAGCAAAGGAAGCGTCTGCACATAGAGAGAGAAACCCTACATGGCTCTAAGTCAGTCTGTCTACGGCCTTCTGGTTTCCATGGTAGCTGGAATTCTCTTCCTTTCCTTCCCTTGAACACCCCAACCGCAGATTCAACTCAACTTGTGAACAGTTGTCCAGTAGTGTCTGTATCTCTAACCAGTCACCCCAAATGCTGTGATACCTTCCTTTACTAGACATTTCTTTTTACTTGCAAAATGCCTATAAAACACAGGACATCAGTTCTGTTTCCTGCTCCTATGGAATAGGAATGTGACTTTTGCTACTTGTTTATATAAACTTTCTTGCAACAAAAGTTCCAAAACGTATGTCCTGGACTTGGGTAAGGGGTGAGAGGCGGTGGAAACGGAATTAGACTTGGTATCAGAGGCACCTTTCCCATGAAAAGAGTTCCCAGATTCTAGTCCCAAGTCATCGAATTGCTGCGAAAGCTTGAGAGCTCTGGCTGGCCCATGGCCAGGACCTGGCACTGAACACCAGCAACCCAGCCATGCCACAAGACCAGACCAAGCACAAAGGCACACAGCACACAGGCACCCAGCAAGGCTGTGTACTCTCAGCAGGGAGCCCAGGTTGCACTCTGTGTGGGAAGCCTAGGCTGCACTCCATGTGGGTACTTCTTCAGTGCTAGATCTGGTACCTTCTGAGAGACAGCTGCCGAGGCTGCTTCTCACTGAGTCAATTCCGGAAATTCCTGCACAAGGCTCATTGGAGAATGAGAAGCTGCAGAAGGACGAGGCATCCACAGTAGAGACCTTGGCCCTGCCTGCTTCCTCTACCCCAGCCCACCCCAGTTGGGTAGGAACCTCAGAGCAAAGTTTCTGCCCTACTTCCCCCTCCATCCCTAATCCATCAAGAAGACAACTTTTCATTATGGCTACTGGAAAGCCTTAGAAATAGTAAGAGGACAATGGCCCAGTGTATGTGTATGGGGGCAGGGCAGCTTAATGAACAGAGTATCCCCTCCAAAGCTTAATCTAAGTCAATCATCTCAATGAGCAATGCTCTGACTAGAGATCTTCAAAGTCTTCAATATAGCTTTCATTGATTCAGAGAAACAAATTAATTGAAAGTAGATGCCACAGCAAAATTCTCAGCAAAAATAGAGACACACAGAGAGAGAGAGAGAGAGAAAAGAGAGAAAGAGGGAGAAAAAGGGAGAGAGAGAGAGACAGACAGATGCAGAATAGAAGAGTACCACACCCAGCAAGCAATATGGAGAAATTTTCCCCAGTCTGGAAAGCAGTCACATGGGTGTTACAGTATGAAAGATTTACCTGTCTGTCATGTTGAGTTTAGAGATTACATCAGCCTGTAAAATAAAACACACAAACATACAGACACAAAAAAAAAAACCCCTGGAGAACAGCCAAGAAGATTAAAATGTCCATTAGCACTTTATTAAAACTAATAAGGACATTAATCTTCAGTCCCCAAACCACTTGAAAAACAAAGAAGGCTCCTAAGTTTGAGTTGAAGCATGCATTCGACCACCATACCAACAAAGCATGGAAGAGAATGCCACATTTTTCAAACCCAATTAACTGCAGTTTTCTTCTCTAAAGTTTCTTCACATTTAATACCAGCAGCTGAGCAATGACAAAAGTTGCATGACAGACATTTATTCTGGTGCCATAAGGGCAGCAATAAGGATGGAAATCAGATGGATGGGCTTTAGCTGTCAAGAGGAGAAAGCAGCTGACAAACGTCACCCAAATGCCTGACCCTCAGCTTAGTTTTCTTTTTTTTTTTTTTGAGTTGGAGTCTCACTCTGTCGCCCAGACTGGAGTGCAGTGGCTGCTCCCGGCCACCGCAGCCTCGACCTGCTGGGCCCCAGCGATTCTTCCACCTCAGCCTTCCAAGTAGCTGGAACTACAAGCGTGCGCTACCACGCCCGGCTAATTTTTTATTTATTGTAGAGATGAGGTCTCACCAAGTTGCCCAGGTGGGTCTCAAACCTGCGGGCTCAGGCAATCCACTCACCTCAGCCTCCCAAAGGCTGAGTTACCGAGCCTGGCTAGTTTAATTTTCAAAAGTGGGACAGGCAAACTTTCTGCAATTGGCAATAAAGGAAAAGAACTGTGACATGCATGGATATGCATAATGCAAAACTACAGACACTACCTTCCTAGGGATGTCTGGTCTAAATCCATGCAAATTAATTTGAAGCCCAAAGTACAGAACATCCCATGGATACCACTGGAAAGTAGTCTAGCGATGTCAGAAAATTCAGAGTATCCAATACTACAGGTAGACAGTTTAGAATTGAGTGAACAGGTTCAGAATCATCTTTGATTTTAGCTTTTCCAATGCTAGCAGAAAAGCATATCTTTCATCTTTGATTTAAAATGCAAATTTTTATTAAAAAATTGTTCAACCCAGATTCAGTCTACCTGACAACACAACTGATACTGCTGTCATCTGAAATTCTTGATGGTATATACTCTATTTGTAGGCATTCCAATTTAGGACAATACAGATTGCAAACACAATCAAATAATTCTGGAGATTATGGAAAAGATTCACTCAATTCCAGAAACCAAAGTTCTTGGAGGCCACTTAGAAACACTCTAACATGCCTTTAGTGTGCCTCATTTGAAGCTGGGATTTCCTTCCAGGAAGGCATTTACCCGAGAGTGAAGTCCAGGCCCCATGAAGTGTCCCTACCCCACCTACCCATCTCCCTCCTCTAACTCTAAGAATAGAAGATTTTCAAAGATGTTTTTCTTACCTGACCCAGAAAATAAATTCCTCCACCTACTACAAAAGCGGAGATCGCCGTCCCAAAAACAGCAAACAAGGTGATGGAACCAATATTTTGAAAGAAGTTACCCTGTTTGAAAGCAGAAATCAGAGAGATGATTAGAAAAGCTGGTCCAGTCAGGTGTGGTGGCTCACGCCTATAATCCCAGCACTTTGGGAGGCCAAGGTGAGAGGACTGCCTGAGTCCACAGGTTTGAGAACAGCCTGGACAACTTGGCAAGACCTCATCTTTACAACAAACCAAAAAATTAACCAGGTGTGGTAGTGCCACGCCTGTAGTTTTAGCTACTTAGAAAGCTGAAGTGGAAGGATCACCTGAGCCCAGCAGATCAAGGCTGTGGTGGCCATGAGTGTATCACTGCACTCCAGCCTGGGCGATAGAGTGAGACTCCAACTTAAAAAAAAAAGAAATCTGGACTGAACATCTTAGTGTAGAAACTAAGGTAGAAAACTAAAAATTTATGTTTTTACAAAAACTTTATTAATAAATGTAACTCTTAAGTTCTTAAATGATGTTATCTACTTAATTTTCTGCCTACACTACTTCACCTTGTGTAAGTCTCAAAGCAACCTGGGAGGTGGGGTTTGGGGGGGCGGGGGGTTGTTTTTCATTTCTACTTTACCAAAAAGGAACCTGTAGGGGGCAGCGCAAGACCAGACCTGTGTCTCCTAGCTCCTCTCTCAAGGGTCGGCCTAACCTTAGTCTTGCCAAGCGTCACAATTTTAAAAATCACATTCATAAAATAACTGTCATATCACTAATATTTTAATTAAACTTGAGTCACCTTATTTTAAAACTACATACATTTATATTTAAAGAAAACTCACAGATAAGAAAAAAAACCCAGGCTCAAAAATGAGAAGCTCTCACCCAGAACCTAGTAGGCCAAGGCAAAGAAAGCGGAGAAGCAGGCAGGAGTGCAAGAATGGGGGGGGGGGGCAACTGCGGCACGAGGCAGGGAGGGATGGAATGTCAGCCTGGGAGCCAGTGGAAGAGGCACAGGCTGGGGGAGCCAGGGAAGATCAGCTGGGGGCTGAGGCCCAGGACAGGGGCTGAGAGGGCAACGCGGAAGGCGTACGGGGCCTGAGGAGGGACAAAGGCCCTGCAGGTGAGCTGAGAAGCGTCAGTCTGTGCTGGCCAGGAGGAGTCAATGCGTCATCTGTGTGACACTTGAGATTACTTTGGCCATCTTCCTGGACACAGAACCTCTCTACAGAAAGCACTGGCTCCACGAGCCACGCTGCCTAAACCACTAAAGCAGCTAACTGGTCATGTCTGCTCCTCTCTAGAAGTCAGGCCCCACAATCCAGCTTCTGTTGGGCTCGCCTGGGAGGGAATAGAGCTGCTAAAGCAAGACCAAGTTTCTAAGAAACCTGCCTCACAAACGTGAGAACCTACCAGGACAAAAGCACCAGTGTGTGCCTGTGTCTCACCTTGTGTAATGAATATCCAGATTCAAAGATAATAGGTGGAAGCAAGAGGAGGAAAAACATATTTGGACGAAACATTTCTTCTTCCTGTAAACAGAAAACAGGCATTTTCAGAGGCATGAAATTTGTATGATTAAGAATAAATTCGCCAGGTGAAGTGGTTCAAGCCTGTAATCCCAGCACCTTGGGAAGTTGAGAAGAGAGGATTGCGAGTCTAGGGACTCAAGATCAGTATGAGCAATTTGGTGAGACCTTGTCTCTACAATAATCAAAACATTTGCTGGGTATGGTGGCGCACACCTATAGTTCCAGCTATTTGGAAGGCTGAGGCGGAAGGATTGCCTGAGCCCAACTGATGGAGGCTGTAGTGGCCGTGATGGTGCCACTGCCCTCCAGCCTGGGGAACAGAGTGAGACTCCAACTAAAAAAAAAAAAAAAGAACAAATTCATCAGTAGAGAGTCAAAACAATTCTTTTTTCAGAGCTTGGCCAAGTGGAAATGGATCATATTTCAATGACCACCTGAAAATCAAACCAAGCAGGAGAGACCATAAATAAATAAATAAATGCAAAATTAAACTACATTTTAAAACGTAGAATAAGTGACTTGAGGCAACCAGCAAAAGAAATGGCACAATAAGCTGCTTCCAAACAGACAGTAGTATTTTTTTATTCCTTAGTAAGGAAAGAAAATTAATTTTAATAAAGAAAATTTCAATTCAGATATAACACTTCCAAAAACAAGTCCACAAATTAGAATCCTCCAGGGAAAAGATCATGGCAAACCCTAAAATAATCTACTCAGGCAAGGTGTAGTGGCTCACGCCTATAATCCCAGGCGAAGTGAGAGGACTGCCTGAGCCCATGGGTTCGAGACCAGCCTGGGCAATTTGGTGAGACCCCCTATCTCTACAATAAATCAAAAATTAGTTGGTGGTGCATGCCTGTGGTTCCGGCTACTTAGAAGGCTAGGATGGAAGGATTGTCTGAGCCTAGCAGGTTGAGGCTGTGGTGGCCGTGAGCGTCTCACTGCACTCATCCTGGGCGACAGAGTGAGACTCCAATTCAAACAAACAAACAACAAACAACAAAATACAATCTGCTCAGAGGAAGAGCAGACTCTACACCTGGTGAACACAGCCCTGCCTTCTTTCTGCCCATCACAGATGACTACCATTTCCCTAAGTCTGACTGTGATGAAACAATCCCAAGTTGATGCCCTTTCGCCTCAGGACATAGCTAGAATTCTAGAACCCTGTCCCTGCAAGTCAGTTGGTTTGTGTTGCCATCAAGGAATACCTAAGGCTGGATGAGTTACAAAGGAAAAAGGCTTATTTGGCTTACAATTCTGCCATCTGGAAAAGTTCAAGACTAGTTTTCTGGTGAGGGTCTCAGGTTGCGCGAACAGTGAAGGAGAGCCAGGGAGTGCTGAGATTCTGAAGGGAGGAGTCAGGCTCTGCGTGGCTCCAGCCTGTAATCCCAGCACTTTGGGAGGCTGAGGTGAGAGAATTGCCTGAGTCCAGGAGTACGAGACCAGCCTGGACCACTTGGTGAGACCTTGTCTCTACAATAAAAATAAATAAATAAATAACCGGGTATGGTGGCATGTGCCTGTAGTTCCAGCTACTTGGAAGGCTGAGGTGGGAGGATTGTGTGAGCCCAGCAGGTCAAGGCTGCGGTAGCCATGAGTGTGCCACTGCACTCCAGCCTGGACAACAGAGTGAGACCTCGATTCAAGAAAAAAAAGTTAAAAAAAAAGAACCACCTGTCAGGGAATGAACTGAGCAGCACTCACTCACCCAAGAGACCTGCCCATGATCCAAACAACTGCTCTTGGGCCCTACCTCCCACCCTGGAATCAAGCTATAGCATGAGACCTTTGGAGGACAAATACCCAAACCACAGCACGAAGCTTTCAGATTCAAATATTAAGTGCCACTACGAAAAGGGTTTCTAGAGTATAGCCATCTTCGGTGGGATGAAACAATGAGAATTTCATTTTCTATATTAACATATCTCTTTAGGTGGTTGGAATTTGGGGAAAATATATATTGGTTCTCAAGCCCAAAGTGCCTACATGTAATACACAGTCTATTTAAAACTGCAAAATCAGGCCCTTTTCCATATGAATATTTTCATGTCACAATCTTAACAGTCTGATTTCTCGTTAAAATCCTTATTCAAAAAAATGCCTAAATGTATCCTTACAGATGTACAGCTGTTACCATAAAGACTAAAATAACATTCAAAAAAGGCTCAAAATAGAAGCAAATGATGACTTCTGAAATGCCTTATTAAGTCTTAAAATAACAGCATGCACAACAAGCTCATGACTCAGACTGGGACTATGTGAAAAGAAACGGGCTGAGCTCTGTGTTTTGTGGGGCAACCTGTTTTCAGGATTTGTGCAGTGAGACCACTGTATAATAGACCCTTTTGGCATTTCAAAAACCAAATCTCCCTGGGAAAAGGGAGAACCCACCTGTACTGCACAGTGCCCCTCTCGCCCCCGCCCCATACCCCAATTCATTCCATCAGGAACCTCCAAACATGACCTTATTTGGAAACAGGGTATTTGCAGACAAAATTAAGGTAGGGATCTAGACGAGATCACACTGGAGCAGGGTGGGCCCTACACGCAGCACCTGAGAGACAGAACAAGACACAGAAACATGGAGAAGAAGGCCATGTGAAGACAGAGGCAGAGACAGGAGCTATGCGGGCACAGCCAAGGAATGTCTAGGCCACTAAAGCAGGAGGAGGCCATGCAGGATTCTTTTCTAGAGCCTTTGGAGGGATTTCCAGCCTCCAGAACTGTGGGAAAATGAAGCTCTCTGGTGTTGAGCCACCTAGTCTGTGGCCACCTGTTACAGTAGTCCTTGGAATTCATCACCTTTCAATGGTGCCACAAAGGGGTCCACACTCTTTCAGCAATGTCTCTCCCAAAATGACCTGAGGTGACTTTAGGTGGCACCAGAGCAGTGGATGTCAAATACAGCTGACCTCACGGACTGAGCAAGGCAGCCCCTTTCAAGCATCTTTTCAACACCAAATAAATCAAAGACAACTTAGTCTGGCAACACCATGCCTAAAGCCTTGCTCCAATGTGCTGATCTCTCTTGACAGAGTGCAGACCTGACCTTGGGGACTTTAGCAGGCATCTGCACTACTTCGTTTTTATTGCCTGTGTAAAACACTATTGTTTTCTGACTTAGAACAGTGTTATAATGCTGCCTTTCAAATAAAGATATATGGCACCCAGTGTTCATTGCAGCATTATTAGCCAAAAGGTGGTCACGATCCAAAGTTGCATCAACAGAAGAATGAATGGATGAAAAAGGTGGTACAGACGTACAAATGAGGATTCTCCAGCCATAAAAAGAAACGAAATTCGGACACATGCCACAACACGAATGAACCTTGAAGACACTGTGCTAGGTCAGATAAGTCAGAAACAAAAGGACAAACACTACTACTTCCATAATTTTACATAGTTTAGTAATATTTTAAAATCAAACTTAAGTGAGGTACCTAGAACAGTCAAACTCACAGAGACAGAAAACAGATTACAGGTTGCCAAGAGCTGGGGAAAAGGAGGAACAGTGAGCTGTCGTTTAATGAGTACAGAGTTTCTGTTTGGGATGATGGAAAGCTCTAGAAATAGTGATAATGGGTATACAACACTGTGAATGTATTTTTTTTTTTTTTTTTGAGTTGGAGTCTCATTCTGTCGCCCAGACTGGAGTGCAGTGGCCGCTTTCAGCCACCACAGCCTCGACCTGCTGGGCTCCGGCGATCCTTCCGCCTCAGCCTTCCGAGTAGCCGGAATTACAGGCATGTGCTACCACACCCGGCTAATTTTTTAATTTATTGTAGAGATGAGGTCTCGCTGCCCCAGGCGGGTCTCGAATCCGCGGGCTCAGGCATGAATGTATTTAATCCCACTGAACTGTACTCTGAAAATGGCTAAAATGGGCTGGGTGTGGTAGCTCATGCCTGTATCCCAGCACTTTGGAAGGCATGGATACACTTAGCTCACTACAGGCTCAAACTCCTGGGCTCAAGCAATTTTCCCTTGAACTCCCTAAGCGTTGGGATTACAGGCATGAGCCACTATTTGCCCGATCTTCCTTGTTTTTCTTATGGACCACTGCTCCCTGCACATCTGGTATCCAGGCAGGTATCCTGTTTCCCACTCTGAGTTTCCACAAATGCCTCCTCTTCCAGAAGCCTGTCTCAACTATCCAGCCTAGAAACCCTGCTTTTCTCTGAGGTCAAGCACTGGGTGCCTACAAGTCTCTTTAGATACTCAATCAGATCTATCACTCGACTTTGTTCAGTTTTCTACACTATTAAATACATGACTATTATTTTATCTTGAAAATTAACATCTGTTGGAAAAATACATTCAGTAATACTAACACACATAAAATAAAAAGTGAAAGATAATCCCCCCACTCTCCTCCTCCCAAAGCTCAAGCAGGGTCACAAGCAAAGGTTTCTAAGGGCTTGGCCCAGGAGAGAGCCTTGGTGCCTCTGATGGTTGCTGGGCCTAGTGGGAAGAACTGCTTCTTTTTCAAGAGAAGCTAGTTATGTAAAACCTTCAGAATTTTACACAGATTAACAACACTTTAAAATCATGCCAGGTGTGGTGGCTCATGCCTGTAATCCCAATACTTTGGAAGGTGGAGGCAAGAGGATTGCCTTGAGGCTAGGGGTTCGAGACCAGCGTGGGCAACCTGGTGAGACCTCATCTCTAAAATAAATTTAAAAAATTAGTCGGGTGTGGCGGTGCTCACTTGTGGTCCTAGCTACTTGGAAGGTTGAGGAGGAAGGATCACCCTGAGCCCAGTAGTCAAGACTTCGGTGGCTGTGAGCATGCCACTGTACTCCAGCCTGGGCATCAGAGTGAGACTCTGGCTAAAAAAACCCCAAAAACCCCCAAAACAATACTTTAAAGTCAAACTAATAATCTTTGAATGTTTTTAAGTCAATTCAGATTTTGATCAATTTAAATGAAATCAAACAAAACTGGCTGGTGGGCAGCACCTACACATCAGTTATATCCAGCAGAGGAGCAGAGAGAGGGTTTCAGTCTATAACCCTTGCCCTGGACAACCCGCTCTTGGGATAAATGTAACCAGGTTGCAGGAAGGCAGAGACAATGCATAACCAGCCCCTGCTTCCATTTCCTCCCAGCTGAGAGGAGTTTCATCAATACCTGAATTTCAATAAACATTCTGAGAATTCATTTAATACATAAAATATTCCATTACAATTATTTATAACAGTTTTAAGTTGTGTTTTAGGTCAGACTATAAGGCTTGTTTTGCAAATGTTACACTCTAGAGTGTCACAGGTGAATTAATCTCAGCAACTAGAAACTGCATCAAAATAGGAGGGGATTAAGTGGGATACATTTTTGCCATACAACTCTTTATTATTTTGAAATGGATCTTATTTCCCTTCACAGAATCAATTGTGTAACACACTCATTGTCCTCACTTTACTCAATATGGATTTTCAAGGTTAAGTTGAAATTCGAGCTTCTAATTAGTTCTCATGCCCCAAGATAATGCCCCCATATCCTAAGAACCATTGTGTAAACACAGGGGATGCACACCAGCAAGCTGAGGTCAGTGTGGTGTGGTGAAGAAAATACTGAATGTTTAGAGATTCAACTCAGTCACTTTCTGTCTAGCTCTGTGACACTAAATATGTCTCAAACTCTTCTGTCTAGCTCTGTGACACCGAATATGTCTCAAACTCTCTGGGTGTCGCTTTCTTTATCTGTAAAAATGGGGTAATGGCCAGGTTCGGTGACAGCCTATAATCCAAGCACTTTGGAAGGCCAAGGTGAGTGGACTGCCTGAGCCCATGGGTTTGAGACCAGCCCGAGCAACTTGGCAAGACCTCCTCTCTACAATAAAATCAAAGAAATTAGCTGGGCACACTAGCGTGCGATTATAGTTCTGGCTACTTGGAAACCAGAGGAGGAAGGATCACTGGAGCCAAGCAGGTTGACGCTGGGGTGGCCGTGAGCATGCCATTGCACTCCAGCCTGGGCAATGGCGTGAGACTCCAACTCAAGATAATAATAATAATAATAATGATAATAATAATAATAATAATAATGATGTTGATTGCTACCAATTTCATTTTGAAAGCTGAGGATAGTACGCATGCTGTAGAGCTTGCATAGTACTTCATACACTTCAGCTCATGTTGTCTCGAACAAGTGGGCTCTGGCAATCCTCTTGTTTCCACTTCCCAAAGAACTGGGATTACAGGTGTGAGCCACCGCCTGGCAATCAAGATTATTTAATGTTTAATGCTAGAGTCTTTTCCTGCCTAATGAAGTAGGTTAGTCTAGGATTATCAAAATGCAAATAACAGGCCAGGCTCGGTGGCTCAGCCTGTAATCCCAGCACTTTGGGAGGCCGAGGCAAGAGGATTGCCTGAGCCCACGGCTTCAAGACCCACTGGGCAACTTGGCAAGCCCTCATCTCTACAATAAATCAAAAGTTAGCTGGGCGTGGTAGCGCACGCCTATAGTTCCAGCTACTTGGAAGGCTGAGGTAGAAGGATCGCCGGAGCCCAGCAGGTTGAGGCTGTGGTAGCTGGGAGCATGCCACTGCACTGCAGTCTGGGCGACAGAGTGAGACTCCAACTCAAAAAAAAAAAAACATGCAAATAACAACAAAACATAACACTGCCTGTTCCCAAGTTCACTTAAAATGGTGTGAATCTTATAAAATGCTAAAAAATTAATGGGGCCAAGGGCTGAGACACACACCTATAATCCAGCACTTTGGGAGGTCAGGGTGGCAGGAGCTTGAGCCCATGAGTTCAAGATCAGCCTGGGCAATATAGCAAGACCTTGTCTCTACAAAAAAATCAAAAGAATTAGCCAGGCATGGTGGTGCACACCTGGTGAGGCTGAAACAGAAGGATTAGGATCACTTGAGCCCAGGAGGTTGAGGTTTCAGTGAGCTGTGATCGTGCCACTGGCATTCCAGCCTGGGTGACAGAGTAAGACCTTGTCTCAAATAAAAAATAATAGCTGGGCTTGGTGGCTCAGCCTGTAATCCCGCACCTTTGGGAGGCTGAGGTGAGTGGATTGCCTGAGCCCACGGGTTCGAGACCCACCTGGGCAACTTGGTAAAACCTCATCTCTACAATAAATCAAAAATCACCCAGGCATGGTAGCGCGCGCTTGCAATTCTGGCTACTAGGAAGGCTGAGTCAGAAGGATCACCGGAGCCCAGTGGGTTGAGGCTGCGGTGGCCGGGAGCGGCCACTGCACTCCAGTCTGGGCAACGGAGTGAAACTCCAACTAAAAAAATAAAAAATAAAAAATAAAAATAATAAATGACAATATAAATAACTCTACTGACAGTCAAGTAAAGACAGGAAAGCCAGCATAACCATCAGTGTTACTAAATTTAAGAACCCAAAATAATAATTATATTAAAAATGAACAGTTGGGCAAACCTACCTTCCAATTTGCCAGTTTTTTAAACTCTATAATTTTTATAACTGCTCCCATGAGAATACCTAGAAAAGAAAATGTAAAGTTTAACATACATTTAAGATATGAGAACGATTACTCAGGCTTAAGATACTAGAGAAACTGAATATTATTCATTATCTCTCCAGATGGTTTTCTGGAGTTCTGCAAGTATTATGTCTGAAAACGTAAGAATGAAACTAGGGCCATGCTCGGTGGCTCAGCCTGTAATCCCAGCACTTTGCGAGGCCAAGGTGAATGGACTGCCTGAGACCGCGGGTTTGAGACCAGTCCGGGCAATTAGGCGAGATCTCGTCTCTACAATAAATCAAAACTTAGCTGGACATGGTAGCATGTGCCTGCAGTTCCGGCTACTTGGAAGGCTGAGGCAGAAGGATCGCCAGATTGAGGCTGCAGTGGCTGAGAGGCGTGCCACTGCCCTCCAGCCTGGGTGACAGAGTGAGACTCCAACTCAAAAAAAAAAAAAAAGAATGGAAACTAGTATTAAGTGTGATGAGTCATGTAAGTTTCTCACTTGCATCTCAGGCAAACGCACCACAATGAAGTATAAAAGTTTGGGGGGAAGCAAAGGCATTATAAAGCAGGACCCAAGGATACTCTGCCTGGCACAGAAGACTTAGTGCTTGTCATTTCTACTACATCCACCAATTTCCACGTGAAACAGCAGAGAGTTTAGAAACTAAATATGCCCTGTACTGTTTATTCCTACCATTTTCCAAAAAGAATTCACGATCAATTTCTCAGACTCAGATGGCAGTTCTATGTGGAATATTTAGTTAGACATAAAATCCAAATGCTGAAAATAACCTAAAGTAAAAGTTTTGTTAAATTCCTGGAAGAAAACAGATCATCTAAGTTCAGGCGTGTTTCCATAAAGCTGACAGGCTCATCACTCTCATAAAGCACCTACTAAAAATAATCCTCCAAGAAGCAGCATGGGCACAATTTATGATTGCACTGATACTAGATAAATGATTCTTAACCCTAATGGTTCCTGAGAATCACCACGGGAGCTTTTTATAAAATAAAGACATCCTGGCCAGGCACGGTGGCTCAAGCCTGTAATCCCAGCACTTTGGGAGACTGAGGCAAAAGGATTACCTGAGCCCAGGGGTTCAAGACCAGCCTGGGCAACTTGGCAAGACCTCATCTCTACAATAAATCAACAAATTAGCTGGGCGTGATGGCACTCGCCTGTAGTCCCAGCTACTTAGAAGGCTGAGGCGAAAGGAACACCTGAGACCTGTGGATTGAGGCTGCGGTGGCCGTGAGTGTGCTATTGCATTCCAGTGTGGGCAACAGAGTGAGACTCCAATGCAAAAAAACAAAACAAAACAAAGTCAAAAATAAATAAAGATGCCCAAGCACAACTCCCAGTATCACAACGTCTGGTAGGTGTGGCAAAGCGAGCCTGCAGACCATGCCATGGATGCTTCCAGATGAAGACTTCCCCGACAGGACAGGGCTGAAGCAGTACAGCTTACTGGTGGGGCAGGAGATAACACCAGAACAGAAAGCTTAGTAGGAAAAGGACCTGGCTGGGGCGAGGTGGCCACGAGGCCAGCAGGAGACAAGCTCATTCCAACCTGACAAACCTCTACGTAACCGGGATTGTTACATGCTGTTAAAACAGTAATAAAATGTTAAAAGAGAAAAGGACCAAGAAAAAATACAGCCGCGCTCAAAAGGGAGTCAACTAACTAAATGTTCAGAACAGAGTTGTTCACTCACCAGCCACAGGGCAAGAGGGCTGATTCCAATCCCTCCTGCTACAGCCCCAAAGATCCTCTTTTCTCATATTTTCAGATTGTATAGTATGTTCTAAGGAGTATTTATTTATTTATTTTTGACTTGGAGTCTCACTCTGTTGCCCAGGCTGGAGTGCAGTAGCACGCTCACAACCATCAAAGCGCAGCCTCAACCTGCTGGGCTCAGGTGATCCTTCCACCTCAGCCTTCCAAGTAGATGGAACTACAGGTATGCACCACTACGCCCAGCTAATTTTTTTTCCAATTTATTGTAGAGATAAGGTTTCACCAAGATGCCCAGGCTGGTCTCAATTCCATGGGCTCAGGTAACCCTCTCACCTCGGCCTCTCAAAGTGCTGGGATTATAGGCATGAGCCACCGTGCCTGGCATCTAAGGAGTTTTTAAATGTTCAATTAGCCAAACATTTTGTGCCTACTCTGTACAATGTTACAGATAAGGAAAAAACCCTTGTAATCGTACTCTGCACCATCCCCATCTTAGTTCTCTCCCATCCTGGCCCAAGGCAACCAGCCATCTTGGTAAATTTGGGGAATCATCTACTGGACCCTCCTCTATTCTCTCTCTCTCTCTCTCTCTCTCTCTCTCTCTCTCTCTCTCTCTCTCTCTCTCTCTCACACACACACACACACACACACACACACACACACACACACACACACACAGGCACACACACACTTAACTGAACAGTACTGGTGTTTGGTTGCATGACACACCTGAATGTATAATATGTATGATAATGTAATGTGTCATTCTACTACGTGCCATTCCGCTCAGTGTCAGTTTTAGAGATCTGACACTGAGATTATTACCAAGATATATGGCTCATTCCTTTTAGTAGCTCTACAGCAGAGCATAAAAGTATCATAGCATATAGCCCAGCTACTTGGGACACTGAGGTGGGACAATCATTTGAGTCCATTAGTTCACTGTACTCCAGCCTGAGCAACATAGCAGACTCTTTAAAAAAAAAGCTACAAATTGAACAGATATTAATCCAAAGAAGATGCACAAATGGCTAACACATGAAAAGATGTTCACCATCATAAGTCATCAGGGAAGTGCAAATCAAAAACTTCAAACTATAATGAGATACCACTCCACATCCACTAGGACGGTTATAAAAACCAAAATGGAAAATAACAAGTGCTGTCAAGGATATAGAAAAGTTGAAACCCTCATGCATTGCTGATGGGTATGTTAGATGAGGCAACCACTGTGGAAAATAGTTTGGCAATGCCTCAAAAAGGCAAATAGAGTTATCATATGACCCAGCAATCCCACCTGTGAGAACTGAAAACACAGGTTTATGCAAAAACTTGTACACAGATGTTCATAACGGCACTATTCATAACAGCCAAAAAGTAGAAAGAGCTCAAATGCCCATCAGTGAATGCATGAATAAACAAAATGTGGTACATTCAGACAATATATTACTCAGTAATAAAAAGGAATGAAGTACTTATACAGTTGCAACTTGGACGACTCTTGAAAATATACCAAGCAAAAGAAGCCAGACACAGAAGATCACGTTACAATTCCATTTATGGCTCAGCCTGTAATCCTGCGCCTTGGGAGGTTGAGGTGAGTGAACTGCCTGAGCCCGAGGGTTCGAGACCCGCCTGGGCAACTTGGTAAGACCTCATCTCTACAATAAAAAAAAAAAAAAATTAGCTGGGTGTGGTAGCACGCGCCTGTAGTTCCAGCTTGTTGGAAGGCTGAAATGGAAGGATCCACTGGACCCCAGCAGGTCGAGGCTGTGGTCGCTGGGAGCAGCCACTGCACTCCAGTCTGGGCGACAGAGTGAGACTACAACTCAAAAAAAAAAAAAAGAAAAAGAAATATCCAAAATAGGCAGATCTACAGAGACAAAAATGATTTCCTAAAGTGAAGGAGGAAAGATCTGGGGATGACAGCTAAGGGAGGGGTATGGGGTTTCTTTTTGTTTTTCTTTAAGTTGGAGTCTCACTCTGTTGCCCAGGCTGGAGTGCTGTGGCACAATCATGACTCACCACAGCCTCAACCTCTTAGGCTCAGGCAATCCTCCCTCCTCAATCTCCCTCCTCAATCCTCCCTCCTCAAGCTGGGACTACAGGCACGTGGCACCACACCCGGCTAATTTCTGTAGAGACAAGATCTCACTATGTTGCCCAGGGTGGTCTCGAACTCCTGGGCTCAAACAATCCTCCTGCCTGGCCTCCCAAAGTCCTGAGATTACAGATATAAGCCACCATGCCTAGCCTGGGGTTTCTTTTTATGGTGAAAGAAAGTGTTCTAAAATAGATTGTAGTGTAGTGATGGTCACACAACTCTGTGAATATACTAAAAACCATTGAATCGTATATTTAAAATGAATTATGTGGCATGTGAATTACAGCTCAATAAAGCTGTTGCGAAAAAAGCACCACAGATTGTAAAATTCTATTTATAGAAAATGTCCAGAATAGGCGAATTCAGAGACAGAAAACAGATTCGTGCTTTCCAGGAGACGGGGGAAGGGGGAAATGGGGAGTGACTGCTAACAGGTATAGGTTTTCTTTGGGGGGCTCATGAGAATGTTCTGGAATTAGATAAAGACAATAGATGCACAACTCTGGGAATATACTTAAAACAACAGTGAATTGTACACTTTAAAATGGTGAAGCTTATGATACGTGAATTACATTCCAATTTTTTAAAAGAGTGCCTTTTTTTTTTTTTTTTTTTTTGAGTTGGAGTCTCACTCTGCCACCCAGGCTGGAGTACAGTGGGATGCTCACAACCATTGCAGTCTCAACCCACTGGGCTCAGGTGATCCTTCCACCTCAGCCTTCCAAGTTGCTGGAACTACAGGCGCACACTACCACACTTGGCTGTTTTTTTTATTTATTGTAGAGACAAGGTTTCGCCATGTTGCCCAGGCTGGTCTCAAACCTCTGGATTCCGGCAATCCTCTTACCTCCGCCTCCCAAAGTGCTGGGAATACAGGCATGAGCCACCATGCCTGTGTTCAGATTTCATTTTTAAAGCTAGTGTTTTTCTGTTCTACTAAAACCTCAGCTTTCTCTCTCCCTTGTAAATGTATACCATGCTTTAATCATCATGACTAAATGCTTTCATGAAGCAGTTACATTTGAAAATCAGTAATTATTCTATGGTCCAAGCTTGTGTCTGTATTATTATTTAAAAGATGCTAGGAAAGTTTGTAAAATATGATGTGATATTTTTATTATTTTTATTATTGTTATTACTTGAGTAATCCTTTTGAGATTGGTCCTAGAACTAAACCATGGTGTGGCATTAAATTAGCACACTACTACTTTACCTCTTGAGATTGAGGTTCAAGGTTAGGTCAAGTCAATCTACTCCGCAGAGGCAATGAATTTGCATCACACAACTGGCCACCAGATGAAAATAATGCCCTAGGTAACAATTTTGTATATTACTACTAGTAAAAAAAAATCTGAGTGTATATTCTCAAGCTACAAATTTATATTTATTATTAACTAAATGAAAGAGCTTCTGCGCTATTTTAACATATACACACAACATAGACATTGTAAAAGAGTGAAATTAATAGAAAAACCAGTTCTAAAAGCTTTTCTGTCCTCAGCTGATCTCTGTGCACGCAACTCACTAGGGACACCACTTGATTCGTTCAGAGCATCAGGAGCAATTAGTGATTGTTCAGCCCCTTCTTGAAGGATTTGCCACTTTCAATTACTTCTAATCCTCAAGAGAACACTGCAGGTAGAAAGTCTCAGAAAATTTAAGGAACTCTGCTGAGGCCTTAGGGCCAGCAAGAGACGCTGGCCTGTGGGCTCGGTGCATCCCACCACCTCCTGCCACTAAACCCCAGGAGACTGCACTAGGCCGTCCTCTGCCCCAGGGCTAGGAGCACTCAAGCTCACTCTCTCCCAAAGCACATGAGGCTGCCACAATCACTGTGAAATACGAGTATTCCTGATCACCAAGATTACAGGAAAATGCCTAAAATGTATTAATAATCAGGTTACAAAACAGCTTGTAGAACATCTTTTTAGTTCTCTCAAACATATACACTGGGGGTGCCAAAAAATGATACACATTTTTTTTTGAGTTGGAGTCTTACTCTGTCGCCCAGGCATCGACCTGCTGGTTCTGGTGATCTTCTGCCTGTCTTTGTATGTGTATTTCTTTTTAACATAGTACAAATAAATACGTGTGTGTGTGTGTGTGTGTGTGTGTGTGTGTAGAGGCAAGTTCACAGGCACCCCAGCGTCAACCTGCTGGGCTCTGGTGATCTTTCCACCTCGGCCTTCTAAGTAGCTGTAACTACAAGTGTGTGTTACCACACCTGGCTAATTTTTGAGTATAGAGACGAGATCTCGTTAAGTTGCCTGGGCTGGTCTTGAACCCATGGGCCCAGACAATCCACTCACCTCAGCCTTCCAAAGTGCTGGGATTACAGGCTGAGTCACCGAGCCTGGCCGAGGTATATACATTTCAAGAGACATTATCTAAGTATAACTTTTAGTTTGCTGTTATCAGAAGTGCCTGAATGCTGACGGTAACAACTCCGAATACCTCTTGTAATTGCAGAAGTCAAATGTGACTTGTATTCATCTTTTGTTATTGGTATATATTGAGTATTACAATGTCAATAGTTTTTTCCTTTCTTAAAATGTGCATACATAGCCGGGCTCAGTGGTTCAGCCTGTAATCCTGCACCTTTGGGAGGCTGAGGTGAGTGGATTGCCTGAGCCTGCGGGTTTGAGACCCGCCTGGGCAACTTGGCGAGACCTCATCTCTACAATAAATCAAAAAACAAGCCAGGCGTGGTAGCGCGCAACTGTAGTTCCAGCTATCTGGAAGGCTGAGGCGGAAGGATCACCAGAGCCCAGCAGGTCGAGGCTGCGGTGGCTGGGAGCGGTCACTGCACTCCAGGCTGGGTAACAGAGTGAAACTCCAACTCAAAAAAAAAAAAAAAAAAGTGTATACATTCTTTGGTACCCTCTGTATACACAAACACACACACACACACACACACACACACACACACACACATTTATCTGCGCTATGTTAAAAAGTACACACACAAAGACAACCATACTGTGTGCCAGACACTGTGCTAATGTGTAAAGTATACATTATCTTACTTACAACTACCCCTATGAAGTAGTAAGCCATAATTATATTGATGATAATCATATTACTATCAGCAACTAACAGTTATTTATTGATTTCCAGCTAGCCATTATAGTAAGTGATTGTGTGCATCACCTTGTTTAATGTCTGTAGCTCTATGAAGTGATGGCACTGTCATCTGCATTTTAAAGATATGGAAATTGAGGTTCAGGCCAAGCATCAATTTGCTAGTAATTAGCAGATTCAGAATTGCCTTTTTGGTTTTTTTGGTAGAGGAGGGGTCTTGCTCTGTTGCTCAGACTGGTCTCGAACTCCTACGTGCCAGTGATGCTCTCATCTTGACTTTCCAAAGCACTGGGGCTACAGGAGTGAGCCACCATGACCAGCCTAGAATTGCTTTAAAAATAAATTATTATTATTTTTTGAGTCGGAGTTCCACTGTCGCCCAGGCTGAAGTGCAGTGACACACTCATGGTCTCCACAGCCTCGACCTGCTGGGCTCAGGCGATCCTTCTGCCTCAGCCTTCTTAAGTAGCCAGAACTACAGGCATGCGCTACCATGCCTGGCTAATTTTTTTTTTTTTTTTTGAGTTGGGAGTCTCACTCTGTCGCCCAGACTAGAGTGCAGTGACCGCTCCCAGCCACCACAGCCTCGACCTGCTGGGCTCCGGCTAACTATCTTTCTTGAAAGCCATTCCACAGCTATATATAAAGGATGTCCTCATCTTTTTACTGTGTTAGGGCTGCAGTGTATTCCATTGTCTTAATGTTCCACACATCAATATGTCTGTGGTAACAGGCATATCAATATTTTCCAGGCTTTTGTACCACTGCCAATCAAATCTGAGTAAATATATCATTTCACATGCGTGGAGGCATCTGTAGGAACCCCCTGAGATAAAGACTGCTGCATTAAGAATACAGAAAAAAAATTTTTTTTTGAGTCAGAGTCTCATTCTGTCACCTCCTGGGCTCAGGTGATCCTTTTGCCTCAGTCTTCCAAGTAGCTGGAACTACAGGTGCATGCCACCACTCCCAGCTAATTTTTTGATTTACTGTAGACATGAGGTCTCGCACCCTTGGGCTCCAGCAATCCTCTAGCCTCCACCTCCCAAAGTGTTGAGATTACAGGCGTGAGCTTACAGGTCCTGGCTGAGTACATGCATTTTTTTAATTAAAGAGTTTACCAAGCCGGGCTCGGTGGCTCAGCCTGTAATCCCGCGCCTTTGGGAGGCTGAGGTGAGTGGATTGCCTGAGCCCGTGGGTTCGAGACCCGCCTGGGCAGCGAGACCTCATCTCTACAATAAATCAAAAAATCAGCCGGGTGTGGTAGCGCATGCCTGTAATTCCAGCTACTTGGAAGGCTGAGGCGGAAGGATCGCTGGAGCCCAGCAGGTCGAGGTTGCGATGGCCGGAAGCGGCCACTGCACTCCAGTCTGGGCAACAGAGTGAGACTCCAACTCAAAAAAAAAAAAAAAAAAAAAAGTTTACCAGTCACCTTCTGGAAATGCTGTGGGGCCTACCTGGATCCCCTTCACTGGGTCACTGAGCCATTCCCCCAGAGCTGTGGGTGTCAGCTGCAAAGTGCTCACAGTTGCCCCCTTCTCCAGAAAACTGCCTTGAGTTGTTTCGAGGCACCTCACTGTGGAAGCTGCATACCTCCCAGAAGCTCACAGCTAAGGACTAGCTGAAGGGAGCCAGAAGCCCAGCCCCCTTGCTGTCAGGAGGGCTGACTCTGCCATGTGTTCTTGCCCAGAGCTCTCCCCACCTAGGCTAGTCTTGACCTGAGGGCATGTCTGTATTTGGCTCTTTCTCTTCCCTGTTTTCCTATTCTTCTGTACAGATTTATTCCTGAAGAGTACCCTCTCAATAAATGATACCTCCCCAGTCCCCTGTCTCAGATCTGTTTCTAAGACAGTTGGTGCCAGGAGTGGCCGCTGGAAGGATGGGGTTCTGGAGCTGAGCCACTCAACGGCTGATGGCAATGAAGGACACTGCTGGTGGCAGATGAAGGACTACTGTCCCCTCACGTGGCAGCAGTGCAACTGCTCAGACTTCCACTTGTGTTGGACCAGGTCGGACATCATTGACACATACGCTGGCTGGTGTCTTCTGACTAGCACCTCCTTCCACAAGGACCCAAAGGTGTTTGATCCACCAACATGGGATTCTGCGTGACAATGTGTCAAACTGAGAGGTTCACTTTATAGCAAAGAAGGCACAGCAGTAGGCACGTGACCTGCACTCCACATGATCCCACATGGCATACCACATCACCTGGAAGCTACAAACCAGCCAGAGTCAAAAGGCCTCTTAGAGATGGAACGGGGCCAGCTTGGAGACAGCATCCCGTGAAGACTGAAGCCGGGTGCACTTAATCATTCCACCAGTGGCCACTGTGGGATAGGACGTCGCCAGCAAGTGAACACAGATATGGCACACAGGTGGCAGGAGAGTGGCCCCTCATCACACCCAGTGACCCACTTGGGATGGGCGTTCTCACTTGGGGAACCTCAGCTTCTGGAGCCTGTGGCTTTAAGCTCACTGGCTCAAGAGGTCTTAGCTCCAAAAGGGGACAATCCTGCCAAGGTTCACAAAGCAGAGTCACAACGGCTGCTGTCTGGTCACTCTGGACCCCTTGTGCCAACTGGCCAACAGGTCTACAAATGGGTGACCACCAACAGACTACTTTGTAACCAACCACTTCAAAAATGATTTTCTGCACATCATTTACATATTTGGGGCCCTCAAACATTTTTTAAGCATGTTTTGTCAGCTGAAATGACAGAATCAAGTTATACTACAATTAGGAAACTTTGAGAAGCCAGTCTTGATCCTGCTACCTCCTCTAAAGGAGAAAACCCCAGGCTGGGCTTGGTGGCTCAGCCTGTAATCCCATGCTTTGGGAGGCCGAGGTGAGTGAATTGCCTGAGCCCGCGGGTTCGAGACCTGCCTGGGCAACTTGGCGAGACCTCATCTCTACAATAAATCAAAAAATTAGCCGGGTGATAGCGCACACCTGTAGTTCCAGCTACTTGGAAGGCTGAGACGGAAGGATCACCGGAGCCCAGCAGGTTGAGGCTGCAGTGGCCGGCAGCAGCCACTACACTCCAGTCTGGGCGACAGAGTGAGACTCCAACTCAAAAAAAAATTAAATTAAATTAAAAAATTAAAAAAATAAAGGAGATAACCCCAAGATATCCCAAAGGACAGAGGACCTGCCAGGGAGATGGGATTATCACCTGTTTGTCTATTTTAGGGGGAAGCTGTTTATATGTTTTGTTTTAAAGTAGCTCACTTTTCTAGAGGAATATTACTCCTTCCTAATGAGCAGATGCGAACAGTTATGTGGTGAAAGAGAACATTTCTAGAAATTATCCTAAACATAGCAAGCTTCAGGATCCAACTCATTCACATCTTTCTTCCTCTGCCTCTTAAAATTTAGATGACCTCACTATTCTGGCATATCCAGAAGACTGAGGTATAAAACCCAACTTGAAGATGATAAAATGTTAAGAAAAAGGTGATCATAAAACTAGGAAGGTCAACGCAAGGCAAAGACTCCAGATGAAAAAGAATGACACTCATACACAGAACACATGTTTGGCTATGGCAACAAAACAGTGACAGATGTTACAAGAATCAACCGTCGATTCTGTGACCCATATTTCCAGAAACAAAGAGACTAAGGTATGAGTGTGCTAGCAATCCTTCCTTAAATGTGACAGCCTGGAAAGTCCTTAAAGTCTAATGTGGTCATCTTGTCAATTGGACAACCAATTGTGGCCTCTGCCTCTAAGACAGCTACTCTAATATTACCAAATGAATATCAGCTTCTTCTCTAATAAAAATCAAAGTATCTCAGACTCAGGCAGAGCTACCCATAGGACATTTTTTTTTTTTTGAGTTGGAGTCTCACTCTGTCACCCAGACTGGAGTGCAGTGGCACGCTCCCGGCCACCGCAGCCTCGACCTGCTGGGCTCCGGTGATCCTTCCGCCTCAGCCTTCCAGGTAGCTGGAATTACAGGCGCACGCTACCACGCCCAGCTAATTTTTGATTTATTGTAGAGATGAGGTCTTGCCAAGTTGCCCAGGCAGGTCTCGAACCCGCGGGCTCAGGCAATTCACTCACCTCAGCCTCCCAAAGTGCTGGGATTACAGGCTGAGCCACTGAGCCCGGCTCCCATAGGACATTTTAAGTGGCATCAACATTAAACTCTAACAGTCTAAAAAGTAATGAAAGTTGTCAAAGTTACATTTGTAAGTCTTCTTTGGTAAGTTTGTCTCTCTCTCTCTCTCACGGCCACTGCAACCTTGACCTGCTGGGCTCAGGTGATCCTTCGCCTCAGCCTTCCAAGTAGCTGGAACTAGAGACACGCACCACCATGCCTGGCTAAATTTTTTGATTTATTGTAGAGAGGAGGTGTTACCAAATTGCCCAGGCTGGTCTTGAACCCATGAGTTCAGGCAATCCTCTCACCTTGGCTTCCCAAAGTGCTGGGATTATAGGTATGAGCCACCACGCCTGGCCTGGTAAGTTTCCTTTTAAATTTTTTTTTAAAATCATGCCTGTAATCCCAGCACTTTGAAGGCCAGGGCAGGAAGATTCCTTGATCCCTGGAGTTCAAGGCCAGCCTGGGAAATATAGCAAGACCTCATCTCTACAAAAAAAAAAAAAAATTTGCCAGGCACAGTGGTGCATCCCTATAGTTCCAGCTACTTGGGAGGCTGAGGTGGAAGGATCACCTGAGTCCAGGAGACCAAGGCTTCAGTGGTCGGGATCATGCCACTGCACTCCAGCTTGGGCAGCAGAGTGAGACCCTGCCTTAAAAAAAAAAAAAAAAAAAAAAGGTTTTTCTGAACTTAAGGACAATTAATTACTGTATCTTTTCTTCCCCAGAATTACTTTTAGTCAATGACTCAGGAACTGAATGATATATTTTTTTTATCATCTTGCACTCAAAACCTTCATCAACAAAAAGAGCACTATTCTTTTTTTTTTTTTTTTTTTTGAGTTGGAGTCTCACTCTGTTGCTAGCACTCTGAGAGGCTGAGGTGAGAGGATTGCCTGATCCCATGGGTTCGAGACCAGCCTGAGCAACTCGGTGAGACCTCATCTCTTCAATAAATCAAAAAATTTGTTGGGCATGGAGGCATGTGCCTGTAGTTCCAGCTACTGGGAGGCTGAGGTGGAAGGATCACCTGAGTCCAGGAGATCAAGGCTTCAGTGGTCGTGATCGTGCCACTGCCCTCCAGCCTGGGTGACAGAGTAAGACTCCCACTCAAAAAAAAAAAAATTATTTAGTAATTCAGGAGTTAAAGGTGCAGTGAGCCAGGATTGTGCCACTGTACTCTAGCCTGGGTGACAGAGTAAGATCCCTGACTCATAAATAAATAGATAAATAAATATTCTAAAGAGATTTCCTTGGCCCTTTTTTTGAGTTGGGGGTCTCACTCTGTTGCCCAGGTTGGAATGCAGTGGCACGATCATGGCTTACCATAGCCTCACCGTCCTGAACTTAGTAAAAACAAGAAGGAATTAATATAACTAAATGCACAAACATGGTTATGAAGGATAAGACAAGGGAGCACTTCTATGCATTCTATTTATTCAATGAGTCTATCAAATCTAGTTTGAAAGACATTGCTTTTCTAACAATCAGCAGTAATAAGGCTAAATGTTGGCATTTGAAAGTCAAATTTCTAGCTCTTGGCTTAACCCCATCTGGCCTTTTCTCATTCAAAGAAAGCAAGATTGAATGGGGAAGGGGGAGACTCTTGTTCGTGTTATATAAACATAGGATATTGGATATTTACAGGTATTTTATTTTCACTCCTTGTAAATGTTAGCCTGAAATATATAAACAGTGAAGCGGCAATATACGGCCAGAAAAATGAATATGTGGGCTGGGCACAGTGGCTCACGTCTATAATCCGAGCACTTTGGGAGGCCGAGATGAGAGGATTGCCTAAGCCCACGAGTTTGAGACCAGCCAGGACAACATGGTGAGACCTCATCTCCACAATTAAATCAAGAAAAATTAGCTGAATATGGTGGTGTGTGCCTGTAATTCCAGCTACTTGGAAGGCTGAGGCGGAAGGATCACCTGAGCACAGCAGGTCGAGGCTATGGTTGCTGTGAGCGTGCCACTGCACTCCAGCCTGGGCAGCAGAGTGAGACTCCGACTCAAAGAAAGAAAGAAAGAAAGATGTGAACTCAACTAATACATGGAAAGAACAGGAAAAAGGAAAGAACATGAAAAATGATATTAACACAAATTAAATCACATCAAGTCTCTAATGCATATGTATATGCCTACACATGGCTTGGAAGAGAATGAAGAGTGGTAAAAACAGCTGAAGTTGTCAATGAACAAGATTTATCTTTTTGCTATATATAGTAGCTGTGCAAAAAAAAAAAAAAAAAAAAAGAGGCCAGACGTGGTGGCTCATGCCTATGATCCCAGCACTTTGGGAGACCGAGGTAAGAGGACTGCCTGAGCTCACAGGTTTGAGACCAGCCTGGGCAACTTGGTGAGACCTCATCTCTACAATAAATCAAAAAATTAGCTGGGCGTGGTGGTACGTGGTTGTAGTTCCAGATACTTGGAAGGCTGAGGCGAAAGGATCGCCTGAGCCTAGCAAGTCGAGGCTACAGTGGGTGAGCATGCCATCACACTCCAGCCTGGCTGACAGAGTAAGATTCCAACTCAAAAAATAAAAAAAAGAAAGAAAATTAAAACGCCCAAACTACAAAATTCCATAAAGTATAGAAAGTATCCTGAAAAAGCTGCCAGGCACAGTGGCTCATGCCTGTAATCTCAGAATTTTGGGAGGTGAAGGCAAGAAGACTGCCTGAGCCCACGGGTTTGAGACCAGCCAGGGCAACTTGGCGAGTCCTCGTCTCTACAATAAATAATAAAATTAGCTGGACGTGGTGGCGCATACCTGTACTTCCAGTTACTTGGAAGGCTGAAGCAGAAGGATCACCTGAACTCTGCAGGTTGAGGCTGCGGTGGCTGTGAACATGCTATTGCACTACAGCTTGGGCAACAGAGCGAGACTATGACTCAAAGAAAAAGAAAAGAAAAAGCTGGGCACAATGGCTCACACCTGTAATCCCAGCACTTTGGGAGGTTGAGGCAGGAGGGAGTTTGAGACCAGTCTAGGCAACAAAGCAAGACCTTGTCTCTACAAAAAACAATTTAAAAATTATCTGGAGTGGTGGTGTGCACATGTAGTTCAGCTACTCGGGAGGCTGAGGCAGGAGGATCATCTGAGTTCAGGATGGCGAGGCTGTGGTAAGCCATGATCGTGCCACTGCATTCTAACCTGGGCAACAGAGTGAGACCCCAACTCGAAAAAGGGCCAAGGAAGTCTTTTTAGAATATTTATGTATTTATTTATGAGTCAGGGATCTTACTCTGTCACCCAGGATAGAGTACAGTGGCACAATCCTGGCTCACTGCACCTTTAACTCCTGAATTCAAGAGATCCTCCCATTTTAGCCTCCTAAGTAGCTGTGACTACAAGTATGTGCCACCATACCCTGCTAATTTTTTTATTTTTTTGTAGTGACGGGGTCTCACTATGTTGCCTAGTCTGGTCTTGAACTACTGGGATCCAGCGATCCTTCTGCCTCAGTCTCCCAAAGTTTGGGATTATAGGCGTGAGCCACTGCACTCTGCCTGATACTATGTTTGTATAAAGAATGAAAAAAGGTCAGATAAACACCTACTTGAAAAAATATTTTTAAAAAAGGGGAAAATGTGCTTTTTGAGTGCACATGATCCTTTCCTATACCAACAATTTCTTAGGAACTCTGAACACATAACCATAAAGCAAAAGGCCAATAATGTAGCTAAATGACTGCAGACTAAAAAGTAACTTCTGACTAGCAGAGGCAGGCTAGGAAAACTTACCCACGAAGGAATGAAAACTTAAGTTCTCTGGCAGCTTCATCTAGATTCTTTTTCGGCACATAACTTAGAAACCCTTGAAATGGTAGATATCTCAATATTTTGTTACACTTTGCTCCATTTGGAGAAAAAATTTTTCTTCCACTTTTATAGCCTTATGAAACAGAGAACTATTTTCATACCCCTGCCAGCATTTGCAAATTCTAACCAAATGTTCTCTTCTATAGTAAAAAATCTTCCTGGACCCCAACTCTCCTTCCCTGGAAGTGCTCTTAGCCTTCCCGTCTTCTGAGTTAATAGATATGCATTGAAAGCAAGACTTACCCTCCATCACCTCTCCCAGGAGCTGGCTATCCAGGCTGCAATTATGTCTGCAACGTCAGTGAAGAAATGAACCCTGTAGATGGCAAGCTCTGGCCAACCCACAACCCGTTCCACCCAGCCCCGATTCTGAGGTAGCCACGTGGTCCGAGTTCATCCTACTGCTGCTAGTGCCAGAGGGAAGACAAGGCTCTTTCTCGCTGCTGTTGTGGCAGTAAAAGCTTACCACACAGGCCAGGCGCAGTGGCTCACGCCTATTATTCCAGCACTTTGGGAGGCCGAGGTGAGAGGTCTGCCTGAGCCCACAAGTTCGAGACCAGCCTGGGCAATTTGGCGAGACCTCATCTCTATAATAAATCAAGAAAAATTAGCCGGGTGTGATGGTGCATGTCTGTAGTTCCAGCTACTTGGAAGGCTGAGGCGGAAGGATAGCCTAAGCCCAGCAGGTCGAGGCTGAGGTGGCCAGGAGCATGTCACTGCACTCCAGCCTGGGCGACAAAGTAAGACTCCAACTCAAACAAACAAACAAACAAACAAACAAAAAAACTAGGAAGCACGGTAAGAAACAGAACTGATCTGCAGACTTGACTCGGTTAAGTCTAAAGCTAGCACTGCCTGGAGTGTCAGCTTACATGAGCTAACAGACGTATAACCCCACCCCATAGATTTGCTTCCCTTTTTTTTTGAGTCAGGGTCTCACTCTGTCACCCAGACTGGAGTGCAGTAGCATGATCACAGCTCACCACAGCCTCGACCTCCTGGGCTCAGACGATTGTTCCGCCTCAGTGTCCTGGGTAGCTAGGACTACAGGCATGCACCACCACATGAGGCTAATTTTTTTATTTTTTTTTTTGTAGAGGTGAGGTCTCGCTATGTTGCCCAGGCTGTTTTCAAACCCCTGGGCTCAAGCCGTCTTCCCACCTTGCCCTTCCAAAATGTTAGGATTACAGGCATGAACCACTGTGCCTAGAGCCTCGATTTGTTTTCTTTTGAATTGGGTTTTGTCCCTTAAATGCTAAGAGTTCTATATTAGTTAAGATGCTTTTTTTTTTTTTTTTTTTTTTTTTTTGAGTTGGAGTCTCACTCTGTTGCCCAGACTGGAGTGCAGTGGCCGCTCCTGGCCAACCGCAGCCTCGACCTGCTGGGCTCCGGTGATCCTTCCGCCTCAGCCTTCCAAGTAGCCAGAATTACAGGCATGTGCTACCACGCCCGGCTGATTTTTTGATTTATTGTAGAGATGAGGTCTTGCTGCCCGGGCGGGTCTCGAACCCGCGGGCTCAGGCAATCCGCTTACCTCAGCCTCCCAAAGGCGCGGGATTACAGGCTGAGCCATGGAGCCTGGCTGTTAAGATGCTTTTAACTGGAAGTAAAGAAATATCTGTCTAAAAATAGCTTAAACAATATATTTTTTTTTTTTGAGTTGGAATCTCACTGCCTCACTGTCTCCACCCCTCTTATCCTATCGCTGGCAGAGAAGAGTGGATTTACCATGGTGGCAAAGACCAATCCTGACTTGGAGAGTCTCTTTGAGTGCACTGTGGCAAGAAACTTGATCAAAATTAGACTTCTGTTTTCAAGGAAAAAGGGGGAAATATCTCTTGGGTAGGCAACCAACAATGTCTGCTCTAAGATCTAATGGAAGTACTGGTGTTCAGTGAGCTACAATTACTGAAACATTCAGGAGACAGTGATGAACTTGACATTTCAAAGCAAATGATAAGAACTATCATTTTATTTCATTTATTTTTTTGAGTCGGAGTCTCACTGTGTTGCCCAAGCTAAAGTGTAGTGGCATGTTTATGGCCACTGCAGCCTCAACCTGCTGAGCTCAGGAGATTCTCCCATCTCAGACTTCCAAGCAGCTGGAAGTTCAGGCACACGTCACCATGCCTGACTAATTTTTTCATGTATTATAGAGATGAGGTCTCACCAAGTTTCCCAGGCTGGTCTTAAACTTTTGGACTCAGGCAATCCTCTCGCCTCCATCTCCCAAAGTGCTGGGATTACAGGCGCGAGTCACTGTGCCTGGCCAGAACTATCGTTTTAACTTTCGTGTGTCCAATACCTAAACACATACTAAGTATAATTCTGATTCCTAAGAAACTAGGAAATTGATCACAAAACTGTCAATTCCTTAGAGTGGTTTTTTAAGCCTTTACTGAATATCCCAGAATCATGAGTATTACCTATATAGATCATTTTCAATATGCCTAATGGCAGGAAGGAATGTTGGTAAGTGAACCTCCCATTTGCAGAGCTCTAAGACACCTTGTCAGCTAAGGTGGTGAGAATCTGCCAAAATGTGCAGCTAAAGAATCTGCTAAAAAGAGAACAGGGTCTCTGGGTAAGCCTGGTTCCCAGCTTTGCACTGAAGATCAACACTGCATGGCTGTACCTGGTCCTAAAAAGAGCATCACATGGAAGTTCTGAGGCTTAAGAGATGACTGTGAAAGCTCGGCGGCCAGAACCTGGCAGGCAGAGAAGCAGTGCTGTGATGCCTAGAGAAGTACAAGAGGGTCTGCAGCAGGGAGGCAGGAAGAGTGCAGGCAGTGAGGGAGAAATGAGGGCTAGTGAACAACCTGAATACACCATAGCTATACCGTGCAAGAATTCCTACTCCACCAAACAAGATCTGCCAGGCAAAGAAAATTAACTTATAAAGCGTCAGTGCTGATCAGGAAAAATTAAATAGCATCAGTAGGCAAGTGGAAACTAGTTCATTACAATATAATACATTGGTAAAAGCTTGGACCAACCTTTGTCAACATTGTGCCTTGAGAGTCTCTATCCGCAGTTTTTCTTCTCTTTTTTTTAGTGGGAAGAGAGAGAAAAATTGGGAGAGAAAGAGAGAGAGAGAGAAAGGGAGGGAGGAAGAGGGAAAGAAAGAGAGAGGGAGAGGGGGAGGGAGAGGGAGAGAGAGCAAAGGAGAGAGAGAAGGAAAGAGAGACAGAGGGAATGGGGAGAGAGGGAGAGAGGAGAGAGTGAGAGGAGGTGGAGGGGGGGTGGAGACAGAGAGGGAGAGAGACAGAGAGAGAGGGGAGAGACAGAGAAAGAGACAGAGGGATCTACCCACATTTTAGCCTTGAATTTGACATTTACTGAAATGTCCCACTTCAATGAACCACTTCAATGAACTGTTATCACACTGATTTATTCACTCCAGCTAGAAGTTGGGTATCTTAACAGTTGTCACAAGAAACAAATGAAAAATGTAAGCAGGGTAGACTGGAATGCTCTCTGAAGACATCAGACCGGACTCTGACATTCAATGAGCAATTTCTCCTCCCTACACTGCAAAGCCAGAGTCCCTTCTGGATGAAACATTTAGCAATTCTAGGTATTAAGGCAAGTAATTCCCTGCCTTGGTTGAGATGGATGTCAGCCTAGCCAATAGCAGAGGCCAGTGTGCTCTGAGGGTAGTTCTACCGGAAGTAGACACCCTAGCAAGGGCCTTTGAGCTGCATAGATGGGATTCTATGTGACCTTTAGGAGGACACCACCCCTGTCAAGCCCCAGTGTCCTCATCTGTAAAATGGGATGCTAACACCCTGATGGCAGATTGCAATGAAAAGTATATGAGAGCAGGTATGTAATGCATCTATCATGGTTCCTGACACTAACAAGGCACTCAAAAATGGCAGTTACAGTTACAGCTTTTATTATGGGATTACCAACAGGCACTTACCTAAAGAAACAACAGCAACGCTCTCTGGCAAGAAATGTAATCTGTATCGGATCAGTAAATGCACCAATATGATGCAGATAGCTGTGTGGAAAAAAAAGATATTGTTTTTTTAAAAAGTCCAATTTTGAATAATAAACACCAAGTTCAAGACAGTGGCTATTTCTGGGGAGTTGTTAGAGAGATGAACAATTGCCAATGACACAGTGAAACTCAGGAGAATGTTAATATTGTGTTTCTTTTTTTTTTTGAGTTGGAGTCTCACTCGGTCGCCCAAACTGGAGTGCAGTGGCCGCTTCCGGCCACCGCAGCCTCGACCTGCTGGGCTCCGGCGATCCTTCCGCCTCAGCCTTCCAAGTAGCCGGAATTACAGACATGCGCTACCACGCCCGGCTGATTTTTTTTGATTTATTGTAGAGATGAGGTCTCGCTGCCCAGGAGGGTCTCGAACCCGCAGGCTCAGGCAATCCACTCACCTCAGCCTCCCAAAGGCGCGGGATTACAGGCTGAGTCACCGAGCCCGGCTATATTGTGTTTCTTAACCTGGAGGTAGACTTAACAGTGTTCACTGTATTTTCTTTATACTTCTTTGTCTGCCTGAACTAGTAATTATTAGGAAAGCAATGGAAATCGAGTTTTCTCATAAGCTGTTAAAACTTTACTGCCGGGTGCAGTGGTTCATGTCTATAATACCAGCACATTGGGAGATGGAGGCAAGAGGATTGCCTGAGCCCATGGGTTCGAGACCCGCCTGGGCAATATGGTCAAACCTCGTTTCTACAATGAATCAAAAATTTGGCTGGGCGTGGTAGCTCACTGTAGTTCCAGCTACTTGTAAGGCTGAGACAGAATGATAGCCTGGGCTGTGAGTGTGCCACTGTACTCCAGCCTGAGTGGCTGAATGAGACTCTGAATCAATCAATCAGTCAATCAATGTATTTACCATTAAGAAAGCTGTATTATTTAAATTTTCCTGATTCTGATCAATGGTCCTCAACTTTTTCAAAGTACTAATTAACTGGAAAACACTAGATGAGCCAGGTGTGGTGGCTCACGCCTATAATCTCAGCACTTTGGGAGGCAGAGGTGAGAAGACTGCCTGAGCTCAGGGGTTTGAGAACAACCTGCGCAACATGGTGAGATCTCATCTCAAAAAATCAGCTGGGTCAGCCGGGCTCGGTGGCTCAGCCTGTAATCCCGCGCCTTTGGGAGGCTGAGGTGAGTGGATTGCCTGAGCCCGCGGGTTCGAGACCTGCCTGGGCAGCGAGACCTCATCTCTACAATAAATAAAAAAATCAGCCGGGCGTGGTAGCGCATGCCTGTAATTCCGGCTACTTGGAAGGCTGAGGCGGAAGGATCACGGGAGCCCAGGAGGTCGAGGCTGCGGTTCCGGCCACCATATTCCAGTCTGGGCGACAGAGTGAGACTCCAACTCAAAAAAAAAAAAAAAAAAAAAATCAGCTGGGTGTAGTGGCACATGCCTGTGGTTCCAGCTTCTTGGAAGGCTGAGGCACAGCAGGCCGAGGCTGCGGTGGCTGTGAGCATACCACTGCATTCCAGCCTGGATGACAGAGTGAGATTTCTACTCAAAAACAAAACAAACAGCCGGGCTCGGTGGCTCAGCCTGTAATCCCGCGCCTTTGGGAGGCTGAGGTGAGTGGATTGCCTGAGCCCGCGGGTTCGAGACCCGCCTGGGCAGCGAGACCTCATCTCTACAATAAATAAAAAAATCAGCCGGGTGTGGTAGCGCATGCCTGTAGTTCCAACTACTTGGAAGGCTGAGGTGGAAGGATCGCCGGAGCCCAGCAGGTCGAGGCTGCGGTGGCCGGGAGCGGCCACTGCTCTCCAGTCTGGGCGACAGAGTGAGACTCCAACTCAAAAAAACAAAACAAAACAAAACAAACAAACAAAAAAACTCTACATGGTGAGGAGAAAGTCAATGAAATCAATCACTTATACATAATTATAACTGCAACAGATTGTGTTGACACAAAGTATTCTATCACCCTGTGACTGGCTCTCTTTTAACACAGGAGGAAGTGAGGGTGTTTCACAAACAGGAAAAAGTAAATACTCAGGTTTGGTGACAAAAACATCAAAGAGCTATGAAAATAGGACATTCCTGCTCTCCAGCTAGGGACAACAGAGTCCTCAAGTAAGGGCTCCCCTTGAGCATGAACTAGGCTGAGCACTTCCCAAATGCTGTTTTATTCATTCCCCAACTCCCTCTGAACTAGCTATCATTCCGACTGTCTCCTGATTACAGAGGAGAAACTGAGGCCTCAGAATGTCACAGCACGTGCCACACCACCAGTAGGTGCTGCAGCACTGAGCAGGATTCCAAATCCGTGTTTAACCACAACACGCCTGCCACCCCCTCCTGGCTGGCTGCCAGCCTGTGTTCCTCAACCTGCAAAAGAGGAAAATGCCTGACTCTCCTCACACTGTCAGCATGAAAGAAGAGAAGAGGATGCAAAACTATTTGAAAGGAATACATATTTCTGGACCACAAAAAAAAAGAGCAGGCTTCATATGAATAAGTCCGGTGATTTCACAATCCAATGTGAATGAGTATATCTCTTTCTTTTACTAGGCAGCAAGGTGGCATACCATTTCATCAATCACAATACTACTTGAACAGTACTAAAGTTATTGCTGTTGCTGTTTTTCAAACAGCAAACATTCTGCATGGCTGTTCCTGGCCACCCTCAGAGCCTGCATTGAAAAATTTGATGTTTGCCGGGCTTGGTGGCTCAGCCTGTAATCCCAGCACTTTGGGAGGCCAAGGTGAGTGGACTGCCTGAGCCCATGGGTTCGAGACCCACCTGGGCACCTTGACGAGACCTCATCTCTACAATAAACCAAAACTTAGCCGGGCGTGGTAGCATGTGCCTGTAGTTCCAGCTACTTGGAAAGCTAAGGCGGAAGGATCGCCGGAGCCCAGCAGGTTGAGGCTGTGGTGGCCGGGAGCAGCCACTGCACTCCAGTCTGGGCGATGGAGTGAGACTCCAATTAAAAAAAAAAAAAATTCGATGTCTTTAATCCCACCAAAAATCACCAAGTGGCCAGACAGTTTTAAATATAGACATATTGTCCTCCTTTCATTCAGTGCTTTCACTCTCAATCTGTGGTGTTATTTTTTTTTCTTTTATCTTTTTCAGTTGGAGTCTCACTCTTGTTGTCCAAGCTGGAATAAAGTAGGTACGCTCACAGCCACTGCAGCCTCAACCAGCTGGGCTCAGGTGATCCTTTACCTCAGCCCTCCAAGTAACCCAGCTAATTTTTTGATTTATTGTAGAGACAAGGTCTGGCCTTGTTGCCCAGGCTGGTCTCGAACTCCTGAGCTCAGGAAATCCTCATCTCTACCTCCCAAAGTGCTGGGATTACAGGTGTGATCCACCATATCCGGTCACAGTGTTATTTTTATATAAATATTTAACCTAGTTAGAAAATCCTGCATTAAATACTAACAGCCAGACAAAAGTTCCAATACTTAAAAAACAAAAGGTAACTAATGAGCATGCCTATTGTCGGAAAAAACAAAAAAGGTAGGCACACGAGCAGACAGAAAAACAGACCAAGGGGTTGGGCACAGTGGCTCATACCTATGATCCCAACACTTTGGGAGGCCGAGGTGAGAGGACTGCCTGAGCCCACAGGTTTGAGACCAGCCTGGGCAATCTTGATGAGACCTATCTATACAATAAAAAAAAAAAAAAAAATTTAGCTGGGCATGGTGGTGCACACCTGTAGTCCCAGCTACTTGGAAAGCTGAGGCAGGATTGCCTGAGCCCAGCAGGTCGAGGCTGTGGTGGCCATGAGTGTGCCACTGCACTCTAGCTTGGGCAAGAGAGAGAGACTCCAGCTCAAAAAAAAAAAAAAAAAAAAACAGACCAAGGGAAGGGAATCAGTTTCTTCTCTTTCTTTGTGACAAGCTAGATTTCTAAAAAGTGACTTTTTTTTTAATGGGGAGTCTCTTTTTTTTTTTGAGTTGGAGTCTCACTCTGTCACCCAGGCTGGAGCGCAGTGGCACACTCATGGCCACTGCATCCTCGATCTGCGACCTGCTGGGCTCAGGTGATCCTTCTGCCTCAACCTTCCAAGTAGCTGAAACCACAGGCATGTGCCACCATGCCTGGCTATTTTTTTTTTTTTTAATTTATTGTAGAGACGAGGTCTTGCCAAGTTGCCCAACTGGTCTCGAACCCCTGGGCTCAGGCAATCCTCTTGCCTCAGGTTCCCATAGTGCTGGGATTACAGGCGTTGAGTCTACCATGCCTGGCCTTAATTTTTTTAAGAACCAGGAATTATCAAGTATTGGGAAGAATGTGGAGACAATGGAACCCTGGTAAAATGCACAGCCTCTGTGGAAAAGAGTTTGGCAATTTTCTGAGAAAGTTAAACACAGAGTAATCATTTGATCCAGCAATTTCACTGATTGGTATACATCTAAGAGAAATAAAAATATTTATCTGCACAAAAACCTGTACACAACTGTTCACAACAGCAGTATTACAACAGGTGGAAATAACCCAAATGTCCATCAATGATAAATGAATACACATAACGCAATACATCCACACAATGGAATATTATTCAGTCATAAAAAGAAACACAGCCGGGCTCGGTGGCTCAGCCTGTAATCCCGCGCCTTTGGGAGGCTGAGGTGAGTGAATTGCCTGAGCCCGCGGGTTTGAGACCCGCCTGGGCAGGTGAGACCTCATCTCTACAATAAATCAAAAAAATTAACCGGGCGTGGTAGCACACGCCTGTAATTCCGGCTACTCGGAAGGCTGAGGCGGAAGGATCGCCAGAGCCCGGCAGGTCGAGGCTGCGGTGGCCGGGAGCGGCCACTGCACTCCAGCTGGGCGACAGAGTGAGACTCCAACTCAAAAAAAAAAAAAAAAAAAAAAAGAAACACAATTCCAACATATGCCACAGCATGAACCTTTAAAACATTATGCTGGCCAGGCTGAGTGGCTCAGCCTATAATCCCAGCACTTTGGGAGGCTGAGACAAGTGGTTTGCCTGAGCCCGTGGGTTCAAGACCAGCCTGGGCAACTTGGTGAGTCCTCGTCTCTACAATAAAAATTAAAAATTAGCCAGGTGTGGTATCGTACACCTATGGTTCTAGCTACTCGTAAGGCTGAGGCAGGATCGCCGTCGCCCAGCAGGTCAACGCTAGGGTAGCCATGAGGGTGCCACTGCACTCTAGCTTGGGTGACAGAGTGAGACTCCAACTCAAAGAAAAACAAAACAGGCCGGGCTTGGTGGCTCAGCCTGTAATCCCAGCACTTTGGGAGGCTGAGGTGAGAGGACTGCCTGAATCTGAGGGTTCGAGACCCGCCCGGGCAACTTGGTAAGACCTCGTCTCTACAATAAATCACAAACTAGCCGGGAGTGGTAGCGCGCGTCTGTAGTTCTGGTTACTTGGAAGGCTGAGGTGGAAGGATCGCCGGAGCCCAGCAGGTCGAGGCTGTGGTGGCCGGGAGCGGCCACTGCACTCCAGTCTGGGGGACAGAGTGAGACTCCAACTCAAAAACAAACAAACAAAATAAATAAATAAAAAAGAGAAAAGAAAAAGAAAATATTATGGTAAGTAAAAACTATTTCACTTACATAAAATACTCTAAATAGGAAAATTCCTGGAGACAGGAGACAGAACAGTGGTTGCCAAGGACTAGAGGAGTGGGGGTAGGGACTGACTACTTTCCATGGTTTCCTTTTGGGCGGTAAAAAATATTCTGAAACCACATAGGGGTAATGATTTCTCAATACTGGGAATGTACAAAATGCCACAGAATTGTACATTTTTAAATGGTTAAAATGCTAAATTTTATGTTATGTGTATTTTTTTTTTTTTTTTGAGTTGGAGTCTCACTCGGTCGCCCAAACTGGAGTGCAGTGGTCGCTTCCGGCCACCGCGCCTCGACCTGCTGGGCTCCGGCGATCCTTCCGCCTCAGCCTTCCAAGTAGCCGGAATTACAGGCATGCGCTACCACGCCCGGCTGATTTTTTGATTTATTGTAGAGATGAGGTCTCATTGCCCAGGCGGGTCTCGAACCCGCGGGCTCAGGCAATCCACTCACCTCAGCCTCCCAAAGGCGCGGGATTACAGGCTGAGCCACCGAGCCCGGCTTGTGTATTTTTTTTAACTTTTTTTTTTTAAGTTGGAGCCTCACTTGGTCACCCAGGATGGGGTGTGGTGGCATGCTCACGGCCATCCCAGTGTTGACCTGCTGGGCGCCAGCAATCCTTCCGCCTCAGCCTTCTAAGTAGCTGGAAACACAGGCCTGTGTTGCCACATCCAGATAATTTTTTATTTATTATAGAGATAAGGTCTCACCAAGTTGCCCAGGTTGGTCTCGAACCCACGGGTTCAGGCAATCCACTCGCCTTGGCCTCCCAAAGTGCTGGGATTACAGGCTGAGTCACTGAGACCGGCCTATTTTTTTTTTAGTTGGAGTCTCATTCTGTTGCTCAGGCTGGAGTGTAGTAGAACGCTCACAGCAACCACAGTCTCGACCTGCTGGGCTCAGGTGATCCTTCCACCTCAGTCTTCCAAGTAGCTGGAACTACATGCATGTACTACCACACCCAGCTAATTTTTGATTTATTGTAGAGATGAGGTCTTGCCATATATATATATATATATTTTTAAATGTGGGGTACAATTTAGGGGCAGGTATACAAATGGTAATTATGCAATACCCTTATGGATAAGGTGTGCCCCCCCCTCCCCTGGCAGTTTCCCATTACCGCCAATCCCTTTTTTATAGTATTATGATAATTGTTCAAGGTTTGTTTATGAGTGAAAACATGTGGTACTCAGTTCTATGTTTCTGTGATAGATCACTCAGTATTGCAGACCCTAAGTCCTTCCGTTATGTTTATTTTACTACAATAAAAAAAGAATGAGAGGCCGGGCTCAAAGGCTCAGCCTGTAATCCCAGCACTTTGGAAGGACGAGGTGAGAGGATTGCCTAAGCTCGTGGGTTCGAGACCCACCCGGGCAACTTGGTGAGAGCTCATCTCTACAATAAATCAAAAATTAGCAAGGTATGGTAGCACACGCCTGTAGTTCCGGCTACTTGGAAGGCTGAGGGGGAAAGATCACAGAAGACCAGCAGGTCGAGGCTGCAGTGGCCAGGAGCGTACCACTGCCCTCCAGCCTGGGTGATAGAGTGAGACTCCAACTCAAAAAAAAAAAAAAAAAAAAGAATGAGGCAGATAGAAAAAATACCAACAGAGGAAGATCGCCAAGAAATTCTGTAAGATGACCAAGCAAGGTATAGGACCCCATTTAAAACAAACTCTCAACTCCAAGCTTCTATTGCTTGTACATATATATATGTATGTGCTTATGAATATATATACACACATACAAATACAAACATATGTTTTCAAGTGAACTTGGGAAAAACAGCATGAAACAATAAAAATTGGGTGGCACGGAGAATACATATGCCATAAGTTAATATGTTCCACCTTTTTATGCCTGAAGTATTATGAAAAATGTATTAAGAGTCTCATGCTCAGCCGGGCTCAGTGGCTCAGCCTGTAATCCCATGCTTTGGGAGGCTGAGGTAAGTGGATTGCCTGAGCCCGCGGGTTCAAGATCCACCTGGGCAACATGGCGAGACCTCATCTCTACAATAAATCAAAAAATTAGCTGGGTATGGTAGTGTATGCCTGTAGTTTCAGCTACTTGGAAGATTGAGGCAGAAGGATCGTCAGAGTTCAGCAGGCCACTGCATTCCAGTCTGGGCGACAGAGTGAGAATCCAACTCAAAAAAAAAAAAAAGAGTCTCATGCTCTACTGACTGAGCTAGCCAGGCAGCCACTAAAATATATTCAAAAACCGGGCTCAGTGGCTCAGCTTGTAATCCCGCGCCTTTGGGAGGCTGAGGTGAGTGGATTGCCTGAGCCCTTGGGTTCGAGATCCACCTAGGCAGGCGAGACCTCATCTCTACAATAAATCAAAAAATTAGCCGGGCATGGTAGCACACGCCTGTAATTCCGGCTACTCGGAAGGCTGAGGCGGAAGGATCACCAGAGCCCAGCAGGTTGAGGCTGCGGTGGCCAGAAGCGGCCATTGCACTCCAGTCTGGGCGACAGAGTGAGACTCCAATTCAAAAATAAAAAAAATAAAAAATAAAATAAAGTATATTAAAACACAGACATGTCAATTTTAATATTTCCATGAAGTTTAATGGTCCATAAAATGTATATGTCAAATGATGTTAACTGCTGCTTTTTTTTGAGTCTGAGTCTCACTGTCGCCCAGGCTGGAGTGCAGTGGCAAACTCACAGCCACCCATAACCTCGACTTGCTGGGCTCAGGCAATCTTTCCGCCTCAGCCTTCCAAGTAGCTGGAACTACAGGCTTGTGCCACCATGCCTGGCTAATTTTTTGATTTATTGTAGAGATGAGGTCTCGCCAAGTTGCCCAGGTTGGTCTTGAACCTTAGGCTTAAGCAATCCTCTCGCCTCTGCCTCCCAAAGTGCTGGGATTGCAGGCATGAGCCACTGTGCTGGGCACAATGTTAATTGTTAAACTAGTCTAAGTCAGTAATAATGACTCACCACTGTTTCTTGTGCAGTCAAAGATCAGCAAGAGCTAAATGCAAGCTTCTGAAAGTCTAAAGTAAGCGAACGGAGGGGAGGATGTAATCCTGTGGCATGCTTACAGGACACAAAAGCTACAATTTCATTTGAATTAACTAAAAGAGTGAACAAAAGTAACAAGCAAATTCCAGGTCAGGAGCTTCTGAAGTCTAGAATAAACTATGGACTGATTACCCTCAGCCCCCTATTGTTCATATACCTATGAATTAGCAAGTTACCTGTTAATTGTAATTTTAAAAAACTTTTATCAGATTTCCATTGTTTGGGTATCTAATCAGAAATACATGATAATAATATACAAGAACAGAGAAAAAATGCCTTCAACTTTACTTTAAAAAAAAAAAGAGAAGCTGGGCTCGGTGGCTCAGCCTGTAATTCCGCGCCTTTGGGAGGCTAAGGTGAGTGGGCTGCCTGATCCCGCGGGTTCAAGACCTGCCTGGGCAGCGAGACCTCATCTCTACAATAAATCAAAAAATCAGCGGGGCGTGGTAGCGCATGCCTGTAATTCCGGCTACTTGGAAGGCTGAGGCGGAAGGATCACCAGAGCCCAGCAGGTCGAGGCTGCGGTGGCCGGGAGCGGCCGCTGCACTCCAGTCTGGGTGACAAGAGTGAGACTCCAACTCAAAAGAAAAAAAAAGAGTCTGATGAAGTGAAATGAAACCCACCTAACATGCGCATGGCTCTAGAGAATAGGTTTATAATCTGTGAAGAGAAGATGAGCCAATGGGGTGTTTATACAGCCCCATTAAACACAGTTCAGCCTTTCAGGTCCCAAAGATTAGCATTAACACCAGGCAGGATTTTGCCTAGCTTAAAATGCACATTACAGAAACCTGTTTTGTGGTCTCTGGCACAGCTAATCTTAAAATACTCCACACTTTGAAAGTCTTCCTTATTTTTCTTACCTTTCTTTAAAAAAGTAATTACAAATGTTTCTTTCCAGGCCTGCCTCTTATATTCTCTAACATCTCACATTGACAGCAATGTAAACAGACTAATAACACTCCTTAATTCTGAAGGAAGACTAAAGATTTCTTATTTAAGAAAAGAACTAGCCGGGCTCAGTGGCTCAGCCTGTAATCCGTGCCTTTGGGAGGCTGAGGTGAGTGGATTGCCTGAGCCCGCGGGTTCGAGACCCGCCTGGGCAACTTGGTGAGACCTCATCTTTACAATAAATCAAAAAATTAGCTGGGTGTGGTAGCGCATGCCTGTAGTTCCAGCTACTTGGAAGGCTGAGGCGGAAGGATCGCCGGAGCCCAGCAGGTTGAGGCTGCAGTGGCCGGGAGCGGCCACTGCACTCCAGTCTGGGCGACAGAGTGAGACTCCAACTCAAAAAAAAAAAAAAAGAAAGAAAAAAAGAAAAGAACTGCTTTTCTTTTTTGTCTTCAACAACAACAATAATAACAACAGAAGAAAACAAAAAGGAGTCCTAGACTGTGGAAATAATCCTCCAGAAACAGAATTCAACTACATGCACAGAGTAGAAAATTACCAGAGTGTACGAAATCTGTACAGGCCATTGTACCCTATGGTTTATGTACCTTCTCAGTATTCAGCTTAAAAGTTTCTAAAACTCTATGAAAGACAAGGATGATCCTAGGATTTCAAATAAAAATGACTATATTGGCCAGGCACAGTGGTTCACGCCTATAATCCCAGCACTTTGGGAGTTCGAGGTGAGAGAATTGCCTGAGCTCACGTGTTCAAGACAAGCCTGGGCAATTTGGTGAGACTTCATCTCTACACTAAATTAAAAAATTAGCTAGGTGTGGTGGTACACAACTATAGTTGCCGGTACTTGGGAAGGTTGAGGTGGAAGGATCACCTGAGGCCAGCAGGTAGAGGCTGTGGTGGCTGTGAGCGTGCCACTGCACTCTAGCCTGGGTGACAGAGTGAGAACCCAACTAAAAAATAAAATAAAATAAAATGACAATATTATTAGAATTTTCTGACCACTTCTCAAAGTCTGAATATAAACATGAGAAAAGTTATACATTTCCTCAAAAACAGTCCTAAGAGACATCAGAGAAATACTCAATAAAAACTCAGTTCCACCTTTCAACCCTCTGAAAAATTCTAATAGAAATATGACTTTGAGCCAGGGTTGGTGGCTCAGCCTGTAATCCCGCGCCTTTGGGAGGCTGAGGTGAGTGGATTGCCTGAGCCCGCGGATTCGAGACTCGCCTGGGCAAGCGAGACTTCATCTCTACAATAAAATAAAAAAATCAGCCGGGCATGGTAGTGCACGCCTGTAATTCCGGCTACTCAGAAGGCTGAGGCGGCAGGATCGCCGGAGCCCAGCAGGTCGAGGCTGCGGTGGCCGGGAGCGGCCACTGCACTCCAGTCTGGGTAACAGAGTGAGACTCCAACTCAAAAAAACAAAAAACAAAAAACAGAAATATGGCTTTGGGTTGGGCATGGTGGTTCACACATATAATCACAGCATACTGAGGGGCCAAGATGGGAGGATTACTTGAGCCCAAGAATTCGAAGTTACCCTAGGCAACACAGTTAGATCTCATAACTACCAAAAATTAGCCAGGCATGGTGGCACATGCCTGTAGTCACAGCTACTTGGGAGGCTGAGGCAGAAGGATCACCTGAGCCCAGGAGGTCAAGGCTGCAGTGAGCTGTGACTGTGCTGCTACAGTCCAGCCTGGGCAACAAGAGTGAAACCCGACTCAAAAAAGAAATATGAGTTTGGTATCCTTAAAGAAAAGCAGAAAACATAAACATGCCAACTTTACTTTCTAATAAGAATTCGGACTTGGGTCAAACTCTAAGCTATTTCTTCCTTAGTCAGCGAATCAAAGTGGCTGTGTAGTTTCAACTGTATTTCTTTTGTCTAAAACAGTTGTCTACTGTCTACTGCCTCTGAGAAGCATTCATGTTTTTGCCTTCTATCTAAACCTCTCGACTGACTTCTGGCAGGTAGGATTTCAGTCTCTAGTCTCCCACCAACCAGGTCTGACGACCACTTGGGCTCTTGGAGCCTACACATCTTCACCCATTAAAGGAGGTTGAACAAAATGAGATTTATATTTGAGAGAGTAGATTATTTAAACAAAAACATCACATAAGCAAATAGCAGCACGGGTGGAATACGGCATTGGAATATGTACGCAGAATGGCAAAGTCACGATCATGGCTAATGGAATGATGGAGGTTGAGGAGAACAGGGTGCTAAACAAGGGTTTCTGCTCCTGTACTCTGCAGCAAAATGTTTAATAAAGAAAATGTCACATGGAAGTCTAATAAATACAACAGATAAAATGCTGCTCTGGTTGAAGCTAGGGTCAGGAAGTCAGATACCTTCCCATTTGACTTCCTCCTCCTACAGCTACATACATACACACACACACACACACACTCTCTCTCTCTCTCTCTTATGAGCAGACTTTGAAATCCACTGAACTAGATGTTCAAGATTCTTTCTAGGTCTAAAATGCTTTAATACTTTCTTTCAAAGGCTGTCTAAGATATTACATCAAGGGCTCCTCAGAATTGCTAAACTCCATGGTTTCATGGAGAACAGGGAGCATACTGTGATGATGTTATGAAGTGGGAGGAAGATGTGACAAAGTAAACAGGAGTGACAGGGTTAACCACACAGACAGAGCACAGACACTGGAGGTGGCAGGCAATGGTGCCCTGCATTCACCTAGGACGAGGAGGCTGAAGAAGATGGTCATGCCGCTTGACTGCTCCTCCTGCTGGGCCTGCTCCCCTGTCTGTACCGGAAGGATAGGCTTGGCGGGTGTCGGGAGCACCAGCTTTGTCGTGACAACCAAGGTGGTGTGGAGGGTGACATTGAAACTCTCATGAGTTGTATTGGGGAACCTGCTGGAGGACATAAAAAGCAGAATTAGATACAGGAAAAAGGCCTCAGAGGATCCACTCACAACGTGAGACTAGAAAGAGAAACTGGCAAGGAGTTTTATGGGCCTCACAGGAAAACCGATTAACAAAATGCCTGCCTGCCTGCACAGCACGTGGTCCTGGTGGCTTCAGGAACAAGGGGGAAATCAGGGCTAGTGTCGAAGTAGAATGCCACTTGCCCTTTGGCACTGAACGGGGGGATAAAGGGAGGTAAACTGACATCCCGTCACATGCCACAGCCCAACACTGTTTACTTAGTACCTTCATTTCTCCAGTTCATTCTTTTTGTCTACGGCCACACCACACCAACTGCCCCACCTCATCTTTTCCTTGGATAATTTCTGCAAATCAAAGAAGTCATCTGACTTTTCCAGTTGCTGATCTGGTTAGAATGCCCTTCCTTTCTAAATCCTTCTCAGATTTCAAAAAGCTCCTCTGTAATACCCCACCCCAATTTACCCACTCCACCCTGATTTACCTACCCCACTGCTATTGTTCCCACAGCTCTCTCCTCACACTGTGTTGGGAATGTGAACCACGGTCATATTGATATAATAGTAATAATTAAAATCGTGATTATAACAGCTAATGTGTATTGGCACTGCTTCATCCAGGAACTAGGTAGCCACCTCTCATTTAATAAGCATAACATGCCCAAGATGGGTATTTTCCCCTGTCCACCCATGAATCACTTGGGCTCAGAGAGGTTGCATAACTTGGCCCAAATCTCAGTCAGTGGAAGAATCAAACTTTAAATCCAAACCTGAAATCACAGGGTTATAACATCTCTTAAGAGCTCTGTGCTGCCGAAGACTAGTTTAATGTTTGGGACAGAGCAGATGCTCAATAAATAAGCTGACTAAATGAAATGAGATCCATCAGGCCAAGAAACACATCTGAAGTTATCGGGTGAGGGAAGCCAGAATTCTTCAGAGGGTTCCTTGATCACCTTCATATATTCATTCCACAAATGGGGATAGGGCATCCCAACAAGCAACAGACTGGCCTGTAGGCATGGAGATGGGTTAGCAGTGGTCCTGCCCAGAAGCACCAGCAGGACACAGACCCCTTCCCTATCTCACTGCTAAGCCCCCTCCAGCAGCCACCCTGCCTTTCCTTCACTCAAAAGCACTAAAACCTTTCTTCACTAGGGCCTTTTGAACTTGATGTGACCTTTCCTGCCCTCCTTTTGGTCATTCAAGTTTGAGCTTAATGTCACCTTTAAGTAGACTCTCCCACCCTAACACACGTCCTTCAGAGCACGTATCACTATCCGGAACCACCTTGTTTGTCTATTTATGATCTTTTCCCACGGGAATGGAAGCTCCCAGAGGGCCGCTCCTGGTCGGCCTCCCTTATGATGACTATGTGCCCAGGGACTGGAACGGAGTAGGCAGCCAACAGTCAACGGTTGAATGAAACTCAGTAGACGAGAAGGCGTGAAAATTGATCGCTACTGAGGCGGCGACTGGCCAAGCAGAGGGTGGGCGTGGGGGACCCGGACGACTTCCTGGAGGAGGCAGAGGAGCGCGCCCAGTAACCATCGATGACCGAGAACAGGGAGAGTGAACTATGGGCTGCAGCTTCCGCAAGACGGCTCCTGGGCCTGCGCCGGGCAGCCGATACCCAGCTCAAGGGACCGATCTCAAGGAGAATGCAGGCCCGCCAGGGCCCAGACCCACCCACCCCGCCCCCATCGTTGGCACCGCCATGGCCAGCCCTGGCCAAGGGGCACAGGGAACTCCGCCTTCCGGGGCCAGAGGGCGGCCTGAGGCGCTCGCTGTCACCCGCGGGGCTAGCCCTGCCGCCTCCGCCGCCCCGGAAAAAGCCCACTCACTCCTCTTCCGCCATCTTCTCCCCCATCCTGCGGAGCCTCTAAGACCACAGAGTTCGGAGCCGCGGGGCTAGCGGGGCCACCTTTGCTTCCGGCTTCCGCTGGAGGCGCGGGCAGGGGCGGGTCCTCGGCCGCGCGCGGACGGCCCTCTATCCCTCCGTCTCAGTGCCCCGAGGGTGGGAGGAGGTGCGTGGGAGGACACTCCTTTCCCCCCTCCACTCCGCCTTCCTCCCCACCCCCACCCCACCCCCTGTCCCGGGAACTTTCAGGATGTGTGTCCTGCTTGGGCCACATGACTATCTGGCCCCGAGAGATTTTGGCTTTTCCCCACCACAAGACTGGGGTGTTTTGGGGAAACTCCCGTGCGGTCACTGTGACTCACCCGGAGGGCAAGCGTCCTCCACCCACTGCCCTGGACTTCACACTAAGAGTTGTGGAGGAAGGATGCCCAGCTGCTGGCCTCGGCTGTGCCGGGGGAGGAGGTTGGGGCGGAGAGGGGCACTTTTCCAGGCTGAGCCTCAACCTGGACTTGGCGGGATTGTCCAGTATTCCATCTGTACGTATTTATTGACGATAAATGTCTATATGCCTAGCGTGAAAATAGTTGCTGGTGATCCAGGGATGGATCATTCATTAATTTGCTCATTGATCCAACAAATACTTCATAGAGACCTTCTGTATGCCCACCGTGGCCCGTAGGATTGGGGTTGGGAATGCAGGAAGGAACAAAGGCGAGGTTGGAGGGGTAGGTGGGACCCCCCAGGAGGGCTGGTACCCTATGGGAAAGGAAGGCCTTGGGAGTTGAATGACTGCCTCTGCTGCTACGTCCCTTCCTCATCCAAGGCACCATATCTTACAGGATAATCGCAGCTGCTCCCTGGATAGTCTCCTGTGACTCTACCATTGATCCTTAGAGTCTTCCACAGGGCGCCAGAGTGATCCTTTAAAACGGCAGTCACTCAGAATCTCTGGTGGCTTCCAATCTCCATCAGAGAAAAACCTCCAGAATCTACAGTACTCAACCCTGCCCCCCCACCGCACCCCGAGTTAGAGGCCCATCCCCCACACACACACTTTCCACCACCCCCACTGTGCACAAAATGCACCAGGAACACATCCACTTTTCCACTTTCCCTAAATTATTTTTCCACATGATGCCTAATATACTTTGCGAGAGGATTGCCTGAGCTCAGAGGTTCAAGACCAGCCTGGGCAAATTGGTGAGACCTCATCTCTACAATTTATCAAAAAATAAGCTGGGTGTGGTAGCACGCACCTGTCGTTCCAGCTACTTGGAAGGCTGAGGCAGAAGGATCGTCTGAGCCCAGCAGGTCGAGGCTGCGGTGGCCGCTAGCGTGCCACTGCACTCCAATCTGGGTGACAGAGTGAGACTCCAATCCAAATAAATAAATTAATTAATAAGTTTTTTTGTAGCGATGTCATCTCACTGTGTCACCCAGGCTGGTCTTGAATTCCTGGTGTCAAGCAATCCTCCCACCTCAACCTCCTAAAGTACTGGGATGTGAACCACCATGCCTGGCTAATTTGTAAATTTTTGTAGAGAAGGGTTTTTGCTATGTTGCCCAGGCTGGTCTCAAAACTCCTAGCTGCAAGTGATCCTCCCACCTTGACTTCCCAAGGTGCTGGTATTGCAGGCATGAGTCACCATGCCCAATTTTGTTCTCTGTTTTACTTTTATTCGTTTATTTATTTTAGTTAGAGTCCCACTCCATCACCCAGACTAGAGTGCAGTAGCATGCTCACGGCCACCTCAGCGTTGACCTGCTGGGCTCCGGCGATCCTTCTACCTCAGCCTTTCAAGTAGCTGGAACTACAGGCGTGTGCTATCACGCCTGGCTAATTTTTTTATTTATTGTAGAGATGAGGTTTCACCATGTTGCTCAGGTTGGTCTTGAACCTGCAGGTTCAGGCAATCCTCTAGCCTCGGCTTCCCAAAGTGCTGGGATTACAGGCTTCAGTCACCATGCCCAGCTATTCTCTGTTTTAAATGCCTGGAACAGGTCAGGTGCAGTGATTCATGGCTGTAATTCCAGCACTTTGGGAGGCTGAGGCAGGGGAAGCTACAAATCCAGGAGTTTCAAGACCAGCCTGGAAAACATAGAGAGAACTTTCTCTTAAAGAATAAAAGTGAGCCGGGCTCAGTGGCTCAGCCTGTAATCCCACGCCTTTGGGAGGCTGAGGTGAGTGGATTGCCTGAGCCAGCGGGTTCGAGACCCGCCTAGGCAGCGAGACCTCATCTCTACAATAAAATCAAAAAATCAGCCGGGCGTGGTAGCGCGTGCCTGTAATTCGGCTACTTGGAAGGCTGAGGCGGAAGGATCGCCGGAGCCCAGCAGGTCGAGGCTGCGGTGGCCAGGAGTGGCCACTGCACTCCAGTCTGGGCGACAGAGTGAGACTCCAACTCAAAAAAAAAAAAAAAAAAGAATAAAAGTGACTGGGCTCGGTGGCTCAGCCTGTAATTCCAGCACTTTGGGAAACCGAGGTGAGTGGATCGCCTGAACCCGCGGGTTCGACACCCGCCTGGGCAACTTGATGAGACCTCATCTCTACAATAAATCAAAAATTAGCCGGGCGTGGTAGTGCACACCTGTAGTTCCAGCTACTTGGAAGGCTGAGGCAGAAGGATCCCCGGAGTCCAGCAGGTAAAGGCTGCAGTGACCGTGAGCGTGCCACCACACTCCAGCCTGGGCAGCAGAGTGAGACTTCTACTCAAAATAATATCAATAATAATAACAATAATAATAATAAACATGGATGAGGAGTGGTGGCTCATGCCTATATTCCCAGCACTTTGGGTGGCCAAGGCAGGAGAATTGCTTGAGCCTAGAAGTTCAAGACCAGCCTGTGCAACATAGTGAGACCTCGTCTGTATAAAATATACCAAAAAAAAAGAAAAATAGCTGGGCATTGTGGCACATGCCTATAGTCCTAGCTAGTCAGAAGGCTAAGGCGAAAGAATTGCCTGAGCCTAGAAGGTCAAGATGAGCCTGGGCAATGTGGTGAGACCTTATCTCTACCAAAAAAAAAAAAAAAAATAGAAAAACTAGCCAGGCGTGGTGGCGTGCACCTATAGTCCCAGCTACTCAGGATGCTCAACCCCAGGAGTTCAAGACTGTGGTGAGCCATGATCCTGCCACTGCACTCCAGCCTAGGTGACAGAGCAAGACCCAACTCAAAAGTAAAAATAAAACGGAAATAATGGCTTATTTTCCTCCCTTCCACAGAGCCCGGCAGGCATGAACTGGCTCACAAAGTACTGAGAGCAGGATTCTCTCTGGCCAGCCCTATTAGCGGAAGGCTTGAGGCTGTCACCCCTCTAGTGGCACCAAGAAGCCCCACCTGCTGGCATTCCCTGAGGGCTGCTCCTCTCTATCCGCTGTCCCATCTGCTGCCCTTACCACAGGACTTAGTGATGGTCACGGGGCTCCCAACCTTGGCCTCCTCTGGGCCTCCTGCCAGCCGTGAGGTAGCAGGGCACCTGGGGTGAGTCTGTGGCTCCTCTCACCTCCTCCTGGGAACGAATCTAAAATCTTCAGTCATTGCCCCAGAAAGGCAAATAGAGCCATTCAACATGCAGTTAGTTCCTGGGCTCCTATGTCCTGCCAAGCCGAGAAGGGGCAGCGTGAGGTTCAGCAAGTTCTGGTGCCAGGCAGTCCTGGCCCTTAACCCTGCTGTTACCCTGAGAGGCCACAGCACCCTCTGAGCACCCTCAGAGCCTTGGGGTCCCATCACATTTTTCGACTGTGTTTCTCTTTAGAAGGCTGTTGTAAAAATATTTTCTAATCTAAAAACAAAAAAATTCTGACCTAAAAATATTTTTTTTTTCTAATCTAAAAAAAAAAAAGGCTGTTGTAAAGCCAGGCACAGTGGCTCACACCTGTGATCCCAGCACTATGGGAAGCTTGCGGCGAGAGGATTACCTGAGCCCAGAGGTTCGAGACCAACCTGGGCAACTTGGCGAGACCTTGTCTTTACAATAAATAAAAAAATTAGCCGGGCTCGGTGGCTCAGCCTGTAATCCCGCGCCTTTGGGAGGCTGAGGTGAGTGAATTGCCTGAGCCCGCGGGTTCGAGATCCGCCTGGGCAGCGAGACCTCATATCTACAATAAATAAAAAAATCAGCTGGGCGTGGTGGCGCATGCCTGTAATTCTGGCTACTCGGAAGGCTGAGGTGGAAGGATCGCCGGAGCCCAGCAGGCCGAGGCTGCGGTGGCCGGGAGCGGCCACTGCACTCCAGTCTGGGTGACAGAGTGAGACTCCAACTCAAAAAAAAAAAATTAGCTGGGTTTCGTGGTGCCTATGCTTCCAGCTACTTGGAAGGCTGAGGCAGGAGGATCGCCCGAGCCCAGCAGGTAGAGGCTACAGTGGCTGTGAGTGTGCCACTGCACTCCAGCCTGGGCGACAGTGAAACTCTGACTCAAAAAAAAGAAGGTTGTTATAGGATTCGAGAGAAAGGTCTTGCCTTTGTTCTCTGTTCTCTCTGCCTGGACAGCTCTGCATCCCCGCCCACCCATCTCCAGTCTTCCTCTTTCATTAGGGTCTCAGCTTAAATGTCACCTCCTCAGGGAAACCCTCCCAGATCAGTCTAAAGCAGAGATCAGCAAACTTTTTCTGTAGAGTCAGACAATAAACAGTGTAGGTTTTGTGGGCTTTATGATCTCTGTAGCAGCAACTCCACTCTGTAGTAAGAAAGCAACATACCTGGGCTCGGTGGCTCAGTCTGTAATCTCGCACCTTTGGGAGGCTGAGGTGAGTGGATTGCCTGAGCCCTCGGGTTCGAGACCTGCCTGGGCAACTTGGCAAGACCTCGTCTCTACAATAAAATCAAAATGAGCCGGGCATGAGCCGGCAGGTCGAGGCTGCGGTGGCCGGGAGTGGCCACTGCACTCCAGTCTGGGTGACAGAGTGAGACTCCAACTCAAAACAAAAAGAAAGCAACATAGACAATATAAATAGGTGTAACTAGGTTCCAACAAAACTTTAGGGATATTGACATATGATTTTCATGTAATTTTCACGTCATGAAATGTTTTTCTATGGATTTTGTTTTCAAGACTTAAAAATGTAAAACTATTCTTAGCTTATGGGCCATGTGAAGACAGGTGGCAGGCTGGATTTGGCCTGCGGGCTGCCAACTGGATACAAAGTCTTAAGCATGAGTGTCTCTGAGGCACTTGTCACCATCAGTTATATTTTCCCTTCTCCCCTCCCCCACTTTCATTCTTCTCTGATGTATCACCCATTTATATCTAGGATATACACTCCCTGAAAGCAAGAATCTTGTCTTTTTCCTGGTTTTCTTCTGTATTTTATCTCTTCTTATATTTCTGTTTTTCTTTACCTGCGATCTCACTCTGTCACCCAGGCTAGAGAGCAGTGACACAATCATGGCTCACTATAGCTTTGACCTCCTGGGCTCAGCCAATCTTCCCACCTCAGTCTTCCAAGTAGCTGGAATTACAGATGTACACCACCATGCTTGACTAAGTTTTTAACTTTTTTGTAGGGACTACAGGCATATCCTGCTAATTTTTTTTTTTTTTTTTGTAGAGACGATGTCTCACTATGTTACCCAGGCTGGTCTAAAACTCCTGGGCTCAAGCAGTCTGCCTCCCAAAGTGCTGGGATGATAGGTATGAGCCACTGGCCCCATCATATGCTTTTAACTCTGACTCTTGGCCTCCTCTTTCCCTCATTAGGACTCTTATGATTACATTGGCCCCACTTAGATAATCAGAATAATCTCCCCATCTCAAAGTTAGCCGATTAATTTCTTTTTTTTTTTTGAGTTAGAGTCTCACTCTGTTGCCCAGACTGGAGTGCAGTGGCCGCTCCTGGCTACCGCAGCCTCGACCTGCTAGGCTCCGGCGATCCTTCCGCCTCAGCCTTCTGAGTGGCTGGAATTACAGGCATGCGCTACCACGCCCAGCTGATTTTTTGATTTATTGTAGATATGAGGTCTCGCCGCCCTGGCGGGTCTCGAACCCGCGGGCTCAGGCAATCCACTCACCTCAGCCTCCCAAAGGCGCGGGATTATAGGCTGAGCCACCGAACCCGACTAGCCGATTAATTTCATCGGCAATCCTAATCTCTCCTTGCCATGTAGTATAATGTATTCACAGGGACCAGCAATTAGCACACTTACACCTTTGGAGGGCCACTGTTCTTCCCATCACACTGCAGGAAAAAGAAGATCTGTTGGACTTTTCTTCATTTATTTTTGGCATTTAGTCTTGTTTCGTATTCATTTACACATAGAAGAGAGCTGGGCAAAATCTCTTTAATACCTGTCAACTCTGACGTTTTAATCCGGCCCTAGCTACTTAGCAGGTAACAGACACTAGAATTACTTGACAGAGCCGGACTCGATGGCTCAGCCTGTAATCCCGCACCTTTGGGAGGCTGAGGTGAGTGGATTGCCTGAGCCAGCGGGTTTGAGACTCTCCTGGGCAACTTGATGAGACCTCATCTCTACAATAAATCAAAAATGAGCCGGAAGTGGCAGCGCACGCCTGTAGTTCCAGCTACTTGGAAGGCTGAGGCGGAAGGATCACTGGAGCCCAGCAGGTCGAGGCTGCGGTGGCCGGGAGCGGCCAATGCACTCCAGTCTGGGTGACAGAGTGAGACTCCAAATCAAAAAAAAAAAAAAAAAGAATTACTAGACAGAAGTGAAAAATTCGGATTTGTGGAATTCAGTGGAGTCAGGTGCAACAGCTACATCTGAAAGAGTTTGTGAAAAGACACAGATTCCAGTCCTCCCGCAGACCTCCCGGAGCCCAGGTGCAGGCCTGGAAATCTGCATTTCCACGTGTCTCTCCACCCTTACAGCAGACCCTGCTGGTGTCTGCTCATAAGCTCTTGCAGAGTCCTACTGCAAGCACCCGTGGCACTCTGCGTAAAGGCTTGCTGTGGTTTGAATGTGTCCCCCTAAAAGCATGTGTTGGAAACTGAATCCCCAATGAAACAGTGTTAAGAGGTGGAAACTTTCACAGGTGATTAGGTCATGTGGGCTCTGACCTCAAGAATGAATTAATACCATTATAGTGTGAGTGGGTTCCTTATAAAAGGATGACCCCTTGACCCCTCTCCAACCTCTTTTTACCCTTCCACAATAAACTGACACAGCAAGAATACCCTTAACAGATGCCAGCCCCCTTAATATTGGACTTCCCAGCATCCAGAACTGTGAGAAATACATTTCTTTTTTTTTTTTTTGAGTTGAAGTCTCACTTTGTGCCCAGACTGGAGTGCAGTGGCCACTCCCAGCCACCGCAGCCTCGACCTGCTGGGCTCTGGCGATCCTTCCACCTCAGCCCTCCAAGTAGCTGGAACTACAGGCGCACGCGACCACGCCCAGCTAATTTTTTGATTTATTGTAGAGATGAGGTCTCACCAAGTTGCCCAGGCGGGGCTCAGGCAATCCACTCACCTCAGCCTCCCAAGGCGCAGGATTACAGGCTGAGCCACTGAGCTCGGCTTTAATTTGTTTTTTAATTTTTTTTTTTTTGGTAGAGAGAAGTCTCAATATGCTGCCCAGGCTGGTCTCGAACCCTGGGCTCAAGCAATCCTTACAAAGTGCTGGGATTATAGGCGGGGGCCACTGTGCCTGGCCCTTTGGGCATTCTGATATAGCAGCAGATAATGAACTAAGAAAGAACTTTCCCTTGGCACAGCGCACACTAACCGTGCTGGGAGTTAATGTTCCTCAAGCAATGACTGGGAGCGGGGAGGATAAATACTTCCTCTCCCTTATTTAGAATGGTCTGAAGTGCATATTCTAAACTGTTTCCCAGCGCTCCCCACTGGGACTAAGCTCCAACTACCCACAATGGTGACCTGCTTGACAACACAGCTGTATTGACATGTTTCTCCTCCCTATCTTTTTTTTTTTTTGAGTTGGAGTCTCACTCTGTCACTCAGACTGGAGTGCAGTGGCCGCTCCCGGCCACCGCAGCCTCGACCTGCTGGGCTCCGCGATCCTTCCACCTCAGTCTTCCAAGTAGCTGGAACTACAGGCGTGCGCTACCACGCCCGGTTAATTTTTGATTTATTGTAGAGATGCGGTCTCGCCAAGTTGCCCAGGCAGGTCTCGAACCCGCGGGCTCAGGCAATCCACTCACCTCAGCCTCCCAAAGCGCGGGACGACAGGCTGAGCCACTGAGCCCGGCTTTTCCTCCCTATCTTAATTTCCCACTCCCGTGTCTGGCAAAACCAACCAAGGCACTTCCTTTAAGAATTTCTTAGGGTAACACACTTGGTAACCACCACTGAGGATGATCCTATTAATAAATATCCCCTGTGCTTACTGCATTCCAGATGTGAGCAGATCTGAGGACTTCAGGGAGTTTTCTTCCAGAAGTTAGACGGATAGAATTTCGGATGTATTGGAAAGTGTGGAGAGGACACCTGGACCACAGGCAAAGAGTTGAACTGATAACAAATGTTGAGAAAATTAAGCCAGGGTTGGCTGGGTAGGGGAACAGGACAATTATTAACTCAAAGATAAATGAAAAGTTGTGCAGAAAAGCAAAGGTCATCATAGTTTACCATGGAGCTCAGTTGTGAATGGAATTTATATAGTCATAATAATGTAAACAGTAAATATTGATGGTGTCAGAATTACCATATAACTACGTTGAGAGGATGGGGGTGGAAGGGTGTGTGCTGGGCAGGTGTGGGAAGGAAAGAGAACAGAACCCTTGTCGCCCTGAGTGGGAAGCAGATTTTACTGAAAACAGAAAAATTCAGAAGCAGTGATAGAAGCATGTTATTCTAAGACATGGAGTAAAATACCAAAAAATTCAGCTCCAAGTGAGTGCCTCTGGGGAGGAAGAAATGAGAGGGGGAGTGAAGTGAGATTTTTGTTTTTAGTAAATTTTACTCTTCGCCTGTAGTCACAGCTACTAAGGAGGCTGAGGCAGAAGGATTGCTTGAGACCAGGAGGTCGAGGCTGCTGTGATCTGGGATCGTGCCACTGCATTCCAGCCTAGGATTCACAGTGAGGTCCTGTCTCCAAAATAAGAAAGAAAAGAAAAGAAAATTTGACTCCGGTGGCTCAGCTTGTAATCCCGCGCCTTGGGAGACTGAGGTGAGTGGATTGCCTGAGCCTGAGGGTTCAAGACCCACCTGGGCAACTTGGTGAGACCTCATCTCTACAATAAATCAAAAAATTAACCGGGTGTGGTAGCGTGCGCCTGTAGTTCCAGCTACTTGGAAGGCTGAGGTAGAAGGATCGCCGGAGCCCAGAAGGTCGAGGCTCCAGTGGCCGGGAGCGGCCACTGCACTCCAGTCTGAGCAACAGAGTGAGACTCCAACTCAAAAAACAAAAAAGAAAATTTGACTCTTCAACTTATATGCATGTGTGACTCTGATACAAATAAAATTTAAACCAAAAACAAACTTAAAAGGACAGGAATAACATATATTAAAATGTTGTTTTAGCCGGGCTCGGTGGCTCAGCCTGTAATCCCGCGCCTTTGGGAGGCTGAGGTGAGTGGATTGCCTGAGCCCGCGGGTTCAAGACCCGCCTGGGCAGCGAGACCTCATCTCTACAATAAATCAAAAAATCAGCCGGGCGTGGTAGCGCACGCCTGTAATTCCGGCTACTCGGAAGGCTGAGGCGGAAGGATCGCCGGAGCCCAGTAGGTCGAGGCTGCGGTGGCCGGGAGCGGGCACTGCACTCCAGTCTGGGCGACAGAGTGAGACTCCAACTCAAAAAAAAAAAAAAAATGTTGTTTTAGCAGGGCATGGTGGCCCATGCTTGTAATCCCAGCACTTTGAGAGGCTGAGGCAAGAGGATTGCCTGAGCCCAGGGGTTTGAGATCAGCCTGAGCTATATGGTGACCAGCCTCATCTCTACAATAAATCAAGAAATCAGCTGGGTGTGATGGTACATGCCTGTGCCCAGCAGGTCGAGGTTGCGGTGGCTGTGAGCATGCCACTGCACTCTAGCCTGGTTGACAGAGTAAGACTCTGAGTCAAAAAAAAAAAAAAAATTAGCCAGGCACAGTGGCTCATGCCTGTAATCCCAGCACTTTGGGAGGTCGAGGCAAGAGGATTGCCTCAGCCCAGTGATTTGAAACCAGCCTGGGCTACACGGTGAGACCTCGTTTCTACAATAAATTGAAAAATTAGCCAGGCATGGTGGCACATGCCCGTAGTTCCAGCTACTTGGGAGACTGAGGCAGGAGGATAGCCTGAGCCCAGCAGGTTAAGGCTGCAGTGGCCGTGAGCATGCCACTGCACTCCAGCCTGAGTAACAGTGAGACTCTAACTCAAAAAAAAAAATGTTGTTTTGATAATGGTGATCTCTGAATTGTGGATCATGGGTATTATTTTTTCCTTTTGCTTATTTGTATTTTTAAAAATTTTTATTCTACAAATGACATATGGTTTAAAATAGGAAAAAACATGATATTTTAAAAAGCAGGGGGGCAGTAAACCCAGGGTCAGCCTGGATTCAAAGGTTTCCGTCTTCACCAGGTCTTAGGGTGGGGACGTGGGGCAGATGCAGCATGGCTGGGGTGGAGGAGGAAGAATCTGCAGGGCTGGTGACTCAGAATAGGGAGGCGAGGCAGGGTCAAGACAGAAATAACAAAATATCCATGGCCTTGACTTCCTGGGTTTAAATAAATATGACAAGCTGGCGCATTTCTAGTTGATGAAAGATGACTGGCAGTGGCTGAGTGTTGTTGGTCTCGGGCACAGTGTCAAAAGGCTTTATTTACATTTTCTGCTTCTACTCTTTGTTTGTTGGAGTCTTTGTCGCCCTGACTGGGGTGCAGTGGCACGATCACAGCTACTGCACCCTTGACCTGCTGGACTCGGGTGATCCTTCCACCTCAACCTTTCAAGCAGCTGGAACCCACAGGCGTGTGCCACCATGCCCAGCTAATTTTTTGATTTATTGTAGAAACGAAGTCTCGTCAAGTTGTCCAGGCTGGTCTTGAACACTGGGCTCAGGCAGTCCTCTCACCTCTAACTTCCAAAGTGCTGGGATTACAGGGGTGAGCCACCACGCCTGGCTGGTTCCCGTCTTCTTTGAAGAAATCCAAACCCCTCTTAGTGGTCTGCAAGCCCCCTTGATCTGCTTCCTTTCCCCACAGGGGTCTCTTACACGTTCTCCCCTTCACCCTAACTCACTTATCTGCTCCTTGAACATGCCAAGCCTGTCCCCCACATCAGGACCTTTGCACTTGCTGTTCTTTGACTAAGTTCTTCTAGAAACGCATATCGCCGCCTCCTCATCATATTTAGTTCCCATCACAAATGGAACTACCCTGACAGAGGCGGTTTCCCCACCTGTCCCAACCAGCTACTGTCTCTTCCAGCATCTCACTTTCTTGCACTTATGGCGCATATTATGGAAAACTATTCTATTTTATTCTTTTAAAAAATGTTTTAAGCCGGGTTCGGTGGCTCAGCCTGTAATCCCGCGCTTTGGGAGCCTGAGGTGAATGAATTGCCTGAGCTCACGGGTTCAAGACCTGCCTGGGCAACTTGGCGAGACCTCATCTCTACAATAAAAATTAAAAAATCAGCCGGGCATAGTAGCACGTACCTGTAATTCTGGCTACTCGGAAGGCTGAGGCGGAAGGATCACCGGAGCCCAGCAGGTCGAGGCTGCGGTAGTCGGGAGTGGCCACTGCACTCCAGTCTGGGCGACAGAGTGAGACTCCAACTCAAAAAAAAAAAATGTTTTAAAAATTATAAGCCAGCCAGGCTCAGTGGCTCAGCCTGTAATCCCAGCACTTTGGGAGGCTGAGGTGAGTGGATTGCCTGAGCCCGCGGGTTCGAGACCTGCCCTGGCAACTTGGCGAGACCTCATCTCTACAATAAATCAAAAATTAGCCGGGCGTGGTAGTGCATGCCTGTAGTTCCAGCTACTTGGAAGGCTGAGGCGGAAGGATTGCCGGAGCCCAGCAGGTCTAGGCTGCGGTGGCCGGGAGCGGCCTCTGCACTCCAGTCTGGGTGACAGAGTGAGACTCCAACTCAAAAATAAAAAAAATAATAAAAATAACAAAAATTATTGAAGTAGTATTCATATAACACAAGCTTTAGCTTTTTATTTAGTTTCCTTATTTATTTAATTTAATTTAATTTAATTTTTTGAGTTGGAGTCTTACTCTGTCCCCCAGGCTAGAGTCCAGTGGCACACTCAAAGCCACCACAGCCTCAAACTGCTGGGTTCAGGTGATCCTTCCACCTCAGCCTCCTGAGCAGCTGGGGTTACAGGGGTGCACCACCACACCTGGCTAATTTTTTCATTTATTGTAGATCTTGCCAAGTTGCCCAGGCTGGTCTCAAACTCCTGGAGTCAGGCAATCCTCTTGCCTCCACCTCCCGAAGTGCTGGGATTACAGGCATGAGCCGCCGTCTCCGGCTTCCAGTTCACTTTCTCACCTGCCATCCCCATTAGACTCTCAGAAACTTTCTACTTAGAAGAGTGCCTGGCTGCATCATGAAATACGGATTAAGCCCCGCTATGTGCTATGCAGACAGCAGCATGAAAAACCTTTTCCGAGGAAACGCTCTTCCTAACCTCTTCCTTCTCCTGCGTAATCCAGTCTCCCCCACACCTCCTCAAGGCAGGTGATGGGCTAGGAGCTTGCAAGCTGGTTTGGGGAAGTCTCCTCTTTGCTAACTCAGCAGACATGCTCCAGGTCTCTCTTGAGAGAGCCACCCCATGCTGCCAAGGGGCTTCCACCAAAATGGAAACCAAAGTCCCACTGAGCACCTGCTTCCAAGGGGATTCCTGGCCCTTTGGTTCTTTTTTGTTTTTGAGTTTGAGTCTCACTCTGTCACCCAGGCTGAAGTGCAGCAGCATGATTACCGCTCACCACAGCCTCAACTTCCTGAGATCAGGAGATCCTTCTGCCTCAACCTCCTGAGCCGCTGGGACTGCAGGTGCACGCCATCACGTCCTCCGGCGTGCTCTCTCTCTCTTCTCCCCTCCCCCATCTCTCTTCTTTTTTTTTTTTTTTTGAATTGGAGTCTCACTCTGTCCCCCGACTGGAGTGCAGTGCCCCCTCCGGCCACCGCAGCCTCGACCTGCTGGGCTCCGGGGATCCGTCCGCCTCAGCCTTCTGAGTAGCCGGAATTACAGGCATGGCCCCCCACGCCCAGCTGATTTTTTGATTTATTGTAGAGATGAGGTTTCGCTGCCCAGGTGGGTCTCGAACCCGCGGGCTCAGGCAATTCACTCACCTCAGCTTCCCAAAGGCGCGGGATTACAGGCTGAGCCACCGAGCCCGACTTTCTTTTTTTTTTTTTGAGTTGGAGTCTCACTCTGTTGCTCAGACTGGAGTGCAGTGCTCCGGAAATCCTTCCGCCTCAGCCTTCCAAGCAGCCAGAATTATAGGTATGCGCTACCACACCCGGCTGATTTTTGATTTATTGTAGAGATGAGGTCTCGCTGCCCAGGCAGGTCTCGAACCCACGGGATCAGGCAGTCCACTCGCCTCAGCCTCCCAAAAGGCGTGGGATTACAGGCTGAGCCACCTAGCCCGGCTTTTCTCTCTTTTTTTTTAAGAGATGAGGTCTCACCATGTTGCCCAGGCTGGTCTCAAACTCCTGGGCTCAAGCAATCCTCCTGCCTCAGCCTCCCAAAGTGCTGGGATTACAGATGTGAACCACCACGCCCAGCCTCTTTTGGTTCTTATTTAAGACAAATCCATGGGACACTTACGGTATTTGCCATAAATAAAAAGATGGAGTTGGGGGCACTGGTCAAGAAATGCAGAGAGGCCTCTGGTTGCAGAGAGAACAGTCTCCAGTTCACAATAGGTAAGGACATGGGGATCCCAGCTCCACAAATGAAAGACACTGAATTCTTCCAACAGCCGGAATGAGCTGGAAGCTGATTCTTCCTGGACCCTCCAGATGAGGAGTCGGATAGGCTGATAGCTCTACTTCAGCCATCTACACCCTGAGCACAGAACACAGCAGAGCCTGCATGAACTCAGGACCCACAGAACTGTGAGCTAATGATGGATACTGTTTAAAAGAAAAAAAAAGGCGGGCACAGTGGCTGGTGCCTGTCATCTCGGTATTTTGGGAGGCAGCGAGAGGATTGCCTGAGCCCAGGTGTTTGAGACCAGCCTGGGCAACTTGGCGAGACCTTGTCTGTACAATAAATCCAAAAATTAGCCAGGCATGGTGGTCCACACCTAGGATCCCAGCTACTTGAAAGACTGAAACAGAAGGATTGCCTGAGCCCAGCAGGTCGAGACTGCAGTGGCTGTGAGCATGCCACTGCATTCCAGCCTGGGTGACAGAATGAGAATCCAACTAAAAAAAATAAAAATAAAAATAAACTATAAGATAATTCACAAAATTCTCTAAAATTATGACTGTTTTTCACTCTCTCCATATTTTTCTGTATTGTCTGAAAAAATGTACAATAATGAGCCAATACTGTTTTTACAATTACGAAAAAATGTTAAATTAATTCCTAGCCTAGGCAACATAGCGAGACCTCATCTCTATACAAAATTAAAAAAAAAATTAGCCAGGCGTGGTAGCAGTCTCCTGTAATCCAAAATCCAGTCTCCTGTAATACAAAAAAATTAAAAAATTAGCTGGATGTGGTGGTGTACATCTGTAGTTCAAGTTAATTTGAAGGCTGAGGTGGGAGGATTGCCTGAATCCAGAATGTTGTGTCTGCGGTGAGCCACTGCACTCCAGCCTGGACAGCAGAGTGAGAACTTGACTCAAAAAAACAAAACAAAACAAAAAAACCCTTCAGGGGCAGGAGACACCGCTTAATAAATAACTCTGCCCTTGAGTGTAGAAGCAGTTACTAGTGCTGAGTTATTTGCCTGACTTGCCTTTGTGTGTTTGAGGACTGTTTTTGCCCCTGTGCATCAGGACAGGCCTGTTAAAGTTTGGAGGCGGGGATTGGAGATGTCCTTCTTTCTCCTCTTGTCTGTGTTTGGGAGTGAAGGGACTGGCTCATCCATCTCTTGGTTTGTTTGGTCATTTAGTTCACTCCCAGGTGTTCAATAAGGTTTGGGGAAAAAATTGATCCATCCAGTCAAAAGATTTGCATGCATTCATCTCAAAGACTGAGGCAGATCCATATCTACCCTTGAAGTTAAAACAAACACACCACACAGAGTGATATTTATTTGACAAATATGTATTGAGTACTTAGGCATCTGTTCAGGGCACCAGGGACTCAGCAATGGCAAGTAGAGGAAAACCCTGCCTTGATGGTGCTGACAACCTGGGAGAAAGGAAAAGCCACACAAGAAAGCGAAATAGGGCTGACTGCCGTGGCTCACCTGTAATCCCAGTGCTTTGGGAGGCTGAGATGGGAAGATCACTTGAGACCAGAGATTCAAGACCAGCCTGGGCAACAGAGCCAGGTTCTGTCTAAAAAAAAAAACAACAAAATTAGCTATGCCATGTCAGTGCATGACTGTAGTCCCAGCTATTCAGGAGGCCAAGCTACATTTGTGCCACTGCATTCCAGCCTGGGCAACAGAATGAAACCCTGTCTTTAAAAAAAAAAAAATTAAATTAGCCGGGCGTGGTGGCACACGCCTGTAGTTTCAGCTACTTGGAAGGCTGATACGGAAAGATTGCTTGAATCCAGCAGGTTGAGCCTGTGGTAGCTGTGTCACTGCGCTCCAGTCTGGGTGACAGAGTGAGACTCTGACTCAAAAAAAAAAAAAAAAAAGAAAAAGAAGGCTCTCCCCAAGAGGTGACCAAGATGGTGCCCAGCAGCATCTCACTTCCATTTTTTCCCTTAGCAATTTATTTGTCACCCAGGCTGGAGTGCAGTGGCATGATCATGCCTCACCGCAGCCTCGATTTCCTGTGCTCAGGCAATCCTTCCACCTCAGCCTCCTGAGTAGCTGGAACTACAGGTGCACAACATCACACCTGACTAATTTTTCTGAATTTTTTTTTTTTTTTTTTTTTTTTTTTTTTTTTGTGGAGGCGAGGTCTTGCCATGTTGCCCAGGCTGGCCTCGAACTCCTGGACTCAAGTGATACTCCCACCTCGGCCTCTCAAAGTGCTGGGATTACAGACATGGGCTCCCACGCCTGGCTCACTTAGCAACTGTAGAGAAAAGAGAAAACCTCTTACCCTGGCAACATGAGCTGCCCTTAATTGGTCCAGTTGGGATCGCTCATGCTCCCCGTAAACCACTTGTGTTGACCCAAGAGACAGAGGAATCCGAGTGAGAATAACGTGTCCACTCCTGGAACCAGAAAAAAGCGTCTCCTTCAGCTGAACCACATCTACTGAGGGTGGGAAAAGACCACCCAAATCCCTACTGCAAAGGCCCCAAATATGCATTATCAGCAAAGCCTGAGCATTAACTATCTGTCATGAGACAGGGGCAGTCATGGTTCCCGTTTTACAGGGGTGACCTGAAGCTCAGCAACTTTATATGGTCGCACAACTGAGGAGTGGAGAAGCTGGCATTTGAATGGAGTCTGTCTAACGCCAAAGCCCCGCGGGATGATGCTGCTAATAACAATAATCATTCAGTTGAGCGGCCATAAAGAAGAACAACATGGTGGCCTTCGCAGCAAATTGGATGGAGTTGGAGACCATCATACTAAACAATCCATCACAGAAACACAGAACTGAATACTGCATGTTCTCACTCATAAGTGGGCCCTGAACATTAATCACATTAGCACAAGGGAGGGATTGTAGTTGCTAGGGGAAAGGGGGAGGGAGGGGGAGGATGGGAGGACACATGACAACACAAAGGACACCTGGTTCACTACAGGGGAAGCGAGGGCCAGTTAGAAGCTCAAACTTCACCTGCGTGCAGCCCACTTATGTAGTTAATCCTCACTTGTACCCCACATCTCTATAACACGATTTAAAAAAATCATTCGGTTGAGTATTCCTAAGCCAAAAATCTGAAATACTCTAAAACCCAAAACTTTTTTGTTTTTTGTTTTTGAGTTGGAGTCTCACTCTGTTGCCGAGGCTGTAGTACAGTGGCACGCTCATGGCCACTGCAGCCTCAACCTGCTAGGCTCAAGCGATCCTTCTGCCTCAGCCTTCCAGGTAGCTGGACCTACATGCGCAAGCCACCACGCCTGGCTAATTTTTGATTTATTGTAGAGATGGCGGAGGGGTCTTGCCAAGTGGCTTGGGCTGGCCTCGAACCCGTGAGCTCTGGCAATCCTCTCACCTTGGCTTCCCAAAGTGCTGGGATTATATGCATGAGCCACCGCACCCGGCCTAAAATACAAAACTTTTTGAGTGCTGATGTGGTACTCAAAGGAAATGCCCATTGGAGCATCTCAGCTTTTGAATTTCAGGTTAGGGAGCTCAACATGCAAGTGTAATGCAAATACTAGAAAATCCTAAGAGATCTGAAATCTGAAACATTTCAAATCAGGGATTTCAACCTGTAATAGTCATGAGAACTGCTTTTTTTTTTTTTTTTTTGACTTGGGGTCTCACTCTGTCACCCAGGCTGGAGTGCAATGGCATGATCACAGCTCACTGCAGCCTTAACCTCCTGGGCTCAGGATAATCCTCCCACCTCAGCCTCGAGCTGCACAGGGCATGGCACCACTCCTGGCAATTTTTTTTATTTTTTTTTTTTGAGTGGAGTCTCACTCTGGGCCAGCTGGAGTGCAGTGGCTGCTGCCACCGCAGCCTCGACCTGCTGGGCTCCGGCGATCCTTCCGCCTCAGCCTTCGAATAGCTGGATTACAGGCATGCGCTACCACGCCCAGCTGATTTTTTAATTTATTGTAGAGATGAGCCTGCCCAGGACAACGGGCTCAGGCAATTCACTCCCTGCCTAGGATACTGGCTGAGCCACCGCTCTGGCTAATTTTTTTATTTTTATTTTTTGAGTCAGAATCTCACTCTGTTGCCCAGGCTGGAGAGCAGTGGCAGGCTCCCGGCCACTGCAGCCTCGACCTACTGGATTCAGCCTTCCAAGTAGCTGGAAATACAGGCACATGCCATCACGCTCAGCTAATTCTTTGATTTACTGTAGAGATGAGGTCTTGCCAAGTTGTCCAGGCTGGTCTCGAACCCATGAGCTCCGGCAATCCTCTCACCTCGGCCTCCCAAAGTGTGGGATTACAGATATGAGTCACTGCTCCCAGCCAGAACTGCTGTTTTTTGAGTACCTACTGTCTGCTAAGCTTTGCAAGCATGATCTCGTTTTATTCTTTCAGTAACCCTTCAATGTGAATGAAGTGAACAATGATTCCTTGACATCCCTCCTAGTCCAGCCACAGATACCAGACCCCACGAATCTAAGCCAATCAGGGGACTTGCATCCCCTTGCCAGAAATGGGTTCAGGAATGGGCATGTGGCCCACCTCTGACCAACAGGAACCGGGGAGATGTTTGCCAGAAGCTTCTGGGAAAGTTCTTCCTCACTCTTCCAGAAGGTTTGAAAGTGAACCTATTTTCCTACCAGACGTGAAAGAGGATGCCTGGGCCTTGATAGCACCTAGCAGCCATCCTGTGATCACAAAGAGGACTAGCCTGAGGATGAAACTAACACTGTGGACAGAGAGAGAGAAAAAAATCTGGATTGGCCAGATGTGATGGCTCAGCCTGTAATCCCAGCACTTTGGGAGGCCTAGGCAAGAGGATTGCCTGAGCCTGGGGTTTCGAGAACAGGCTGGGCAACTTGGTGAGATTTCGTCTCTACAATAAATCACAAAAACTAGCTGAAAGTGGTAGCATGCATCTGTAGTTCCAGCTACTTGGAAGGCCAAAGCGGAAGGATCGTCTAGGCCCTGCAGGTCGAGACTGCCGTAGCCGTGAGCGTGCCACTCTACTCCAGCCTGCGCGACAAGAATGAGACTCCAACTCAAAAAGAAAGAAAAAACCTGGATCCTGAACAGCATCACTGGGCCACTGGATCTGTTGCTATCCCATCCTACAAGCTTCCTACCGGGGGAGCCTGCTCCTGCTAGGCATGTTGGAGTTTTATAACCCTCGTCTTTCTTTTCTTTTTTTTGAGTTGGAGTCTCACTCTATCGCCCAGACTGGAGTGCAGTGGCCGCTCCCGGCCACCGCAGCCTCGACCTGCTGGGCTCCGGCGATCCTTCTGCCTCAGCCTTCCAAGTAGCCAGAATTATAGGCATGCGCTACCACGCCCGGCTGATTTTTTTTGATTTATTGTAGAGATGAGGTGGGTCTCGCTGCCCAGGCGGGTCTCGAACCCGCGGGCTCAGGCAATCCATTCACCTCAGCCTCCCAAAGGCACGGGATTACAGGCTGAGCCACCGAGCCTGGCTTGGATGAGGTATTTTTAACCTTCTGTTATAGATAGAGAGACTGAGATTCAGGAGGATTGAGTGAGTTGTCTGAGGTAATACCCTGAGCCAGGCTTAGATCATTCATGCTGTATGAGGTGGTGAGATCATTCTTACTGGCAAGGAGGACTCACATGCCCTGATCCTTGGCAGTTGACATGTGTGAACCCTGTGACCCCCCCCACCAGGCATCCACCCTAGAGAAGCACTAACATTTGCAAGGTTGGATGTGACAACGTTACCTATATGAGCTCAAGAGTGTCAGCAGGAAAATGGGCAAATACACCATGACCTATTCCTATAATGAAATGCTGGTGAGCAATTCAAAGGGATGAACTAGCTCTAAATAGATTTTTTTTTTTTGAGTCAGAGTCTCACTTTGTTGCCTGGAGTGTAATGACATGCTGCTCATGGCCACTGCACTCTTGACCTTCTGGACTCAGGCGATCCTTCTGCCTTGGCCTTCCAAGTAGGTGGAACTACAAGCACGTGCCATCACGCCCAGCTAATTTCTTTGATTTATTGTAGAGACAAGGTCTTGCCATGTTGCCCAGGCTGGTCTGGAACCCAGAGGCTCAGGCAATCCTCCACCTCTGTCTCCCAAATTGCCAGGATTACAGGCATGAGCCACTGCACCCAGCCTTAAATAGATCTTAAATAGATGATGCAGAGGCTGTGCATGGTGGTTCATGCCTGTAATTCTGGCACTTTGGGAGACTGAGGCAGGAGGATTGCCTGAGGCCAGAAGTTCAAGACCAGCCTGGGTAACATATTAATAGAAGACCCTGTCTCTACTAAAAAGCACCCTGGACCCAAACTCACTTCCTACTCCAAGTCTGACAGGAGTCTAGCAGTGATCTGACTTCAGCTCCCTCAACTCTCTCTCTCTCTTTCTTTTTTTGAGTCAGAATCTCATTCTGTTGCCAAGGCTGGAGTGCAGTGGCACACTCACGGCCACTGCACCTCAACCTGCTAGACTCAGGTAATCCTTCTGCCTCAACCTTCCAAGTAGCTGAAACTACAGGCACACGTCACCATGCCCAGCTAATTTTTTGGTTTTTTTTGTAGAAACGAGGTCTCACCAAGTTGCCCAGGCTGGTCTCAAACTCTTAGGCTCAGGCAGTTCTCTCGCTTTGGCCTCCCAAAGTGCTGGGATTATAGGCATGAGCCACCGCGCACAGCCCTCCCTTGACTCTCTCCTCTCTTGTTTTTCCTGGACCCACAGGCTGTCCTCATATCCCTCCAGTCAGCCAAGTTCATCTTCACCCGAGGGCTTTTGTACAAGCTGTTCCCTCTGCCTGGAACACTCTTCCCGGGGTGGCTCCAACTCATCCTTCAGGCTTTCACTCAAATGCCACCTGCTCTGAGAGATTTTCCTGACTATCCTGTTTAGGGGAAGCTGAGGCATGAGGAGGGTGAGCCTAGCCTAATTGCCCAACATTGTACTGCTGGTATACTGGTGAGATTCTGAATCATGTTATCATATCATATGACTCTATTTCCAATGTTTTCTAAAATGGTGATATAGGTTGGGCACAGTGGCTCATACCTGTAATCCCAGCACTTTGGGAGGCCAAGGTGAGAGGATCGTTTAAGCTCAGGAGTTCAAGACCAGTCTGGGCAACATAGCGAGACCTCAGCTCTATAAAAACTCAAATAAAAATTAGTGCCAGGCGCAGTGGCTCATGCCTATAATCCTAGCACTTTGGGAGGCCGAGGTGAGAGGATTGCCTGAGCCAATGGGTTTGAGATCACCCTGGGCAACTTGGTGAGACCTCATCTCTACAATAAATTAAAAAATTAGCTGGGCATGGTAGTGTGCACCTGTAGTTCCAGCTACTTGGAAGACCGAGGCGGATGGATCGCCTGAGTCCAGCAGGTCGAGGCTGCGGTGCATGCCACTACACTCCAGCCTGGGTGACAGAGTGAGACTTCGACTCTAAATAAATTAAATAAAATCAATGAAGAGGCAATCCTGAGAGAGGACAAATGCGTTTCTGAGGTCCGCATCCTCCTGGATGAGAATAAGATCCTCGTGTTTTTCAGTCGCTGAGAGCTCCCCCTCTCCCATCCTTCCATCTGACGGTTGTCCCCTCTTGGCTCTGCGGCGAAAACCCCAAACCAAGTCTAGGTCCCCAAGCCTCTCTGCTTAGCAACCTCCGCTCCCCCACCAATGTTTCTTGCCTGCAAAATGGGGATAATAAAAGCCTTACCTGGTGAGAATTCAGCTTCACGGGGCTTAAAAGCATTTGGGAAGGAAGGCTCTTGCTGTGTGGGAACCGTCCTGTGTGGTGAGCTTAGTCAGGTGAACTTTGATCAAAGCCTGGCTCGGGATGTGTCCTCAGACAACTCAATCTCCCTGAGCCTCAGTCTCCCTATCTGTGAAAGAAGGATAAAAATACCTGAATCTGACCAGTGGCTCAGCCTGTAATCCCAGCGCTTTGGGAGGCTGAGGTGAGTGGATTGCCCGAGCCAGCGGGTTCGAGACCTGCCTGGGCAACTTGGCGAGACCTCATCTCTACAATAAATCAAAAATTATCCGGGCATGGTAGCGTGTGCCTGTAGTTCCAGCTACTTGGAAGCCTGAGGCGGAAGGATCACCAGAGCCCAGCAAGTAGAGGTTGTGGTGGCCGGCAGCGTGCCACTGCACTCCAGTCTGGGCAAAGGAGTGAGACTCCAACTCATAAAAAAAAAACAAAACCTGAATCCTTTAGAACAAGGGTCCCCAAACCCCGGAGCCATGGACCTGTACTAGGGCCATGGCCTGCTAGGAACCAGGCAGGACAGCAGGAGGTGAGCGAAGCTTCCTCTGTATTTACAGCGCTCCCTATCACTCACATTACCGCCTGAGCTCTGCCTTCTGTCAGATCAGCGCCACATTAGATCCTCTTAGGAGCATGAACCCCATTGTGAACTGCGCATGCCAGTGACCTAGGCTGCGAGCTCCTTGTGAGAATCTAATACCAGTGATCTGTGGTAGAACTGAGGCGGTGAGGCCAGCGCTGGTGAACGGCTGCAAATACAGATGAACGCTAGCAGTGAGGTTTGACTGCACATCCACCCCCAACATTCAACCTTGGACGTGGAAAAATTATATTCCACAAAACCTGTCCCTGATGCCAAAAGATGAAGGTCCCAGCTACTTAGGAGGATCACCTGAGATCAGGAGGTCGAGGCTGCAGTGAGCTATGAGCATGCCACTGCACTCCAGCCTGGGTGACAGAGTGAGATTCCAACTAAAAAAAAAAATCAAAATACATATATATATGTATATATATATATGTGTGTGCATATATATATACACACACACACATATACATATATATGACATAAGATTGAGTCAATATAGCCAAAGAGCAGCTATTTTAACATTACTTAGCTTTGCCATGTCTGTCTTTCTTTCCTTCCTTCCTTCCTTTCTTTCTTTTCTTTCTTTCTTCCCAGGCTGGAGTGCAGTGGCATGCTCACGGCCACCGCAGCCTCAACCTGCTGGGTTCAGATGATCCTTCCTGCTGGAACTATAGGCGTACGCCACCATAATAATTTTTTGATGTATGTAGAGACGAGGTCTCGCTATGTTGCCCAGCTGGTCTCAACCCTCTGGGCTCAGGCAATTCTTTCGCCTCAGCCTCCCAAAGTGCTGGGATTAAAGGCATGAGCCACTGTGTCTGGCTTGTCATGTTTTTCTATCAAGTTCACTTTAACATGTCCTCTAATCACTAGCCAAGGACAGAACTGGTTTCTCAGAGGTAGCTATTGATAATTGTTTTACAACCCCTCCCCAGCTTATTTTGTAAACAAGTTAACCTTCCTGACACAGACTCCATCAACATGGCAGCAATCATGTGACTAACCCACTCATCTGCCTGCCATCTATCACCTGATGTCAGTACCTGCCCTTACCTGCCCTTTGTGATGACATGAAACAGACCACCACCCAGTCACCTTAATGACCTGATCGCATTAAGGGGAAGGTTTGAAAGGCATTCAAGCTCAAACAGCAGCTGCCTTTGCTTCTGTTAATTTCTGGCCAGGTCATGTGTTCATCGAGCGCTGGCCGCCATGTTTCCTAGCTTTGGCCACCTCCCTATCTTGGGGAAGTGAATCTCCTCTCTCTCTCCTATTACTTTCTAATAAACTATATTTTCCAATCTAACTTCTGTGAAATTCTTTGCATCTTTTGCACGGCCCCAGATTGTAGACCATCCCCTCGTGTCTGACCTCATATTTTGGAGGCCCCACTGGGATTATGATATACGTGTGTGTGTGTGTGTGTGTGTGTGTGTGTGTGTGTGTGTAAAATGTTGAGTGAGTAAAGGAACTTGCAGAAGTAAACATTTAGTCTGATGAGTATGAAGCCACTTATGTAAATGTTGAAGTTGCAAGCAACGTCACATATGCGGTAATAACAGGGGTGATATTGAAATAATTAACAACTGGCATGACCCGGGCCTGGCCAATCAGAACAGAGGCTGCCATGTGGGTCCTGATGGGTGGTCCACATTCTCATCGTTCCCAGGATGATGGTGTGGCTTCTCCATGGTCACCAATCCTTACACCCTCACCAGCCCTGTCTCTTCTATACGTTATTAGCTGTGTGACCTCAGAAAAATTGATTTACCTCTGGGCTTCGGCTTTTTCATCTATTAAATGGGAATAACAGTAGCAAAAGCTACTGCATACCTAGTGTTTCCCATGTGCCAGAAACTCATTATAAACTTTTTGCTCACTCCTTGAATTTACTCATGTCTGGAAAACCTGATAGGACTGTTGCAAAAATAGTGTTAATAGCCTAGAAAAAGGTTTGGCACTGAAAAAATGGCCAACAAATATTAGCCGTTACTGTGTTCTGTCCTGCTTACAAGCCTTCACTGGCTCTCCATTGCCCTTGGGAGACAGTTCAAACTCCTCAACATGGACTACAAGGTCATGGTCTGTTACTTCCCATCCTCCTCCTTCCCTCCATTCTCTTTGTTCCCCGTTCTCCAGTCTTCTGACCCTTCCTCAATTCCTCCCCATGCCTCACACTCCCTGCCACTGAGCCTTTGCATATGCTATCTCTCCTTGCCTGAAGTGCTGTGCCCTCCAGCCCTTCTGCCTGGTTGACCTCTAAATGCCTGCACAAGGTATGTACGATGGTGATGGCGCCTCTTTCAGGAGGTCCTGCTAGGAAGGGCTGAGGCTTCCTGGTCCATGTTCTCAGTTATCCAATTTCCCTTAAGTCATGTCCGGCCTCTTAGAATTCCTTCTCTGGGGTTGGTCTCCCCCTCTCCACTCTTGGACATCAAGGAACTTTCCTGACTCATGTTGTTGAGAGCCTATGGCAGGTGTTACAGATTGGCTCACCCAGCAGCAATCCCAGGTCCCTTTATTGTGACTTCCTGTACAGTAAGGGCCAGAAAGGGAAAAACTGCATGTCCCGGACTTCCTTGCGGCAGGAATGCCTTATGTGAACCAGGTTCCCCTGGTGAAACTTGGGGGCGGGAGTAAGCAGTGGCAAGTGGTGGAATCTTCTGGCAAGCACAGCGGTAGCTGTATCTGGGCCTTCTGGAGTCCTAGCAGCCAGTACCTGGCTTCTTATGTCCAGAGCCACAGTACTGTTTTGTTGGAACAATTCAACAGTAAAGGGCGTGCCACTTCTGGCTTTCATGGTTCTGGTTTCGCTGTCTGTGGTTGTTCAACATCTAGAGTCCCACCTAGTGCCTTTCCTTTTTTTTTTTTTTTTGGAGTTGGAGTCTCACTCTCTCGCCCAGGCTGGAGTGCAGTGGCATGCTCCTGCCCACCGCAGCCTCGATCTGCTGGGCTCCGGCGATCCTTCTGCCTCAGCCTTCCAAGTATCCGGAACTACAGGTGTGCGTTACCATGCCCAGCTAATTTTTGATTTATTGCAGAGATGAGGTCTCCCCAGTTTGCCCGGGTGGGTCTCAAACTCGCGGGCCCAGGTAATCCACTCGCCTCGGCCTCCCAAAGTGCTGGGATTACAGGTTGAGCCACCCGAGCCCGGCCTCCTAACGCCTTTCATAAATCGTAAATCCCTTCCCTCTTAGGCTGACTCTAGCTGATTGTCAATTTAGAACCCCCCCCATAGCACTCAGTAAATATTTGTTGAGTGATTGAACAAATGAATGGTGACCTTTCAGGAACCTCTCTGTTTCCACGATTTTATCCGCAAGAAGGAACATTTCAGTCTGAGTCTGCATCACAGGCCCTGGGTGGGTAGGGTTCTTTCAAAGGTCAGGGACAGGAAGGCAATGTGGAATGGCCTTATCACCGGCAGGACAGAACACCGAGGCCTTGCAGATGAAAGAGAGGCTAAGGAAGGAACTGGGGTTATCTCCCTGGTAGACAGGGAAGCTGGCTGGAGTCTCCGAATGAGGGGGCTCTGGGAAGGCTGATGTGTGAGGAAGAGGAAGCAGCCAGGGTAGATCACTCCTCTGTCCCAAGGCCATCCTGGGGGTTTCTTCCAGGGACCCATCCTGCTGCGCACACCAGTGAGTCACCTCACGGTGTATTTCAGTGGAAAACCAGGTTGGAAAAATACGGTTGCTGGGCAAATATTTTATTTATTTATTTTATTTTTTATTTTTTTGAGTTGGAGTCTCACTCTGTTGCCCAGACTGGAGTGCAGTGGCTGCTTCCGGCCACCGCAGCCCCGACCTGCTGGGCTCTGGCGATCCTTCCGCCTCAGCCTTCCGAGTAGCCGGCATTATAGGCACGCGCAGCATGCCCGGCTGATTTTTGATTTATTGTAGAGATGAGGTCTCGCCAAGTTGCCCAGGCGTGTCTCAAATCCACGGGCTCAGGCAATCCACTCACCTCAGCCTCCCAAAGGCACGGGATTATAGGCTTGAGCCACCCTGCCCGGTCTAAATACATATTTAATCATTTCCCAGCCAGGGAACCTGAAAGGTTAAAAAGATTGGTAAGTTTTTCTTCTCACCCCCTCCACCCCCATTGCCCTTGGGCTGCACCAGGCCGGCCTGAGCCCTGGTTTCCTATAAAGCCAGCACTGCGGCAGGCCCCCTTCAGCTGCCTTCTGATTATCTACCGGAACCTCATCACACATCAACCAGGAAGAGACATTCTCTGACTTTTACAGGATACAGGAAATCACCGTTGGCTGTTGCCAGAGGTAGTAAGGAAGATGGTCAGTCGGTGGAACAGAGGGTGTCATTGGCGGAAATGCCTCCGCTGAAGGGGAGGGGGAACATTCCCTGAGGGGGAAGGTACTGAAAGCACAGTAAACACTGGTGTTAATATTGTCATGAGCCATCACTTGCAGGAAACCACCTCCACAAGAGAAACCTACATGAATTATGTCAAAGATTACACAAAATTGGCTTAGCACGGTGGTTCACACCTGTATTTTTTTTTTTTTTTTTTTTTTAGTTGGAATCTCACTCTGTCACCCAGACTGGAGTGCAGTGGCCGGTCCAGGCCCCTGTTGCCTCGACCTGCTGGGCTCTGGCGATCCTTCCGCCTCAGCCTTCCAAATAGCTGGAACTACAGGCACATGCTACCACGACCGGCTAATTTTTGATTTATTGTAGAGATGAGGTCTCGCCAAGTTGCCCAGGCGGGTCTCGAACCCACGGGCTCAGGCAATCCACTCACCTCAGCCTCCCAAAGCGCGGGATGACAGGCTGCGCCGCCAAGCCCGGCAGCTCACACCTGTAATCCCAGCACTTTGGGAGGCTGAGGTGGGAGGATCAGAGGATCACTTGAGGTCAGGACTTCGAGACCAGCCTGGACAACATGGTGAGACCTCGTATCTACAGAAAATTAGTCTACTATAGATGGTGCTCGCCTGTAGTCGCAGCTACTTGGGAGGCTGAGGTGGGAACATCATATGAGTCCAGGAGTTCGACGCTGCAGTGAGCCATGATGGTGCCATTGCACTCTAGCCTGGGCAACGGATCGACACCCTGTTTCAATCAATTAATTAAATAAATAGAACTACCAGTTCTTTTTCTTTTTTTGAGTTGGAGTCTCACTCTATCACCCAGACTGGAGTGCAATGGCATACTCATGGCCACCGCAGCCTCAACCTGCCAAGCTCAGGTGATCCTAGCAGGCTTCCAAGTAGCTGGAACTACAGGAGTGCGCCATCACACCTGACTAATTTTTTTTATTTATTGTAGAGACGAAGTCTTGCCATGTTGCCCAGACTGGTCTCGAACCCCTGGGTTTAGGCAATCCTATTACCTCGGCCTCCCAAAGTGCTGAGATTACAGGCTTGAGTCACCACACCTGGCTAGAACTATCAGTTCTTTATTGGTGAAAATGTGAATCCAGACGGCATGGTTGCTCTCCTGGGCTACTGAAGATGGTGTGCCCTCTGTATGATTTTCTTCAAGGATGTTTTAGAAATGGTAAAATGTTAACAGATGTGGCTATCACGTTGGATCTATCACCTGCCATCATAACTAGTGGCTGTTTGTCACCCACACAACACTGAGATGTAAGACAAATGGGACAGACAGCATCTTTATTTTGAGTGTGAGTCTCACTCTGTCACCCAGACTGGAGTGCGGTGGCACGTTCATGGCCACTGCAGCCTCCACCTGCTGAGCTCAGGTGATCCTTCCACCTCAGCCTTCAAAGTAGCTGAAACCAGAGATGCAAGCCATCACATCTGGCTCATTTAAAAAAATTTTTTTAAAATTTTTTTAGAGTTGGAGTCTCACTCTGTCGCCCAGACTGGAGTGCATGGCCGCTCCCGGCCACCGCAGCCTCGACCTGCTGGGCTCCGGCGATCCTTCTGCCTCAGCCTTCCAAGTAGCCGGAATTACAGGCATGTGCTACCATGCCCGGCTGATTTTTTGATTTTTATTGTAGAGATGAGGTCTCGCTGCCCAGGCGGGTCTCGAACCCGCGGGCTCAGGCAATCCATTCACCTCAGCCTCCCAAAGGTGCGGGATTACAGGCTGAGCCACCGAGCCCAGCTCATTTTTTTATTTATTGTAGAAACGAGGTCTTACCAAGTTGCCGGGGCTGGTCTCGAACCACTGGACTCAAGCAATCCTCTCGACTCTGCCTCCTAAAGTGCTGGGATTACAGGCTTGAGCCACTGCACCCAGCAACAGATGGCATCTTAAGCTCTTCATTTCTTTTGGCCCTAATTTATTTGGAGTGGAAGTATTGCTTAGAAAAGGGGGGGGGAGCCGGGCATGGTGGTTCAGTCTGTAATCCCAGCACTTTGGGAGGCCAAGGTGAGAGGATTGCCTGAGCCTGGGAGTTTGAGACCAGCCTGGGCAACTTGGTGAGACCTCATCTCTACAATAAATCGAAAAATTAGCTGGGCGTGGTGGCATGCATCTGTAGTTCCAGCTACTTGGAAGACTGAGGTGGAAGGATCGCCTAAACCCAGCAGATCAAGGCTGTGGTGGCCATGAGTGCACCACTGCACTGCAGCCTGGGCGACAAGAGTGAGACTCCAACTCAAAAAAAAAAAAGAAAAAAGAAAAAAATGTTGTGTAGGTTGTCTAAAAATACAATGCAGCTGGGCGTGATGGCTCAAGCCTGTAATCCCAGCACTTTGGGAGGCTGAGGTGAGAGGATTGCCTGAGCTCAGGGGTTCGAGACCAGCCTGGGCAACTTGGTGAGACCTTGTCTCTGGTGAGACTCTGACTCAAAAAAAAAAAAAAAAAAAGGAAAATGAAAAGAAAGATGCACATAAATGCTCAGTACTGATATCATCCTGCATTGGACTCTGAACTTAATACAACAGAGGTTAAATCTTTTTTTGTTTTTTTTTTTTGAGTTGGAATCTCACTCTGTCGCCCAGACTGGAGTGCAGGGGCCGCTCCCGGCCACCGCAGCCTCGACCTGCTGGGCTCCGGCGATCCTTCCGCCTCAGCCTTCCAGTAGCTGGAACTACAGGTGCGCGCTACCACGCCCGGCTGATTTTTGATTTATTGTAGAGATGAGGTCTCGCCAAGTTGCCTAGGCGGGTCTCGAACCCGCAGGTTCAGGCAATCCATTCACCTCAGCCTCCCAAAGGCACGGGATTACAGGCTGAGCCACTGAGCCTGGCGAGGTTAAATCTTTATTTCCTGCCTTTGTAGACTGGAGGATCACCTAAGCCCAGGAGGTCGAGACTTCAATGAGCCGTGCTCATGCCACTGCACTCCAGCTTGGGCAACAGAGCAAGATCCTGACTCAAAGGCTCAAAGAAGGAAAAATTGTCATTTGAATTAATGAATGAAAGAGCAAACTGCTCCAGCCCCACTTGTGAGCTTAATCCAAGGTGATCTGAAGCCTCTGCTCAAGGTTACTTACTGAAGTTTCCCTGTGGGAACAAGTCCTTCCCACTGTCCTGGAGCTGATAACATGCACAGTCAGGCTGGCTGGCACCAGCCTGTACCCGGATGTGGGAAGCAGGCCACATTACAGGAGCAAGGGAAACTTTGTGGCCAGAGGCTCCAGGGGTGGGCCAAGTCGGGCATTTGAAGGGGAAGCTGATGCCTGTACCTTGAGCTGAAATGGAAACTGGTGGCTGACAAGGAAGGATTCCCCACCTGCACCCCTCAGCCAGGCTTCCAGCGGAATAGAAACTCAGCCTCTCAAGTAGCTGGGACGACAGGCACGCCCCACCACACCCGGCTTTTGTGTGTGTGTATGTGTGTATGTGTGTGTATGCAGAGACAAGTTCTCGCTCTGTTGCTGAGGCTGGTCTCAAACTCCCGGGTTCAAATCCTCCCACCTCAGCCTCCCAAAAATGCTGGGATTATAGGTGTGAGGCACCATGCCTGGCCTCAAACGACACTGTTTGGGCACCTGTTATGCCCATAGCTCTAGGCAAGGCTCATAGTGGGTACAAAGATGCTTCAGCCATTCATTCATGCAATATGTATTTATTGAGTACCTACTAGGCACCATGCTAGGTGGATGCTGGGAATGCATCTGTGTGGAAAACAATCATGACTCCTGCTCCCCTGGAGCTGACTTATTCATGGAAGGAGATAAACAATAAACAAACAAGTAATTACACAGTATGTTAGGTGATATGAGCACACCATGAAAAAATTAAGTAGATTACAGGGACAGGGAGCACAAGACATGTTTTGGGGAGGCTTTGTAATTTTTGTTGCTGTTGTTATCTTTATTTTATTCTTTTTTTGTTTATTTTTTGAGTTGGAGTCTCACTCCGTCGCCCAGACTGGAGTGCAGTGGCTGCTCCCGGCCACCGCAGGCTTCACCTGCTGGGTTCCAGTGATCCTTCCACCTCAGCCTTCCAAGTAGCTGGAACTACAGGCGCGCGCTACCACGCCCAGCTAATTTTTTGATTTATTGTAGAGATGCGGTCTCACCAAGTTGCCCAAGCGGGTCTCAAACCCGCGGGTTCAGGCAATCTACTCACCTCAGCCTCCCAAGGCATAGGATTACAGGCTGAGCCACCAAGCCCAGTTATTTTATTCTTTTTTGATCTGGCTAAATTGTTTTATTAGAGAAAGCCAGGATTACAAAGGACTTGGGAGTCGGCATTGGGGCTTTTCTTCTTGCCAAAGGTGGACACAACATTGGCAAAATGCCAGTTGTACTGTGTCCTCTACTTGGCCCGGCCTGTCTTCTTCTTCTTCTTCTCTTGTTTGGCCACCTTAGGAATCTGACCTCTCATTTTCCCAGGACGGGCAAGGGAACCATGGACTTTACCTCTTAGCACGCAACCGGTAACTTCCAGAGTAGTCAGGGACTCCACCCCACACTGGCCCAGGGTAGCCTCATCCTTCAGGAGCATGCCTGCCAGAAGTACAACTTGATCTTCTGGCGCAATGCCCTCCAGCGTGGCTACCTGAGCCTTGATCTGGGCGACTGTCTCCCAGCTGGTCACCTTGAGTGTGTGTAGCTCCCAGGCGCGGACAAAGAACGGCATGATGGCAACTGAACCATGGCCCCACTGCTACCGCGAAGATGGAGTCAGAAAGAGGAAGGAGCGAGGGCGCACACATCCACATCACCGGCTGCGTGCTACGTCACTGCTCGGCTTTGTAATTTTTTTTTTTTTTGAGTTGGAGTGTCACTCTGTCGCCCAGACTGGAGTGCAGTGGCCGCTCACGGCCACCGCAGCCTCGACCCGCTGGGCTCTGGCGATCCTTCCGCCTCAGCCTTCCAAGTAACTGGAACTACAGGCACGCGCTACCATGCCCAACTGATTTTTTGATTTACTGTAGAGATGAGGTCTCACAAGTTGCCCAGGCGGGTCTCGAACCCACAGGCTCAGGCAGTCCACTCACCTCAGGCTCCCAAAGCGCGGGATTACAGGCTGAGCCACTGAGCCCAGCTGGCTTTGTAATTTTTAATAGAATGTTCTGGAAAGGACTCCGTGAGAAAGTGGTGTTTAAGCAAAAGACTTGAAGAAGATGAGGGAATGGCCCATTCAAATACACGAGAAAAGAATGAGAAGGAGCAGCCATTATTAAAAGAATATTGAGCCATTATCATTAAAATAATAGCTACTAGCCGGGCTCAGCGGCTCAGCCTGTAATCCTGTGCCTTAGGAGGCTGAGGTGAGTGAATTGCCTGAGCCCGTGGGTTCGAGACCCGCTTGGGCAACTTGGTGAGACCTCATCTCTACAATAAATAAAAAATTAGCCAGGCATGGTAGCATGCGCCTATAGTTCCAGCTCCTTGGAAGACTGAGGCGGAAAGATCGCCGGAGCCCAGCAGGTCGAGGCTGCGGTGGCCGGAGCGGCCACTGCACTCCAGTCTGGGCGACAGAGTGAGACGCCAAGTCAAAAAATAAAATAAAATAAAATAATAGCTACTCTTTTTTCCTTTCTTTCTTTCTTTCTTTCTTTCTTTTTTTTTTGAGTCAAGTTCTCACCCTCTCATCCAGGCTGGAATGCAGTGGCACCATCATGGCTCACCACAGCCTTGACCTCCTGAGCTTACCAAGTGCTCGGACCACAGGTGTGTTCCACCACACTCAGCTAATTTTTGGTTTTTTTTTTGTAGAAATGAGGTCTCGCTATGTTAACCAGGCTAATAGCTACTCTTGAAAAATTGTACCAAGGTGGTGGAATGCCCTCCAAGATAAATTGTTACAGGAAGACAAAACAAAAACCAAACTAACAAATCCAAGATGCAGGTATTTCTGTTTATGTGAATTATTTTGTAAGTGTCATAGTAAAGATGGCTTCAGGCAAATCATCAATCGATGCCAAATCTAATGAGAAATCTGATGAGAAATAAAATACCGAAATGGACTTCACATGCTTCCCATTTCTCCACACGTGGATTACTCACTAGTTTCACGGAGAACTACGCCTTTATCAGCAGATCAAAATTAGCATCACCAGTGTGAAGCAGGTAGACCTCACTCTCCTCCAAATGTGATACCTTGAGGACACAAGGTCACTGAAGTCAAACCTCAGCCAGGGAGGCGTAACCTGAGTCAAACTGTTTTCCAAGGATGGCCCCACCAATGTGTATCTAATCTTAAATGCTCTTCTTACAATGTCTTGTTGAGCCGGGCTCGGTGGCTCAGCCTGTAATCCCGCGCCTTTGGGAGGCTGAGGTGAGTGGATTGCCCGAGCCCGCGGGTTCGAGACCCGCCGGGGCAGCAAGCCCTCATCTCTACAATAAATCAAAAAAATCACCCGGGGCGTGATAGCGCTTGCCTGTAATTCCGGCCACTGGGAAGGCTGAGGCGGAAGGATCGCCGGAGCCCAGCAGGTCGAGGCTGCGGTGGCCGGGAGCAGCCGCTGCACTCCAGTCTGGGCAACAGAGTGAGACTCCAACTCAAAAAAAAAAAAAAAAAAACAATGTCTTGTTGACGTGCCTCATTGAGAGGTGGGGTCGCATTTCCTACCTTTGAACTTGGGCAGAGTACTGTAAAATCCTCATCCCCTAGAATACAGTGAAAGTGCCACTACATAGCTCCAAGGCTAGGCCATAAAAGGCAGTAGGGCTTCTTCCATTCTCTCCCTCTAACTTGGATGCTTGCCCTTCCATCCCAGCTGCCATGTTGTGAGGAAGCTCGAAATTCTCAGAGATGCCATGGGTGGGGGTTCTGACCAACAGCCGCAGCTAAGCCCCAGCAGCAGCCAGCAGCTGCCAGACAGATGAGTGAATGAGAGATGAGTGAATGAGCCTTCAGAAAATGATGGTCAGGCTGGGCACGGTGGCTCACGCCTATAATCCCAGCACTTTGGGAGGCCGAGGTGAGACAGCATTGCCTGGGCAACATGGTGAGACCGCATCTCTAAAGAATTTTTTTTTTTTTTTTTCGAGTTGGAGTCTCACTCTGTCGCCCAGACTGGAGTGCAGTGGCCGCTCCCGGCCACCACAGCTTCGACCTGCTGGGCTCCGGCGATCCTTCCGCCTCAGCCTTCCGAGTAGCCGGAATTACAGGCACGCGCTACCACGCCCAGCTCATTTTGATTTATTGTAGAGATGAGGTCTCGCTGCCCAGGCGGGTCTCGAACCCGCGGGCTCGGGGGAATCCACTCACCTCAGCCTCCCAAAGGCGCGGATTACAGACTGAGCCCCCGAGCCCCGGGTATCTCAAAGAATTTTAAAAATTTGCCGGGTTCGGTGGCTCAGCCTGTAATCCCGCGCCTTTGGGAGGCTGAGGTGAGTGGATTGCCCGAGCCCGCGGGTTCGAGACCCGCCTGGGCAACTTGGCGAGACCTCATCTCTACAATAAATAAAAAAATCAGTCGGGCATGGTAGCGCGTGCCTGTAATTCTGGCTACTCGGAAGGCCGAGGCGGAAGGATCGCTGGAGCCCAGCAGACGAGGCTGCGGCGGCCGGGAGCGGCCACTGCACTCCAGTCTGGGTGACCGAGTGAGACTCCAACTCAAAAAAAAAAAAAAAAAGTGGGATACAATTCAGGATTACATATACAAATGTTCAATATGCAGTTACCCTTGTTGATGAGGTGTGCCCCTCCCTCCCCTGACAGTTTCCCTCAACTGCCAATCCCTCCCTCCCTCCCTTGGCATTTTCCCACTCCTGCCAATCTCTTTCTTACAATATTATGAAATTTTTTATGTGTTAAATATAAAGGGGTAAACATGGCATGATGTATGTAACTCCTGGACTCAAGTAATCCTCCCACCTTGGCCTCCCAAAGCACTTGGGATTACAGGCATGAGCCACCAATTGATTTTTTTTTGTTTTTTGAGTCAGGCTGGAGTGTGGTGGCAAGTTGACAGCCACCACAGCCTCATCCTGCTGGGCTCAGGCAACTCTTCTACTTCAGCCTTCCAAGTAGCTTGTACTACAGGTGTGCACCACCATGGCTGGCTAATTTTTTGATTTTTTTATAGAGACGAGGTTTCACCAAGTTGCCCAGGCTAGTCTCAAACCCCTGGGCTCTGGCAATCCTTTCACCTCCACCTCCCAAAGTGCTGGAATTACAGGTGTGAGCCACCACGCCTGGCCAAATTGATTTTTTTTTTTTTTTTTTGAGTTGGAGTCTCACTCTGCCTCCCAGGCTGGAGTGTAGTGGCATGCTCCAGCCATCACAGCCTCAACCTGCTGGGCTCAGGCAATCCTTCTGCCTTAACCTTCCAAGTAGCCGAAACTATAGGTGCACACTACCAAGCCCAGCTAACCGGAACTATAGGTGCACACTACCAAGCCCAGCTAATTTTTTGATTTATTGTAGAGACGAGGTCTCACCATGTTGCCCAGGTTGGTCTCGAACCGATGGGTTCAGGCAGTCTTCTTGCCTCAGCCTCCCAAAGGGCTGGGATTATAGGAGTGAGCCACCAAAATTGATATTTTTATTACCTGCTTTCCTGCTGTTTCAAAAGTCATGTGGGCAACTCCATAGGACGTGTGTGATATTAACCAATATAACGAATACTGGGCATGAGTCCTTTACCGACGTTAACTCACTTAAGCCTCAGAACAACCTTATAAGGGAAGTACTATTATCTCCATTCTACAATGAGGATATTGAAACATGGGAAGGTTAAGTACTTTGCCAAGGTCACATAGCTGGCACGTGAAAAAAGCAAGGGTCAGATCTGAGCAGTGGGGTCTACCGTCTCCCAGAACTACCAGCATCTATGACCTGGATAATTGAAACTGAACACAAACCTGGCTCTTGAGAGGGTCATGTCACCCAGTCCACACTCACCAGAGCATGTCTTGGCCATGGTGATTAATTCAAAGGTGGACCCAGCTAGGTCAATGTGAACCTTCCCTCAGACTTTTACTGAAAACTACAAGGAAAAACATTTCCCGAGGGTAGCCGGTATGATAAGGGCTCAGGAGACTGGAGCTGCAGGGGCCATCTTTGTCACCTTCTTGAAAAGGAAGGCAGCATAGGGCAAATCTGAGCTGAGAGATGGAGTGAGACCAAGTCCCATTGACCTTGCTTAAGCTCCTGAATCCAGCCATGCCTGAAAGACTCCTGTCCTTTTCTTTTCTTTTTTCTTGAGTTGGACTCTCACTCTGTCACCCAAGCTAGAGTGCAGTGGCATGTTCATGGCCACCTCAGCTGGAACCATACCCGTGAAACTTTTGATTTATTGTAGAGACAAGGTCTCACCAGGCTGGTCTCAAACCCATGGGCTCAGGCAGTCCTCTCACCTCAGCCTCCCAAAGTGCTGGATTACAGGCTTGAGCCACCGTGCCTGGCTGTCTAACATTTGGAGGAACTGCTGGACTGTTTTCCAAAGTAGATGCACCACTTCTCGTTCCCCATTGGCAGTGAATGAGCAGTCCCTTTTCTTTGCTGTGTCTCTGGCAAACTGCTTCAATTTGCTCTCTCTGGCAAACGGCTCTCTGGGCCTCAATTTTCCCATATCTTAAAATGGGGATGCACTCTTTGTAAGTATTTGAAAGGACAGAAGATGGTGTCAATATATCCAATGAGTAGCAATTTGAACACTGCCTAGTTCTGTCATAGTCTCTTAACATTACTTAACTTGCACTCTAACCATTAGCCAAGGACAGAACTGGTTTCTCAGAGGTAGCTATTGATAATTGTTTTATAACAACGACCCTCCCCCAGCTTCTTTTGTACACAAGTTAACCTAATCAGCCCCTACCACCATGGCAGCAATCATGTGACAAACTTGCCCATCTGCCTGCCGTCCATCACCTAACGTCAGTACCTGTGCTTACTGTGCCCTTCATGATGACGTGAAAAAGACCACCACCCAATCCCCTGAATGACCTGCCCCACATCAAAGGGAAGGTTTGAAAGCATCCAACCTCAAGCGCCCATTTGCCATTGCTTTGTTAATCTCTGGTCTGACCACGTGGCTCTTTGAGCTATGGTCGCCATGATTTTCTAGCTTTGGCCCCCTTCCCTACCTTGGGAAGATGAGTCTTCTCTTTCTCTCTCATTTATTCTCTAAATAAACTATATTTTCCAATTTAACTTCTGGGCAATTCTTTGTATCTTACCGGTGGCACTGAACAGCAGACACCACCCATTGGGTTGGACCTAACAGTATGAAAAAAGAGATCATGGACTGGTGCGGTGGCTCATACGGGTAATCCCAGCTTTTGGAAGGCCAAGGCAGGAGGATCCCTTGAGGCCAGGAGTTTTTTTTTTTTTTTTTTGAGTTGGAGTCTCACTCTGTCGCCCAGACTGGAGTGCAGTGGCCGCTCCCGGCCTCCACAGCCTCGACTTGCTGGGCTCCGGAGATCCTTCCGCCTCAGCCTTCCAAGTAGCCAGAACTGCATGCAAAGTGCTACCACGCCCGGCTAATTTTAGATTTATTGTTAGAGATGAGGTCTCGCCAAGTTGCCCAGGCGGGTCTCGAACCCATGGGCTCAGGCAATCCACTCACCTCAGCCTCCCAAAGAGCAGGATTACAGGTTGAGCCACCGAGCCCGGCTGAGGCCAGGAGTTTGAGACCGGCCTGGGCAACATAGCAAGACCCTTGTCTTTATTTTTTAAAAAAAAAAAAAAAAGGACCCCGGTTCAGTGGCTCAGCCTGTAATCCCGCGCCTTTGGGAGGCTGAGGTGAGTGGATTGCCTGAGCCCACGGGTTCCAGACCCGCCTGGGCAGGGGAGACCTCATCTCAACAATAAATAAAAAAAAAATTAGCTGGGCGTGGTAGCGCGCGCCGTAATTCCAGCTACTTGGAAGGCTGAGGCGGAAGGATCGCCGGAGCCCAGCAGGTCGAGGCTGCGGTGGCCGGGAGCGGCCACTGCACTCCAGTCTGGGCGACAGTGAGACTCCAACTCAAAAAAAAAAAAAAAATTAAAAAAGAAAAAAAAGAGATCGTGCATGTGAGATTTGAGGCAAGTCTTTTAAGTTCTGGACCTCAGTTCTCATCTGTGAAATGGGAATAATAAAAATATTTCCCTAGCCGGGCTCGGTGGCTCAGCCTATAATCCCGCGCCTTTGGGAGGCTGAGGTGAGTGGATTGCCTGAGCCCACGGGTTCGAGACCCGCCTGGTCAGCGAGACCTCATCTCTACAATAAATCAAAAAATTAGCCGGGCGTGGTAGCGCGCGCCTGTAATTACGGCTACTCGGAAGGCTGAGGCGGAAGGATCGCCGGAGCCCAGCAGGTCGAGGCTGTGATGGCCAGGAGCGGCCACTGCACTCCAGTCTGGGCGACAGAGACTCCAACTCAAAAAAAAAAAAAAAAACATTTCCCTGACCAAGCGCAGTGGCTCACACCTATAATCCCAGCACTTTAGGAGGTTGAGGTGAGACGACTGCCTGAGCCCACAGGTTTAAGACCAACCTGGGCAACTTGGTGAGACCTCATCTCTACAATAAATTAAAAAAATTAGCCAGGCATGGTGGCACATGCCTGTAATTCAGCTACTTGGAAGGCTGAGATGGAAGGATCACCTGAGCTCAGTAGGTCGAGGCTGCAGTGGCTGTGAGCATGCCACTGCTCTCCAGCCTGGGTGACAGAGTGAGACTCCAACTCAAACAACAACAACAACAACAAATTAGCCAGGTGTGGTGGCACATGCCTGTAAATCCCGCTATTTGGAAGACTGAGGTGGAAAGATCACCTGAGCCCAGCAGGTCGAGGCTGCAGTGGCCTTGAGCATGCCACTGCACTCCAGCCTGGGTGGCAGAGACTCCAACTAAAAAGAAAAACTCCACAAAAAACAGTAAATCGTGACTCGAGACCTAGTTATATGTGGTCCCAATTGAACAAAACTTGCCTGAGATCTGTGGGCTATGTACCCAGCAGCACATTTATTAACGCTCCCTTAATTTTCAAGTGAAGACTCCTCCGCCTTACGAAATTCTGGAAGATTTGTGGTCCAATCCGTGAGGATCAGCTGACATTCCAGAAGCATCTGTGGATCAGTGGGGTGACATGATCTGCTGATGAATGACACACTGGCTGAGATACAGAAACCATGCCAAGCTTGAAGCCGGACAGTGTGAAAACCCCATGACTGAGCCGTGGTCCCGGGAGTGGGATGGGGGAGGAGAGGAGAGGGGAGGGACCGGGAGGGGCAGGAGAAAACTGCAATTCCCTGAAGTGGCTTTCGGGCTTTCTCTCTGACCTCATCGCTTCCTCTCCCTCCCCCCATCATGTGGGTCTATATCACTTGAATTTTCCAGTACAAGACACAGTCATCTCCAGACCTCTGAATGTGCTGTTGCCATGCCCAGGATGCTCTTTCGGGTCATTTCCTCCATGTCACCTGGCAAATTTCAGTCCATCCTTGAGTTTTCAGCTAGGAGGTCAACTTCTCCAGGAAGCTTTCTGCAGTAGATCAGAAAACAGCATCTCAGTTGTCCTTAGGAGAAACCATTCCCTCCACCACTCTTTCTCTCTCTCTCTTTTTTTTTTTGAGTTGGGTCTCCCTCTGCCTGCTGTCCAGGTTAGAGTGCAGTGGCACGATCACGACTCATGCAACCTCAGCATCCTGGGCTCAGGCGATCCTTCCACCTCAGCCTCCTGAGTAGCTGGGACTACAGGCCCACCCCTCTGCGAGACTTATTTTTTAGTTTTTTCTAGAAAGAGTATATCGATATGTTGCCCAGGTTGGTCTTGAACTCCTGAGCTCAAGTGATCCTCCTGCCTCGGTCTCCCAAAGTGCTAGGACTACAGGCATGTGCCACCACGCCCAGCTAATTATTTTTATTTTTATATTTTTATTTTCTAATCCACTGGGTTGAAGGATGGGCCCCTGGCTCCACAGTGAGCCTAGTCAATCAGTATATCCCATCCCCTTGGCCACAGTGATTTTTTCCTGGATGGCCATGTGACTCCAGCTCAACCAATCAGACTCATTCCTAAGACTTTCGTTAGAATTGTTGGGGAGAGGGAGCTCCCTTTGGGCTGAGGTGACCCTAAGGTTACCCAGCAGAAGAATAAGGCAAGGCTGGAGTTGTTGCTGGCCATCTTTGTCTCAAGTGGATTAAGCCTGTCCGAAAGTAAATCTAAAACAGAGGAAAGCAAAGCTAACAGGTAGAGAGAGAAAACGAGACAGAAAGATATATATATAATTTTTTTTTTTTTTTTTTGAGTTGGAGTCTCACTCGGTCACCCAGACTGGAGTGCAGTGGCTGCTCCTGGCCACCGCAGCCTTGACCTGCTGGGCTCCAGTGATCCTTCCGCCTCAGCCTTCCAAGTAGCCGGAATTACAGGCGTGCACTACCACGCCCGGGCTGATTTTTTGATTTATTGTAGAGATGAGGTCTCACCAAGTTGCCCAGGCGGGTCTCGAACCCACGGGCTCAGGCAATCCACTCACCTCAGCCTCCCAAAGGTGCAGGATTACAGGCTGAGCCACCAAGCCCGGCGGAAAGATATCTTTTTTTACATTATTTGAGCCCGTGGATCCAGTCATGCCTGAAGACAGCCTTACCTCATAGTTTCCCAATATATAAAAACTAATTAATTCCCTTCCTCTTTTTTTATTTATTTGAGTAGTTTGGTTGGTATTCTGTCACTGATAACCTCAATACTCCTGACCCATACTTGCCCACCCCACCTTCACTCTGGGCTGGGGTGAGCCCCCTTTCTTGAGCTGTCAAGAGCTCCCCTTCCTCCATTTTTGTGGCACTCATTAGATCGTATTACAGTGATCACTTCCGTTGTATTTCCCGCTGGCCTCCAGCAGCTGTACCTTATTCATTGCTGTGTCTCCAGCACCTTCCCCCTGGCACATAATGACACCTCAATAAAACCTATAGAGGCCGGGCTCGGTGGCTCAGCCTGTAATCCCGTGCCTTTGGGAGACTGAGGTGAGTGGATTGCCTGAGCCCGCGGGTTCGAGACCCGCCTGGGCAGGCAAGACCTCATCTGATCAAAAAATTAGCCGGGCGTGGTAGCGCGCGCCTGTAATTCCGGCTACTCGGAAGGCTGAGGCAGAAGGATCGCCGGAGCCCAGCAGGTCGAGGCTGCGGTGGCCGGGAGCGGCCACTGCACTCCAGTCTGGGCGACAGAGTGAGACTCCAACTCAAAAAAAAAAAAAAAAAAAACTATAGAGAACGGGAAAACAAAACAAATAAACATAACACATGCTTGTGTGATTAATGAATGGTGGCTCACGCCTGTCATCCCAACACTTTGGGAGGCAGAGGCGAGAGGATTGTCTGAGCCCATGGGTTTGAGACAAGCCTGGGCAACTTGGCAAGACTTCATTTCTACAAGTCAGAAAATTAGCCATGTGTGGTGACTCACGACTGCAATTCTAGCTACTCGGGAAGCTGAGGAGGAAGGATTGCCTGAGGCCAGCAGGTCGAGGCTGCAGTGGCCATGAGCGTGCCACTGCACTGCAGCCTGGGTGACACAGTGAGACTCCAACTAAAAATAATAGTAATAATAGGCCAGGCATAGTGGCATAAATCTGTAACCTTAACACTTTGGGAGGCCGAGGTGGGAGGATTGCTTGAGCCCAGGAATTTGAGACCAGCCCAGGCAACAAAGCAAGACCTTATCGCTACAAAAAGAAAAAAAAAAATTAGCCAAGTGTGGTGGCACACGCCTGTAGTCCCAGTTACTCAGGAGGCTGAGGTGGAAGGATTTCCTGAGCCCAGGAGGTCAAGGCTGTGAGCTGTGATCATGCCACTCCACTCCAACCTGGGCGGCAGAGGGAGAGCCCAAAACAATCGACCAATCAAATTTTAATCCCCTTCTTAAAAAGTTACAAATTGAACCGGGCTCGGTAGCTCAGCCTGTAATCCCAGCACTTTGGGAGGCCAATGTGAGTGGATTGCCTGAGCCTGCGAGTTCGAGACCCGCCTGGGCAACTTGGCGAGACCTCATCTCTACAATAAATCAAAAAATTAGCCGGGTGTGGTAGCACGCGCCTGTAGTTCCAGCTACTTGGAAGGCTGAGGCGGAAGGATTGCCAGAGCCCAGCAGGTTGAGGCTGCGGTGGCCGGGAGCACTCCAGTCTGGGTGACAGAGTGAGACTCCAACTAAAAAAAAGAAAAAATCAATTAAAAACAAAGCATAACAAAACA